>OY769905.1:9441929-10041929 GCA_963669185.1 Dyspetes luteomarginatus
CTTTATGTGTTTATATATGTACATTGAAAAGTATCCGCAGAGTCTCTTGCGACGAGAAAAAGTCACGGATTCAATTTACCTAATACACGAGATTGTGGCGTGTCCATATCGTCGCGTTCTTCGTTCTTTCTCGTAGTTTTTTTTACACATCTATTATCTATGTATGTATGATGTATCATATATATGTATGTATATAGCAGCTGTGACTTCTCTTCCTTCGTTGATCTTTCGTTGCTCTCACTTGCTCATTTGAGGGTTGAACTTTAATTTAACGCATCGCAGAGCTCTCTCGTTCGAGAGTGAACGGACAACACGCTTCACGTATTACCGGTCAAGTGGTAACAGCGATCATATACTACTAGTAGTAACGCTTGCATGTAGTAGGTCGTGAAAAGAAAACTGTGACTATGGAAAACACCGTTTCTAATTATGAATAATTCGACGACGACGACGATGACGACAACGAACAGTAGTAACGATTGAATGTAGTAGATCGTGAAAAGAAAACTGTCATTATGGAAAACACCGTTTTTAATTATGAATAATTCGACGGTGACGACGACGACGACGACGACGACGATGAGGTTAAAACAGTCAACAGATCACGTTGGAGGAGAAATCATTATGCGATTAAAAAATCATTAAAAATATTTTTTTCAAATAAAAAAAGATACATAAATAATTCTAATTGTATTATAAAACAAAAATAATGACTATAAAATGACTACACATATTACTGGGCAAGTAGTAACAGCGATCTTCATACCAGTAGTAACGATCGAGTGTAGTAACGATCGAATGTAGTAGGTCGTGAAAAGAAAACTGTCATTATGGAAAACACCGTTTTTAATTATGAATAATTCGACGGTGACGACGACGACGATGAGGTTAAAACAGTCAACAGATCACGTTGGAGGAGAAATCATTATGCGATTAAAAAATCATTAAAAATAATTTTTTCAAATAAAAAAAGATTCATAAATAATTCTAATTGTATTATAAAACAAAAATAATGACCATAAAATTACTACACATATTACTGGGCAAGTAGTAACAGCGATCTTACCACTAGTAGTAACGATTGAATGTAGTAGGTCGTGAAAAGAAAACTGTCATTATGGAAAACACCGTTTCTAATTATGAATAATTCGACGACGACGACGATGACGACAACGAACAGTCAACAGATCACGTTGGAGGAGAAATCATTATGCGATCAAAAAATCATTAAAAATAATTTTTTCAAATAAAAAAAGATACATAAATAATTCTAATTGTATTATGAAACAAAAATAATGACTATAAAATTACTACACATATTACTGGGCAAGTAATAACAGCGATCTTACTACTAGTAGTAACGGTTGAATGTAGTAGGTCGTGAAAAGAAAACTGTGATTATGGAAAACACCGTTTTTAATTATGAATAATTCGACGACGACGATGACAACGATGAAGTTAACCATAGTCAACAGATTAAGTTGGAGAAGAAATTATTATACGATTAAAAAATCATTGAAAAAATTTTTTTCAAATAAAAAAAATGATACATAAATAATCCTAATTGTATTATAAAACAAAAATAATGATTACGAAAAATCCTTATTTATCCCAACTAATAATAATGATATGGATGATAACGATAATTTTAATAATACATCGTTGTTTTATTGTAAGGATTTTCTATATGTTTCTTTGGACCGATAATCAATCTATAAAAATAAATATATGTACACTTAAGGGGGTATTCAAGTTTAGACATTTTAATATTTTTGTCATTCACTTAAAAAATGGAGTTGGAAAAATATGTGTGTGAAACGCATGCCTGAATTACGAAACTTGACGAAGTTATGGGAGTATAAAGCTAGTTTTGCGCAACATACGAAAGAATGGAATAACGGAAAACCATTAACGCGTTTTCTCCGAAACGATATTTTATTGTTTATTTATCCTTCAGCGTATATTTTAAGTATCTCTCGTGCGAGCCTTTAATACATCGATATTGTTCGATACTTTTTTTCTTACCAGTTTTAAAATTTTTTAAATAATCTTTGAGAAAGTCGAACGCCAATTTTGCAAAAGTTGCGATTTTGAAATGATAACTACAGACACATAAATAAAATAAAAATATTATTCGTTTATTTCTCATGACTAGGACAAGCACAATTAGCCGAGCAATCAACACAGTCAATTGGGCTATTATTTCGTGACACATGACCTGCGGGTCTATTTATATCTTGGAAATTTTTGATGAAATGCCTCATAAAAATTAATGATAAATTAAGGGGAAAATTGATTGAATTGTTACATTAAATATGAATAAATTATTACGAAAAAATGTTGGCTCTCCAGTATGAATAATTTTTGAAAAATTAATACTCAAAAATCACTGTGAAAACGGGCGAGTAGACTAGAATACCGCGTCGAGAACAGAGACTGAAGATATCAATATTTTAATATTCAACTGCAATTCTACGAGGAAAAAATAATTATATTCCCATTCAACGATTAAAAAAAAAAATGTGTTATGTAAGCAAAAAAAAAAGAGGGTGTGCATAGAGAAGAAAAACCATTTACTCTCTTATCAGTTAAATTCGTTTCTATATATATATAAAATTTATCTACCATCTGTTGTATATTAGATCGAGATTTCAAGTGGTCGTTGTGGAGTACTACGAAGTTATGTGTGAAGACGTGCAGGATGATATATTATACGAGCTTGAGAGAAATAAAAAAAAAGTGAAAAATGAAAGAGAGAGAGAGAAACATAAAATTATATTCGATGTATAGTTATGCTGATCGAGCATGACTAAGGTCGTACGGGTATCATGATCGAGTTCCTAGTGTGCCGCTTCTATACAGCTAAACGAATTAGAGCGATAAAGATGTGAGGACAAAGGAGAAAGAGAAAGAGAAAGAGAATTCGAGCGCGAGCCAGCAGCACAAACCAATCGATGTTCGATTTACCGACAAAATGAGAGACAACGTCGAATATATAATATATTGAACTAACCAGAAACGCAGAGAGAGAGAGAAAGAGAGAGAGAGGGAGAGAGAGAGAGAGAGAGAGAGAGAGAGAGAGAGAGAGAGAGAGAGAGAGAGAGAGAGAGAGAGAGAGAGAGAGAGAGAGAGAGAGAGAGAGAATAAAAGGAGTGACGGAGAGAGACAGAGGCTAATAAGATCGATACGTTTATGTGTACGATATTGAGTAACGCGCGTGACTCACAAATCATGAGTCTCCACGAGGGCGATTTGAGCGCACTAACGAGACCGCGACGTTTACCCGCGGCGAGCGAGGGAGAGAGAGAAAAGACCACCGGTGACTATCATCATAAGAGCATGGTTTATATCCTATATATATATATATATATACATTACAATACAGCATGAAATGGACGATTGTCTTTGTGCGTTCACGATTGACGTACTAATTGCGAGTGACGTGGTAACCGTTTATATATACATATATAAGTACAAGATAATTAGTCGGGGAGAATACGAACTAAGAAATAAAAAGAAAAAAAATGGAACGCCGAGAGTCATACAACTCTTTTATATACATACGCTGAAGCAGCGACGTAACATACGAAACTATTTATGATGACTGGAAAGCATCTATATATAATGTGACTCGCCCCCGTTAGATTAAAAAAGAAAAAAATTTTACACAATTATTCTCTTGTTTTGTGGGATTCACCGGCGCAGCTATATTATTTTACGAATGAATTACGATTGAATAAGTATGAAAGCCAGTTGGAAAACGGTTTCGTATGTTTGTGATCTAAATATATTGAATATTATTCAGTTGAATTGATGAGTATTTAATTAAGTAATTAATTGAGTAGGGAATTTAATCTTGAGTATTTAGCTGGCTTGAGGATTTAACCCTAGGCATTTAATTGGCTAGGGAATTGGATCTTAGTGTATTCTTACGTATTCATATACATAAATATTATATATATATATCAATATTTTATTATAAGTTGGATGATTATAAGAATTAATACATTATTTTTCCATGGCAGAAAGATGTGTGCGCTAAGAAAAATATTTACTATAGTTACCGTGTCGTTACAACTTCAGGTGGATATGCCCCGTTTTGTGTGGAGTATGGCAACATTTTGCGAGAAAGCCACGATGTATTAAATGTGAAAGGAAGTATTTAGCACACATCTGCATTCATTGCGACTTCCCGTAGCGGAATTCTGAAACCCGCTATCGATCATTTTCGGTATCGAGTGCTGTTTCGCTAGCAAGTGATGGCTCATGGGAGCTGCACCTGTCCCCAGGATCATTCGTGCAATTGGCCTGGTTAACGATAGCAAAAATCGTCGTTTACAAGCTTGAGAATACTGGTAATGAGAATCCTGGTATCCAGCTGCGTTCGCAGCTGCCATGGGCCACACTTTTATCGCAATCGTACGAGGTCACAGGGAAACGCCGGAAAAAACCTGTGTCGATACAGTAGGTTCCTGTAACAGAGTTTGATGTTTCTGCAGGGAACTACCTCGATCTGAAAATATGATCTCCCGCTCAACGATTCGACGGTTTGACAAATAGCCTGTGACTAAGAGCGTTCACCAATCCGAGTACTGACCGCATCCAATGCCGCTTATCTTCGGTAACCCCCAGAGCCACTACGTATCCATCACATCCCTTTCGCTGTCGATTGTTTTGGCACACTTCTGTGGGATAAATAATGGATTAAGTGTCGTAATGATTCATTAACTATTATTATAATAATATAATTATTATATGAGTTATTTCGTGCGTCATTTTTTAAGTATTGAAAATTAACATTTTTCTATCGAGAGTTTGTTAATTTTTCATACAGATTATAGAAAATTGTTGACCATTTACTACGAAGAAAAACTGCTGCAAATGCGAAAAGTACAAATGCTTTCTTGTCTCTCGCGGTCTGTATGAATCCTAGTAGGGCTTATATTTTATAAGAGTGTTGGAGAACGGGGTGAATTTCCGAGAAGATTATAAAATCCGTGAATGAACGCTGCCAGTGAGAGAAAGAGACAGAGAAGAGGGTGCGACGATAGAGAACAAATGGAGGAATGAATGGTTTGGACAAGAGGCTGCGATGCACCAGTTTTCTCCTCTTCTATCCCTTTCTCTGTTTCCCTCGGATTGCTCCTAATTATGTCATAACAATTTTGAGCTCTCCTCCTCGCCATAGCCATGAAATTCTCACAACTCCTCGGTACTCTCGGCATTTTCGCGAAACTAGAACGAGGGGCAAAATTCTCTTTGGTTGTTTATTTTTTCACTCCCTCAATCTGTTTCATCTTATCTGCTAATATGCAAGGGGCGATGGGGTCAGTTGGGTCAGGGAAAAAAACATGAAAACACCTAATATATTGTCGACTGTAAAATTGATCTGTCAATAACTGAATAATTAACCTAACTGGAGTTTCCATTTTAAATCGAATGGTCTTAAGCTCAGTATCGAGTGAAGTCAGTTGTTGATTCTTTAATAAATTGAGGGAATTGAAATAATAAAAATAATGCAAATGATTAGGGGTGATGCGGTGAATTGGGTGAGCATAAAAAAACATGAAAACATCTAAAATATTGTCGACTGTAAAATTGATCTGTCCATAACTGAATAATTAACCAAACTGGAGTTTCCATTTTAAATCGAATGGTCTTAAGCTCAGTATCGAGTGGAGTCAGTTGTTACTTCTTTAATAAATTGACAGAATTTAAATAATAAAATAATACAAATGATTAGGGGTGATGCGGTCAACTGGGTGAGCGTAAAAAAACATGAAAACATCTAAAATATTGTCGACTGTAAAATTGATCTGTCAATAACTGAATAATTGACCAAACTGGAATTTCCATTTTAAATTAAATCTTCCAATGGTAATTAAATTAACCCAAACCCAGTATCCATTGCAGTGGAGTCAGTTGTTAGTTCTTTGATAAATTGAGGGAATTGAAAGAATAAAATAATGCAAATGATTCGATTTAATAGTTTTAATGAACGATCGTATTTTTATGGCGATTCCCATAAAACTTATGCCCATGAAACTTTTTCACTGTTTTCTCGTCGTTGAGAAAATCTATCTCGATATAAAACTGTCATCAAATAGTGATTCTCCTTGCCCCCCGTTTAATACGTCAGCCTTATGGAAATTTTCTCTATTAGTTGTGGAAAAGTGCGTGAACGACGAGGTAAACGAAGTGTAACTGGGCTGAGATTGTAGCTGACATGAATAGGCTTCAGAATGAAAAAATATGAGTACCCATCGGCAATAGTCGTTATGTGGGAAGTTTTTTTACCCTATTAAAAAAGTTAACTTTTTATAGCAGAAATTGAGTTTATTTGTGCCACCATTTTTATTTTGCAGAGAAATCGTTATGGATTAATTTAAAAAAAAAATCTTATGACGTTACTGCGAGGAAGTGTTGAGACTAACAAAAGCGTGTAATTCTAAATTTTACATCGTCCCTAAAACGACTTGCTGCTTGACCAAATGTCCCCCTATCACCCCTGTAATTATTATTACAGGGGGGCTTTGCTACATGGATGGACTCCGTTTGTAAAAATGAAAAAAAAATTAAAAAACGAAATGGGAAAAAAAAATTGTTGAAGTTTTACAAAGTGAAAGTCGGGGAAGATGGCGAATTCGCCGGAAACGCTCGCGTCGTTTTCTTCTCCACAGAAATCACGACTAGATCACCGACTAAAATCTTTCCCCCTCTCCCTTTCTCTCTCTCTCTCTCTCTCTCTCTCTTTCTCCATGTCCTTTTCTCTCGGTGAACTCGGATTGTCTCTTCTTCGTCCTTTTTTCGGTTAAACGCGTGGACGAGACAGACAAGTGCTGCTGCTGGTATATACGCTCATCTTCATTCCCTCCCTCGAGATATACCGCTGTGTGGCAAATATATATATATATATATATATATATATATATATATATATATATATATAGTACAGAAGAACCGAGACGAGAGTCCCACGGCCACGAGAGGACTCTCTCGTGGCGTGTTCCATGGACCACGGCCACAGAGCAGCAGCCCACCATTGTTCACGTGAACTTCTGCCACGGGAATAATCTTTCTTTGAAAATAAAAATAAAAAAAAAAAAAACAGCTTATGGCTTGAACGCCGCTCAAAGAAGAACAAAATCATTGTAAATAATTAAGAATTTTTCTCAACAATGTTAATCAAATCATGTATTATTATCAATAACAATAAATAATAACAATATTTACTACTTTACCACTTTTTATAACTGTAAATATCGTCTATTCATGTAAGAAATTAATATGCGCTCATAAATGTTACGATTAATAATAATAAGAATAATACTGCTATTATTATTTATAATTTTTTGATCATGTTACGTTTCGTAGATCGTTTCGTAGATCTTAAAATACGATAGAAAAGGATAGAGAAATCGAGAGACAAAGAGAGAGAGAGAGCGAGAGAGAGAGAGAGAGAGAGAGAGAGAGAGAGAGAGAGAGAGAGAGAGAAGAGCGCGTGGCAATCGCGTGCTACTAAATATCTCTTCTCTGTCTCTCCAGTGGAAGAGGCGAGAAAGAGAGAGTTATTAGAGTTTATTAGCCGGATGATGCCTCCCTTTTACGATTACATCGGTCCTTTTTTCTGTTTTTATTTGTTTTTTTTTTTTTTTTAATGCGAAAAACGAAAACCCAGTGGCAAAATACATGGACGATTTTGCATCGCGTGTTGCTAAATAAATAGATAAATCATATATTATGTATCTACCTGAAATATTTTTATTAAAATTTAGTAAAAATACTCGCAATTTTTGAGGAATGGGAAACTCACCTGGCAAATTTACATACACGTCAGGTATTGCGATGTATATGTGTAATCGTGTAGATGACACGTATAGATGAAGAGATCGGGGACTTTCAGTTGCGAGGGGGAATCCGACGATAAAAAGCGCGTTAACTCACGGGAGCTGCTGTTTCGATATACTCTTTTTTTATTATTTTTGTTGAACTTTGTCTTTTTTTTGAACTTTTGATGGATTTTTTTTTATCAAACATTTTTTATTTCTGCTGACCAAAGTCATTACTGTGTGAAGTTCAGATTCTTTGGCATAACGAACGGAGATTATTCCATGGGTAGATTTTTTTATTCTTATACAGCGTCTCTCTCTAGTGAATTCACGGAAGGCTGATGCGAGGGTTTTCAGGCTTTTGAAGATTTTTCAGTAGTTAATCGAGGCCTGGTGGGATCAATTAATCTGGAATAAATTTGGGAGATCTCAATTGTATATTTATATAAAGTCGTTAATTCTTTCGTTCGCGTAGATGCGATATTCCATGTAACAATGAGCTCTCGATTATCTAACAATTAATCCAGTTTCGCGTTAGAAATTAATAAGAGTCGTTGGCAGTAATCACTCGTAATGACTCTAATTAACTAAGCAGAACTAACACAAATTTGTTAGTAGGAAATCGAACGTTTTTTTTTTCTCATAATTGAGGTAATTTCTCAGTCGGAAAATAATCGCATTTATTAAAAAAAAAGTAATAGATAATTTGTAAGTTTTCCAATTTTTAGGCAGTAAAGCCTGATTAGTTGTCGAGACCTTCGTAGTGAATTTGTGTCAATATACCTTCGCTAATTATTTTTCTGTGGAGAATTTATTAGTCGTAATTCCGTGATAAAATTTGTAGTGGGTCAAAGTAGAGACAGTGAATGAATACTGGGTTTAAATAGCAGGCTAATCAGTGATAGCTGATTAAACGTGGAATGCCCCATACGTAAAAGTGGTAAAAATACAGAGAAAAAAATATTTTAGCTTGGAAAAACATGCATTGATTCTATGAGTCAATAAAATAAAGATATATGTATATACGTATATCGTGCATTCCAGGCAAAATCGGCCTCATTCTGTTGGATGTGGTCCCAATTATTTATATGGTTGTTAAAACTCTAAGAGGAATGTAGCTTTTTCTATAGATTTTTTTGGTGAGTCTCTATTTCATAATAACTTTTTTTTTAAATTAGACGAACCAAAAGGTTAAGCACAATTTAAACATTTGAAAAAATCACGAAATTTCTGTGCTAGATATGATAATTTTCAAGCTGTAGACCATACTGGAATATGGCCTCCACTTCTATTTGTTTCGTACAATTTTCGTGAAGATTATCGACTTGCTTCAATTTTATGGAATTTTCCATTTTTTTGAGAGTCTGATTTTTTCAGATTTTTAAATTACTTACTTATTCCACTACATGTTATTGAACTCTGATGCATTGGAATAACAAAAAATCCTGTTCGAAAATTCTGAAAAATGTTCTGTAAGATTAAAAAAAAAAAAAAACCATATCGCGCTGTGGGCCGACGTATGATTTCATTTATTTCGAGTTATCCAAGTATATTTCGAATAATAAAAAATCGAAAAAAAAATAGAAGCGAGGGCCGATCTACTACAATTCTGTGCTAGAGATAATAATTTTCAAGCTGTAGACCATACTGGGATATGGACTCCACTTCTGATTCTTTCGTACAATTTTCGTGAAGCTCATCGACTTGTTTCAATTTTATGGGATTTTCCATTTTTTTGTGAGTCAGATTTTTTCAGATTTTTAAATTGCGTAAAAAAAATGAAACCACATCAGGCTGTGGGCCGACGTATGGTTCCATTTATTCCGAGTCATCCAAGTATATTTCGAATAATAAAAAAAAGAAAAAAAATAGAAGCGAGGGCCAATCTACTCTAGGATATGGCTTAAATTTTTCATATATAATACAAAATTTTTGTTTTTTTATTTTATATTTTTGCATACCGTTTGTTTCGTGTAATTTTTTTTATTTTTCAAAAAATTATTATTAATTAGATGCTGGCAAAAAAAAAATCGGCAAAAAATGGCGTGCCTCACAGGGTTGTCTCCCATCGAAAAAAATAGGAGCTAAATCACAAAGAGTGAGGTCATGGACCTGTCGATTTAGCATAGAACGCTCCATATATACGTATGTACAGTTGATATACTAATACTGATGAATGTTACATTACTCTTTCTTGGAAAAACTGAAAGGAGTTTCGCAAAGAGAGTGTGTGAGAGAGAGAGAGAGATAGAAAGAGAGGGAGTGAAATTGCTCAAACTATCCCTATATACATATGCTTTAAGGGTGTATAGCTTCATGGTTTGCTGATGAAACTCATGGGCAAAGGGATGGAAGGAAAAGGGTTTAGAATCCGAGAACGGCCGGCTAAGTAGCCACGAGAAGATCAAAGAGATATTTCTCTCTTACTCGAAGAAAACCCAAAATGGAAACAAGAAGAGAGAAATAACATCCAAGGAGGAAGATCGAAAGAGCTAAACCGCTTCTGAAAATTCGTAGATTCAAGTTTATCTCTTCTGGTACAGAATCTTTAGTCTCGCGGTATATATAGATATATATATATATATTTCATTCCTTGCTCGTGGAAAACGCCGTCAAGAAATTGTAGTTGAGATCGAAGCCTTTAAATAAAGTTAGACACAATATATATTACATGAACAGTTGAGTGTATTTTATAAATACATTGCTATGTATTTCATCACATACACATATATGCGATTAAAATTACATTAAATTGGCAAAAAATTAAAAATATTAATAATAATCATAATAATATTTTCAATATTGTACGATTAGACTTTTCTCGAAAAGACAATAAATGTTTTTTTTTTTTAATTATTTTATATGGATCATGTGTGAAGAAATGAGGACTCGAACGAATTGTCAAAGACGGAGGAAAAACTAAGATAGTGAGAAGCGAAAAAGGATGGAATGAAAAAAAAAGGTGAATTATAAAGAGTTCAATCGGAAAGAAATATAAAGGGCGAGAGAACGTGTATCGGAGGACGGTATGACGAAAAGTTAAAAGGTAACGGAGATCGATTCGAGAGGCTACTGCGCTTCTTTCTCTCATCCGCACATACACTCATGCTCTCCATCTCGTAAGTGTACATGTGTGTTTGTGTGTGTGTGTATGTGCGTTTAAAAAACTCTCTTGGGCTTTTCTGTTCCTCGCGTGGACACGCATCTTACTCTTTTGGATTCTCGTCGTCGTCATGTTCGTTAAATTTTTTCATTTAATTTTTTTTTCTTCTTTTTTTGTAAACCTATGGTGTCTCTCTCTCTCTCTCTCTCTCTCTCACTCTCTCACGTTTGAAGGAACAAACGAGTTAATGTGGAATCGTGCGAGTCGAGTGTGGGAAGAGCGCGAGAGGACGAAATCTCGACAAGACTTTTATACGTTAGAAAGCTTTTTCGATCCAGAGATAAGTGACTGAAAAATTTCTCTGAGACGAAAAATAAATAACACAAATTATAATCTATTTTAATAGAAACATAATTCTTTCGTCACGAATCGATTTATTACATTTCAAACTTTGCGCAAAAATTAATATTTAATCGCACTCTGTTGTTCGTATAAACAGAAATTCAGCTATAAATTAGTATTTATGCATATGATTTCTATACCCTATTTCACACTTAAAACCCTGAAAATATTTTTTTAACATTTTATAATTTGAGGTAAAAATGTCTAAGAAGCGAATCATCGAAAATAGAATAATAAGTGTCTTTTTATTTCAATCGTTGAGCAGCTAAATTGCTCGATTCCCAAATACAAACGGTATAGACTTAAAGTTAGACAAGGTGGAGTTGTTGGTGCTTTTTCGATTCAGAGATAAGTGACTGAAAAATTTCTCTGAGACGAAAAATAAATAACACAAATTATAATCTATTTTAATAGAATCATAATTCTTTCGTCATGAATCGATTTATTACATTTCATACTTTGCGCAAAAATTAATATTTAATCGCACTCTGTTCGTATGAACAGAAATTCAGCTATAAATTAGTATTTATGCATATGATTTCTATACCCTATTTCACACTTAAAACCCTGAAAATATTTTTTTAACATTTTATAATTTGAGGTAAAAATGTCTAAGAAGCGAATCATCGAAAATAGAATAATAAGTGTCTTTTTATTTCAATCGTTGAGCAGCTAAATTGCTCGATTCCCAAATACAAACGGTATAGACTTAAAGTTAGACAAGGTGGAGTTGTTGGTGCTTTTTCGATTCAGAGATAAGTGACTGAAAAGTTTCTCTGAGACGAAAAATAAATAACACAAATTATAATCTATTTTAATAGAATCATAATTCTTTCGTCATGAATCGATTTATTACATTTCATACTTTGCGCAAAAATTAATATTTAATCGCACTCTGTTCGTATGAACAGAAATTCAGCTATAAATTAGTATTTATGCATATGATTTCTATACCATATTTCACACTTAAAACCCTGAAAATATTTTTTTAACATTTTATAAATTGAGGTAAAAAAGTCTAAGAAGCGAATCATCGAAAATAGAATAATAAGTGTCTTTTTATTTCAATCGTTGAGCAGCTAAATCGCTCGATTCCCAAATACAAACGGTATAAACTTAAAGTTAGACAAGGTGGAGTTGTTGGTGCTTTTTCGATTCAGAGATAAATGACTGAAAAGTTTCTCTGAGACGAAAAATAAATAGACACAAATTATAATCTATTTTAATAGAATCATCATTTTTTAGTGACGATTCGATTTATTACATTTCATACTTTGCGCAAAAAATAATGTTTAATCGCACTCTGTTCGTATAAACAGAAATTCAGCTATAAATTGGTATTTATATATATGATTTCTATACCCTATTTCACACTTAAAACCCTGAAAATATTTTTTTAACATTTTATAAATTGAGGTAAAAAAAGTCTAACAAGCGAATCATCGAAAATAGAATAATAAGTGTCTTTTTATTTCAATCGTTGAGCAGCTAAATCGCTCGATTCCCAAATACAAACGGTATATAGTAGCTAGAAAACGTGTATTCCCATAGAGATATTGACCATAAAATAGGGCGATTTCAACTGACACCTTAAGATGAGTTATCTGCTTTAGGGATTGTCGAAATATTCACGAATCTTTTAACCATTTTCATCTTACATTTCTCATTCGTCTCATTAGTTCCCTTTGATCACGGCCAGGTGTGCCACTGCATACAGTATGAGCAAACAACGTGGGTCCGCGGATATAAACCCAATTTTCGTCCTGAATTCGTGTCTTTTTTTGTACCAATAAATAAAATAATGTCAAACTTAGATCGGAATATTTATCAACGTAAAAAAGTTTGATAAATTTTTGAGAATATTCAAGTTTGATAGTGGGACGAAGTTAATACTGGACATTGTAAAAATTTGACATAGCGTGTATTTGTTAACTCGATTATACATTCGATTTTAATGCCTGGAATGCTCGCTGTCACGCGTATGTTCGCTTTGGAGTCTTGAAGAAGATTATTGATAATTGATCCTGTTGTCGTCAAGTAATTCGTTTATCAGTCGCTTGGCTCTGCCCGAGTTAATCTGGCCTGTTCGCGATTAATTGAAGTGTGAGTCGTGTATTCAGATATTCATAAAATTAAACAATACACAGAGAAAAATTGTATGAGACGCGGACTTGACAAAGGTCCGATAAAAAATGCCTAAACAAATTGGCAAGCTTAGAGAAAGAGAGAGAGAGAGAGAGAGAGAGAGAGAGAGAGAGAGAGAGAGAGAGAGAGAGAGAGAGAGAGAGAGAGAGAGAGAGAGAGAGAGAGAGAGGGTCAATCGGAGCGCACTCGTCCAATTTCCGTAATTTTCGTTCTTGAATGCTCTGACTCTGGCCCCGTTGTCAATATTTGGACCAAATGGCACTGCCTAGTTGGTAAATGATAAAATAATTGTTTTGTTCATGTCCCGGGAACAGAGATCGAGAGCATTGAAAATATATCATCGAGGATCACGAGAGCGTGTTTCCCGTTAAAAGAGGGAGAAATATTTACGCTTGAGCAACGATTTCGATCGGTGAGCTTGTGATATTACACTCTGTGTGAATGAACCGTGCAATGGGCTCTCTTTTGTCGATGATGCTGATCATTCGGACCACGCGAGACCTTTCGACAACTACACGGCGATCTTATTTTCTCTCTCTCTCTCCTTCTCCGTTCCTCCCTCTTTTTCTCTCTATCCACACGTCATATTGGCAAGTTTGTATAGCCTTATCGTTAGTCATATGTTAGAGTGGCTCTTAGTTATACTTTTTCGCTCTTTCTAGGAATAATTACGAACAGCTGGAAAGTTTTATGCTTTTATTATTAGTTCTAAGTTCATCTACTTGTCTTGAATCAATAAATGTCGATAGTAGAATTTATTAAACCCTTTTCTTACTTACGACAGACACATGGGATTCGTATAATTCTGCGTACATTATATTATGCCAAATAAGATTCTTCTCTCTATCCACAAGTCATATTAACAAGTTTTTATAGCCTTATCGTTAGTCATATCTTAGACTGGCTCTTAGTTATACTTTTTCGCTCTTTCTAGGAATAATTACGAACAGCTAGAAAGTTTTAAGCTTTTATTGTTAGTTGTAAGTTCATCTATAATTCTGCGTAAAGTATATGCCAAATAAGATTTTTCTCTCTATCCACAAGTCATATTAAAAAGTTTTTATAGCCTTATCGTTAGTCATATCTTAGACTGACTCCTAGTTACACTGTTTCGCTCTTTCTAGGAATAATAACGAACGGCTAGAAAGTTTTAAGCTTTTATTATTAGTTCTAAGTTCATCTACTTGTCTTGAATCAATAAATGTCGATAGTAGAATTTATTAAATCCTCTTCTTACTTACGGCAGATACATGGGATTCGTATAATTCTGCGTACATTATATTATGCCAAATAAGGTTTTTCTCTCTATCCACAAGTCATATTAAAAAGTTTTTATAGCCTTATCGTTAGTCATATCTTAGACTGGCTCTTAGTTACACTGTTTTGCTCTTTCTAGAAATAATTACAAACAGCTAGAAAGTTTTAAGCTTTTATTGTTAGTTGTAAGTTCATCTATAATTCTGCGTAAATTATATGCCAAATAAGATTTTTCTCTCTATACACAAGTCATATTAAAAAGTTTCCTTCTTCTCTGGCTCTTAGTTATACTTTTTCGCTCTTTCTAGGAATAATTACGAACAGCTAGAAAGTTTTAAGCTTTTATTGTTAGTTGTAAGTTCATCTATAATTCTGCGTAAAGTATATGCCAAATAAGATTTTTCTCTCTATACACAAGTCATATTAAAAAGTTTTTATAGCCTTATCATCAGTCATATGTTAGACTGGCTCTTAGTTACACTGTTTCGCTCTTTCTAGAAATAATTACGAACAGCTAGAAAGTTTTAAGCTTTTATTATTAGTTGTAATTTCATCTACTCGTCTACTTGTCTTGAATCAATAAATGTCGATAGTAGAATTTATTAAATCCTCTCCTTACTTACGACAGACACATGGGATTCGTATAATCTGCGTACATTATATGCCAAATATGATTTTTGTATTCGCAGCGAAATAGTATAAAACTAAGACATTGAATAGATAAATAAATAAATCTCTGTACCGAAAAAAGAATTTCTTCTATGGTTGTCGATAATTAACATAAATTGGGCTCCGAGACGAGAATCATTTAATTATTCACGAGTTACTATAGATAGCATGCACGCAGGATACATTTAAAAATGGTTGCTGGACATCGAAGTTCGATGAGGCGGAAACTCGAAAGGATTTTCTTGTCATTTAAGGGACAAGGGAGAGGGAAAGGTAGGCAATGAAGCAGCCGCGATAGTTCTATAGAGTCCGGGATCATTGACTTCACTTCCGGTTCACGGAGAGCAAACATCTCTACCGTCTCGTTTCTCTCCTTTTGTTTCCACGCTCTGCTCTCTAATCTCTCTCTCTCTCTCTCTCCCTCCCTCCCCCCTCTCTTTCTTTTACAATTGGATATATATTTAAAAATCTTCCTCTTTTTGTCTACTTCTTGATCTCATTTCCTTGATCTCGATCACCAAAATTTTCTCGATATATATATCTTGTGAATGAATGGAACACTATTTCGAGATAAATGAGTCTGAATAATAAATGAATATCGGCGATGTTTCCAAGACACGATAATATTCACCCGAGGGAGATGAAGATAGAGCGAGAGTTTCTCCGTTCTCGCAAATAACAATTTACGGATTATTCTATTTTAGTACCGAGACTCTCGTGATTTTAACACAGATTGAGGATTCACGTACCGAATGATATTTCGGTATTCTCGCGAGCGATTTTCGATCCTCCATTACCTCTGTGGTGTATTAGAAAATTATACATTTTTTCCGATTATTTTTTTTATTTGGGAATCTCATGACTAAGACATTTAGCTTGGTAAAAAAAAATTATAATGAAAAAAAGCTCGATTAAAATAGAGCATATTTTTCACAAAAGAAAACTGGGTTATTAAAATACAAATATTGAATATTTGCTAATTACATTCACAGAAATATATTCTATTGATCTTTTTTTTTTTATGGGAAATTCATGGACAATAATTCAGCTAAAAAAGGAGATTAAGGAAGCAAAAAGAAAATGTATTCTAATTTAAAAAAAAATCGTCTTGAATTGAAATATCAATATTTTATATTTGCAGATTATATCAATGAACAAAAAGCGTATTTAGATTTGAAGAAAAACTATTATGTTTTCAAATATATTTTTACGAAAAAATCTTTTATAGATTAAATATCTTGAATTTCTGCCAACAGAAAAAGAAAATGCCAATGGCATTGACAGTGTTATTGTGTCGGTTGAGCAGCTGCTTTCACGATATTGGTCGACGTGTGGATTGACTGTATATATAGATGAGTTTTTCAAATGAGCCAGAAGGCACAAAAGAAACTTGTATAATGCTACCGTAACCGAGCATGTGATACCTGGAATCAGGTCTAATTTCAGAGTGGCTGAGAATGTAAGAGAGAGAGAGAGAGAGAGAGAGAGATTCATCTGACGAGGAATTTCCAGGCTAGTATAGAATAATAGGCGTCAAGAATTTATCGGCAAGGCAATCTCTGAGTAGCTGCCCGTCGTCACCCGATCTCGTGACTGAAAATATCAAGAATTTGCACCGATAAAAAAAAAACAAGACAATTTACCGATTGACTGGCTCGAAGCCTCCCACACACAAGTGTTCGCCCTTGTCGACACTCAATTATTCTATTATATTGTAGTGTCAAGTATGTGTATTTTAGTTGATTTCTCGAGGATAACGATGGACACGCTGCTGGCTAAGAGATAGAGAGAGAGAGAGAGAGAGAAAATCACACTATTTGCATTTTGCTGGGAAGGACGAATGAGCAATTTTACTAAAGCATAACAAGTCTCAGTTCCCATTTTTCTTTTTTTTTCCCATCGCAATAAATCACACTTCCACTGAACTGCGGTAATTGATCCGCAAACATTCCGTAGCAATTAAGATAAAATCGTCGAATGAAAAAATACTATGTAAATAATCATAGCAAAATGGTGGATAAATTTAGAAAAATATGTAGGAATTGTAAGGAGAGATCCATAAATTTTAAGAGCTCTCAGTCATCATGGCAACTCTTTTTTTTGCAAGCAAACTTTAAATTGCAATTTACTGAATATTTCATCAATTTATCCATTTTATTACCTTTGAAATGAAAAATATAATGGATAAAAAGTTATAAATAGATAGAAAGATAGAAATAATAGATAAAAAGATAGAACTAATAGATAGAAATTAAGATAAAAATGGAATAAGGCATACAAAAGTACTGACACAATTTTGGCAACCCTTTTTTCAGTCTATTTAATTCTGTAAATGTAACAAGTATAAAATTGTCGTCAATTTTGATACTGGAAAACATTGTTTTTTTTTCAACGATTCTTCTCTATTCCGTTAAAACTTTTTTTTTTTTCTATCATTATTATTACTCTCATTGTTGGTTGAACTCGGTGGACCATCCAGAGGGCGTGTGATGCGTATAACAGTGCAATGTCTAGCGAGAGCAGATGGAGGTGGAAAAGAAGAATAAGAAGAAAAAGACAAAGAAGAAAAAAAAAAGGCCCAGCCCCGCGGATTTTATGGCCTCGTAATGGGCCCCTTTAGCCTCCGGGGGCCCACGGATCGCGCGCGGGCACGTCGGCACTCTACTCGCAGAGGCGAGTCCGCGCCGTTGCGCGCTTAAATACGGAGCAAGGAACCTCGGATTCTTTGAGCTGTATGGTATTATACATACATAGCAGTAGTTTTAGTACGGACAGTTTAGAATTTCTCTTGGCTCTTTGCATCCCCCCATACGACCATACAATATTATGCACTCCATATTTGTATACATATTTATATGTACAGGATGAGACTTAGTCAATTTCCTGGCAATTATTATTCGTGTGAAAAAAAACTCAAGTTGTTTTTCCGTAAGTGGAGATGCGAAATTTTCGATTGCAGCGAAAAACGAATGGATGATCCTTATCAGATCCGAAAAATAGACACATGAATTGGTGAAGCAAATCAATCACTAGCTTGAAGCAAATTCCGGTTAAGTCACAATGAGTTTTGCAGAAGCTGAGTCATACGCCACGCTTAGGCGTGTTGCGAATAATTTAAGCAAATTTCTTTTTTTTTTTTCAATTTTTCATCAACAAGTATCCAAGTTGTATTCAACTTTTACTGACAACGTGTACTCAACTCAAGTTTTGCACGGTATAAGTCCATTACAAACTTGAATAAAAGTACTCAAGATTGAAATTAACTTGTGCCGAAAAATAGGCGTATGAATTTGTAGGAAAAATCAATTATTAGCTGGAAACAAATTCCGAGTAATTTACAGTGAATTTTGCAGATATTGATTCATACGCCATGTTAGGACAATTTCATTATATAAACTGGAATAAAAGTATGCACCTTTGTAATGGACTTGTACCAATAGCTTGAATTCATTTTGTTTTCAACTTATTATGGTCAACTTGTAATCAAGTTGTACTCAACTTATGGTCAACTTGTAGTCAAGGTGTGTTCAACTTATGGTCAACTTATAGTCAAGTTGTACTCAACTTCTGGTCAACTTGTAGTCAAGTTGTACTCTACTTATGGTCAAGCTTGTAATCAAGTTGTGCTCAACTTGTCGTCAAGTTGTACACAACTTGTAGTCAAGTTGTACTCAACTTGTAGTCAAGTTGTACTCAACTTGCAGTCAAGTTGTAATCAACTTGTAATCAAGTTGTACTCAACTTACGGTCAACTTGTAGCCAAATAGTACTCAACTTATGGTCAACTTATAGTCAAGTTGTACTCAACTTATGGTCAACTTATAGTCAAGTTGTACTCAACTTCTGGTCAACTTGTAGTCAAGTTGTACCCAACTTATGGTCAAGCTTGTAATCAAGTTGTACTCAACTTGTAGTCAAGTTGTACTCAACTTGTAGTCAAGTTGTACTCAACTTGTAGTCAAGTTGTACTCAACTTGTAGTCAAGTTGTACTCAACGTTTAGTCAAGTTGTACCCAACTTGTAGTCAAGTTGTAATCAACTTGTAGTCAAGTTGTAATCAACTTTTAGTCAAGTTCTAATCAACTTATGGTCAACTTGTGCGCAACTTGTACTCAACTTTAGCAACACTAAACTTTAACAAAACTTGCTTTCCACTTAAACATTGATCTGATCTTATAAATTGGTTAGAATATTTTTCGTCCCCAGACATGCGTCTGGGTATTTAAAATTTAGTAATTATTATAGAAGAATAATTTAAAAACGTTCATTTTCCGAAGGTTACTCTCTGCGGAGCATTTTTCAAAGATAGGAAGTTCTCTTGATTTTTGCACGCTCATATGAATACTCTTACCAAGGAGAGTTGCCTCACTTCTAAATCACCCTATACATATATATATATATATATATATATATATATATATATATATATATATATATAGCACATTATATAAAATAGAAGCGTCACTTCTGAATCACCCTGTCTATATATATACATGGGGTATCATGAAAAATATAAGCGTAGTAACCGGAGCAGTAGCAGAGCGAGAAACTGGTGCACAAGTCCGAGAAGAGGATAACTCGGGCGCGAACGATGCCAACGCGGATGCGTTCTACTGGCAACATAGAGATGGGCGCAGAAATGGTCCCTTAATACACGCGAGAGGAGGCTATGAGAGATGGGCGCCTTCGTAGTACCCCAGGGAAAATTCTCCACAGCGTGCATTAACACGCCGTTGGCTTCCAAAAGCTAACAAAAAATCTTTTCTTCTTTTTTTCCCGTCGCGTGACTCATCATGTTGTTTTTGAAAAAAAAAGAGAGATAATGAAGATCGGGCAAACGAGCGAAGAGACGGGAAGAACCATCGCTATAAATTTCAAATTCAACATTAAATCGATAGCAATAAGCACGTGGTCAACACGCGGCTCTAGCGATCACTTATTTTTATCCATCCAACGTCGCAGATTGTAGAAGAATTAGCCTGGATTCTTATTACGAGCTCGGCGCTAAAGCGCAGGCTTGTCATTGGTTTTACACGCTATTAAATTCGAGTTAAAAGGTGTCTCGAATGATCCGAGCACTGAAAATAACAGCGTTGCCCTCGTAATGAGGGTCCAGGCTTAAGCTTCAAGAAGAATTAATCTTCAAATGACGTTCACGACATCTTATTATCTTGGGTACTGTTTCAGCAATTAAATACAAAGTCAGTCGTTTACACAGAGCTCGAGCCACACTTTTAACCATGAAAAAGTACAAAGTTATGCAGAAGTGCGTAAACATCGTAACTGATGTTGAGCAAAATTCAGTGTGGACAGTTCTTGGATGGGTGACCGCTTAGCCGGTCCCCCTTAACCCTACCACTCGACTCGCTGGACAAGAGGTCATTGTTGCGGAGTCAGCCAATTCCCTATAGGAACTTCAGACTCTGTCAAAAGGGCCGACTGTATCTGAAAAAGACTGGTAAAAGGGCCCTCGTGCGAATGTGATACAAAAGTAGGGCCCAAGCCAGCTGCGGACGGAATCCCGGGAGTTTGTTCACGCCATCTTATTATTTTGGGCACAGTTTCGGCAATTAAATACAAAGTCAGTCGTTTACACAGAGCTCTAGCCACACTTTTAACAATGAAAAAGTACAAAGTTATGCAGAAGTGAGTAAACATCGTAACTGATGTTCAACAAAATTCAGCGGGGACAGTTCTTGGATGGGTGACCGCTTGGCCGGTCCCCCTTAACCCTTCCACTCGACTCGCTGGACAAGAGGTCATTGTTGCGGAGTCGGCCAATTCCCTATAGGAACTTCAGACCCTGTCAAAAGGGCCGACTGTATCTGAAAAAGACTGGTAAAAGGGCCCTCGTGCGAATGTGATACAAAAGTAGGGCCCAAGCCAGCTGCGGACGGAATCCCGGGAGTTTGTTCACGCCATCGGATTATCTTGGGCACAGTTTCGGCAATTAAATACAAAGTCAGTCGCTTACGCAGAGCTCGAGCCACACTTTTAACCATGAAAAAGTACAAAGTTATGCAGAAGTGCGTAAACATCGTAACTGATGTTGAGCAAAATTCAGCGGGGACAGTTCTTGGATGGGTGACCGCTTGGCCGGTCCCCCTTAACCCTTCCACTCGACTCGCTGGACAAGAGGTCATTGTTGCGGAGTCAGCCAATTCCCTATAGGAACTTCAGACTCTGTCAAAAGGGCCGACTGTATCTGAAAAAGACTGGTAAAAGGGCCCTCGTGCGAATGTGATACAAAAATAGGGCCCAAGCCAGCTGCGGACGGAATCCCGGGAGTTTGTTCACGCCATCTTATTATCTTGGGCACAGTTTCGGCAATTAAATACAAAGTCAGTCGTTTACACAGAGCTCGAGCCACACTTTTAACCATGAAAAAGTACAAAGTTATGCAGAAGTGCGTAAACATCGTAACTGATGTTGAGCAAAATTCAGTGTGGACAGTTCTTGGATGGGTGACCGCTTAGCCGGTCCCCCTTAACCCTTCCACTCGACTCGCTGGACAAGAGGTCATTGTTGCGGAGTCAGCCAATTCCCTATAGGAACTTCAGACTCTGTCAAAAGGGCCGACTGTATCTGAAAAAGACTGGTAAAAGGGCCCTCGTGCGAATGTGATACAAAAGTAGGGCCCAAGCCAGCTGCGGACGGAATCCCGGGAGTTTGTTCACGCCATCTTATTATCTTGGGCACAGTTTCGGCAATTAAATACAAAGTCAGTCGTTTACACAGAGCTCGAGCCACACTTTTAACCATGAAAAGGTACAAAGTTATGCAAAAGTGAGTAAACATCGTAACTGATGTTGAAGAAAATTCAGAGTGGACAGTTCTTGGATGGGTGACCGCTTAGCCGGTCTCCCTTAACCCTTCCACTCGACTCGCTGGACAAGAGGTCATTGTTGCGGAGTCGGCCAATTTCTTATAGGAACTTCAGACTCTGTCAAAAGGGCCGACTGTATCTGAAAAAGACTGGTAAAAGGGCCCTCGTGCGAATGTGATACAAAAGTAGGGCCCAAGCCAGCTGCGGACGGAATCCCGGGAGTTTGTTCACGCCATCTGATTATCTTGGGCACAGTTTCGGCAATTAAATACAAAGTCAGTCGCTTACGCAGAGCTCGAGCCACACTTTTAACCATGAAAAAGTACAAAGTTATGCAGAAGTGCGTAAACATCGTAACTGATGTTGAGCAAAATTCAGCGTGGACAGTTCTTGGATGGGTGACCGCTTGGCCGGTCTCCCTTAACCCTTCCACTCGACTCGCTGGACAAGAGGTCATTGTTGCGGAGTCGGCCAATTTCTTATAGGAACTTCAGACTCTGTCAAAAGGGCCGACTGTATCTGAAAAAGACTGGTAAAAGAGCCCTCGTGCGAATGTGATACAAAAGTCGGGCCCAAGCCAGCTGCGGACGGAATCCCGGGAGTTTACAAGAAATTGCAACTCATTATCAGTGAAATCTATGAAAATGAATTAGGCACAAAGGGAGGAGTACTAAAAATTCGATAGAGATTGGTATAACACAGAAAAATAAAAATTAAAGAATAATATTCGATTCCATTATTGAATGGAATGACTTTCCAGAGTCATTGCTCAGGAATAAGACGGATAATAATCTTAATAATAGGTTAGAGAATAAATAAATAATTAGTAATAATAATATAATAGAAATATGCTATATTTAATGCAGCAATATACAAACTATATATAGCGTATAGTGCCTATATACATATATACTATAATTGTATAATAATTGATAATGAATATCGTCACGTTTTAATCGAGTCGTCACGTTGTTATTAGGTGGAAAACGATTCAATTCCGCACGCCCTCGTACAATGCCTATAGATCTCTTTTGCGAGAGAGTTCAAGATGAATATGTCTCGGGTGACCGGACCTCTCCTTCTCCTTCTCCTACTTCTTCTTCTTCTTCTTCTTCTTCTTCTTCTTCTTCTTGTTTCTTCTCTCGCCAGGTGTACGTACAAGAGATGTACAGAGGTTCCAAGTGGACGAAGACCCCCCGCGAGTTTTGCCTGACTTCGAACGTGTATTCCTCCCCACCCCTCACTCTCTAGGGAAGTATGACACACTCGTGTGGGGTTCGTAGGTCATCGTGAGTTATCGTATCTCTTGGAAATCGGTGTTTTCTTATTGCAACGAAAAGCACATCCGAGACTCTCTGGTAATTCGTGTTTTACGTATGTATAAACGAGTCTCACAATGTTTATACATTGTACATACTCTATTGGCGTGTGTATATGAGCCATTCCAGGTCAAATCGACAGATCCGTGACCTCCACCCTTGGAATTTGGTTTGTGAATTAAAAATTTTGAAAAAATTTGCAAAAATTCTGTGCTATACATATGTATAATAACGGTTATATTATACTTCTTGAACTTCTTTCACTCTCGTTTTATTTTTTTCTCCAATTCTGCGTTTGGGTTGGTGGCAATCATGCCCTTTACTTTCATCTGCTCTTCTGTCAGGGGGACATTTTTTACACGACTTTCCAGCTTTTTATTTTACGGCTATTATCGATATATTTACGCATTTCTGAATTCTCATTTTTTTCAGATTTTTTCTAACCCAAATTTAAAAATATAAAATTAAGGACGTAAACTCAAACTTAAGTTTAAAACGACCATAAGATTGAAGAAACTTTAAATCAAACCAACGTTCTAAAACTCGAGTCTAAGACTCGGACTCCCTTTCGTTCGAACTGCTGATCGCTAATCTTCAGTTTTTAGGTGATCCAAGAGCATTTTGGGCATTGTCGAAAAAAATATTACAAGGAAAAAAAATACAATAAACAATGATAGAACTTTAGTGTATGAAGAATTAATAAAAAGTTAAAGGCCGATCAATCAAACGGCATCTTATTAAAGCTATCACGGTTTCAGAAGGTTCGAGCACAAAGTGAATTCACAGAGCTCGATAGGAAATTGAGATTCCAGTTCATTCTTACAAATTTCTTACATTTCTTTTTTGAAAGAAAGGAAAAAAAAAAAATTTAATTATTTTTTCTACACGTTATTTCAATTTTTGTTTTATAAAATATCTATAACGACTTGAAAATTATTTTCCTCCTTTTTATGAACGATAAACACGAGATATCCCATTTCAAATTACGATCCAACAAATATTTCGGGTCAACAAATTAAATATTGTTAAGTAACAACAATGTTTGTTCACTAATTAATTTGTCGTTTCGAAACTGAGGCATATCTTATAAATTCTTTTTCATACTACAAAAGTAGATAAATTTCCCAAATTTTCAAGCCTTGCCCGACAAATAGCTTTTTGTACTTATCTTGAGAAGTTGGTCTGTTAAATTTTACATTATTTAAAAAGCCAACTTATTCCCGACTAAAAAGTGGTCTCAATAATATGAAAACAATATTTGATCACAACAATAAAAAAAGGTTTTTGGCCTTTCTAAATTTCATTCGATGCCTTGAATTCACATCTTCATCACATGTAACCGAATTAAACTGTTTTATAATCGGTAGATAAATTGACATGGAATGCCCCATATTTATTGCAGTACAAGCTCAATCGCTATTGAAGAGAAGAAATTTGTGCGTATATATATATATATATATATATATATATATTGCCATGTTGAAATGATTTCTCTCTCTGCTTATCACTCGTGAGTGATCTCTGGCGCGTCCACGCGTGCCTCACACAGTCTCCAGTGCCGCCAGGCAGGGTAGATTGTAACCGAACATAAGAATGGAAATGTGTACAGTACATGCTTCCTATTCTTTCGACGAGTGTGGGAGGTCCAGAAAATATATATATTTTTATATGAATATATATATATATATGTATATGAATGTATATATATATGTATATGTATATATGTGTATATATATATATTTATGTATGTATGTATAGAAGCAGTAGTAACCTGTACGTAACAGCAAGAGTCCAGCGAGGAGGATCGAGAGCGAACCGTTCGGATTCAGTGAGCCCCGCGCGATCGGTCCACGAGCAGAACTTGGCCTGAGTCATGCTGCTCTCCTCCGAAGCGTTCCCAGGGATCGAGAGAACCTCGCGAGCCTCTTCCCCTCGAGGATATGTGTTCAATGTTCTCTCGCTTGGCGTACTCTTCTCCTCCTCCTCATCGTTCTTCTTCTTCTTTTTCTTCTTCGTCTTCGCTTTCTCCTCCTCCTTTATTCCAGCATCTTTGCTCCAGTCTATGTTAAATATCTCGAGCACATAAGCACATATTGTGTATGTTGCAAGAAGAGAGAGCGAACAATAGAAAAACTTGAATACGATTGATGTCCAAGTCATTGACTGTATGGGAGAATTTAACTCGGGATACGATAATAGTCGAATAGTCTTTTAATACGAATTCAATGGTTACTCTGAGAACAATAAAGAAAAAATAGCTCAACTATAAGAAACTTGTGAAATATATATATATATATATATTTTTATCTAAATAAGAATTACAATTGTGAAATAATATTGAAAAAAAAAACATTTGGTAATTGACTATTTTTTCATTAACTATAGGAATTAAAAGATAAATTATTGAGAATTAATTAAAGAGCCCTCGGGCGAATTGAAGTGTTTAAAAATTATGAGATAATTGATTGTTTATTTTAAAGATTCACTACTTTTTTTTCCATAGCATGGCACGTACAAGTCCTTAAAGGACTTCGTGGCAAAGTTAAATCTCTCAGGGAGTCTATAATTTTAACTCGTTCAAGAGTTACTCATTAATGTTCGAAAGACATTTCGTTACCCTAATCAAGATTAGAGACGAAGAATTGTATCGTTTATTAAAACGATCGGGTCCAAATTATGATATAAAAAGAAAAATGGAGTTCCCCCAATGTTTTTTTATAACATTTATAATAATAAATATCGTTATTACTATGACTAATATTATTATTATCAGTATCATAAATTATGTATATTATTTGTACATATAATTACATATATATTGTATATATTCATATTTGTGTAGTTGACATCCGCATAGAGTGCGAGACATTGTCGAGAGATGAGCTTAAAGCAGGTGGGAGAGGCCGGGACATAGAAGAGAGCGTGCCGGAAGCGAGCAGGTGACTGGTAGTTCCGCTCCATCGAGCCCTGTTCCGCGCCATGGGCACCGAAGATCGGTTCGTATAATGCTTTCCATCTCTTATGCCGTTTTATATATATATATATATATATATATATATATATATATATATATATATATATATATATACATATATAAGTTCTTGGGCCTTTTTTTCTCGCTCGCTTCCACGCTTAGTTTTCTCGCATACGTACAGTAGTATGTGATCCTCTGGTGTGCTCTAACGGGCTTCTTCTTCAACCTTCTCCTCCTCCTCCTACTTTTCTTCCTCTTTGCTTGGACCGCCCCAGTACGTTCCCCACAATCTTTTTTACTGGTGCCTTTTTATCCTTCGCTTAGCTCTTCCTGGCGTACAATACATGTACATAAATATATATATATATAAATATATATATATATATATATATATATATATATATTTATGTATGTATATATATATGTATGAAGCAGAATAGATGTATGTATGTTGCAATCATCATATGCGAGTATGAACTGCAGAGATGAGATCAGGCAAAGCGAGTATTATCTATCTTTCTCCGTCTCTTTATATTCGAGACTCTCTCGCGGGTTCTGGCCTGGTCACGACGGCCCAATCATTCTCACGTGGCCCCAAAGAATTCACCTTCTTTGGTATTACATCGCAGCCTCACTGGGAGAAATTTATACATAATCGTAAATCCAGGATAGTTGGGACACTTTTTGTCAATCGGTATTGTCACTTTTTTGGGATTCTAATATATTTAGACAGCCTATGAGGATCTCGAAGACTGCACACTTGTTATCTTCCTTTCGTCCTGGAGAGCCATGCATAATTTAATTATATTTTCAAATCCCAACGTGTCGCAGAAACAAAACAATTTCGCAGAAGACTTAATGGAAATGTGGGACGATCATTATGATATTATTGTAACAATATTATTTCGGTTTGGTATTATGATTAATATTAGAATCAAAGTTTGGTATTACGATTAATATTAGAGTTAGAGTCTCGTATTATCATTAATATTAGAGTTAAATTTTGGTATTACGATTAATATTAGTTATTGTTTGGTATTATCATTAACATTGGAGTTAAATAAGTTTGGTATTACGATTAATATTAGAGTTAAATTTTTGTGTAACGATTAATATTAGTTATTGTTTGGTATTATCATTAACATTGGAGTTAAATTTTGGTATTCCGATTAATATTGGAGTTAAAGTTTCGTATTATCATTAATATTAGAGTTAAATTTTGGTATTACGATTAATATTAGTTATTGTTTGGTATTATCATTAACATTGGAGTTAAATTTTGGTATTACGATTCATATTGGAGTTAAAGTTTCGTATTATCATTAATATTAGAGTTAAATTTTGGTAGATGATCAATATTAGAGTTATTATACCAAGATTTACTCGCATATATGATTGAAAAGTAGACAAAATATACTTATTAAAATCGTTAATACTTTTAGCTTATGTAGCAACGCCCTCACATGGTACTGGTACATCCGAGGAGCTTAAATGTTCCGAATTGTATCACCCAACTCTGCACATGAACGAACCAATAATGCTGTAAGCATATACCGAAGGTTTTATTGCCATAGCAATGGGCTTTTGCTCTATGACCACACATATCCATATATCTGTGGTCATAGGCAAAAATGACAGTAGTGACATTTTTTTTCTAAATCGGGAAAAGGCCATATTCAAAGTTGGTGAAGTTGACTGCTAGTTTTCTGAAGGCTAGTTTTCTTAAATAATTTACCAAACAGAAGCTCGCTGGTTCCGCTGGACTTGTGCTGTTTTTCTTTACCTTATGGCTATTTCTGGGTATTCCACAGAAATTACTAATCTAAATCGTCCTTCATCCCTTCATCTAATAAGGAATTAATTTTCAATACAGATGTCATTCGAGTTTTATAAAACTTTCAACGTCGATATAATCGTTTGGATCTCGAGAAACTCCTCCGAATACCGTCGATACTTGGTAGAATCATTCAAACGTGTGCATGCATGGATACACAATGGATTAAAAATTAGTACTAATTTTATGTTCAGGAAAGTATTATAGAATCATTAAGTCATGAAGAAAATATTTTTTTAAATAATTTACCAAACAGAAGCTCGCTGGTTCCGCTGGACTTGTGCTGTTTTTCTTTACCTTATGGTTATTTCTGGGTATTCCACAGACATTACTAATCTAAATCGTCCTTCATCTAATAAGGAATTAATTTTCAATACAGATGCCATTTGAGTTTTATAAAACTTTCAACTTCGATATACTCTTTTGCCTTGTGACAACAATACCTTAAGATATAGCAAGAATTTCCGGAATCAGTAGAGTTCAAGGTACCAATTAATAACTAAAAAGTAATATGCAAGTGCACGAAACAAATTAAATAATTATTCAACAAAAGTTTCTTTAAGAAGGTACGAAGGTTTAGTCTAAATATGAGTGCAAGCTGAGACTTAGAGATTGTAACGAAAACAATTGGACGCTGAGCAGACCTAAATCCTATCCTGTCATATCTAAAGAAATCCAAGCATCTACAATTTAGGCCTTCTTTTGTACTGTTCATTGTGCATTTCCTAACTAAAAAGGAACTAAACGAAACGTGAATTAAAACGAAATCAGACCTAATTTTTTCGAGGCGGATTTTTTTTTGGTAATCAAGACACGTTCAACGATTTTTTCCATACAAATTTCATCATTTTTTATCAAACCTGGAAAAAGATTTTGCGATATATCGATTTGTTGAAAATTTATTATCCAACTGTCCCGTCTTCCATGGCATTTCAACTCTACTGGAATTATATTATATCTATATATACACGTACACATACATATCATTGGTATAACTCTCATCAACATTATCTTCTTTATTCGAAATGAGTGGGACGTTTTTTTTTCAACGTTGTAATAATGGCCGAACGTCAGATTAGAATCCTCTGTAAATTCTTCCCTCCTTACCCGCGTGTGCTGCCATGATCGTCAGGCTCAAGTATATATATATGCCAAACTGACATGCCCTATGAACTTTCTCTCCTTTTGTCTCTGCTTTGACTCTCCCTCTCCCTCCCCCCCCCCCATCTCTCTCTCTCTCTCTCTCTCTCGTTCTCTACCTGGTTTGATTTTGTTCAAGATTGGGCGAGATTTCGCAAAGTTCGGTACAGGAACATTTTTTGTTCACGAAATTCCCACAGTGAACGATATAGAGGGCATGAAAAATTATTTCTTTCCGTCGCTGCTGCCATTCTGCAATAATCGAGAGTTGGTCCATTCTCTCTTGGTTGACGTCGTGCGGCATTTGAGCGTACCAACGACGATAGATCGACGTACTATAATCTCTTTTCCACTCGATAATTGACCGAATCGCTAATTTCCAAATGCGCGGCTATGAGACTCATGCGGAGGATTTTTAATGGAGACAACACGATGATATAGGGAAGAAGGAAAGAGAGAGAGAGAGAGAGAGAGAGAGAATGTTTTCATCTAGCGATTGTCGTGATGCTGCATTATAGACAGGAGGGGAGGGGATCAGAGACAGAGTATATATCGCAAACGAGTGATTTGCATCAAATTGATCAAACGGGTAAAGACTCCTTACGCGAGAGAACGCTGTATATCATATATACATATACATATATATATATATATATATATATATATATATATATATATATATGTAGATATATAGCATAACTTCGTGTATCTCAGGACCTCTCTGCATCTCCGTTGACTCGTTGCACAACTGCGACCCTCCCTCCTTCAACTCAACGACTTTTTTTTTCACTTTTTTCTTTTTCCTCCCCCTCGTGGTTCCTCTTCTCAAACGATTTTAACGATTCACGCGCGTGATCCTTTCCATACCGCGAAACTGGTGGGCAAGGATAGTATGATTGATGTGGGAGCGGCGCATGTCTCGCATTTCAACGGAATATATCTCGCTGGTAAACTTTGATATCATCGTGAGAGAGGAATCGTCAGATTATTGAACGAATTCACAAATTTATGTACATTTGAGAATTCATGTTTTTTTTTTTCATGTCAGGAGTATAGTAATGCAAAATGACCATAATTTTGAAACATCGTCAAATAACGATAAATCGACACTATATTGACGTTACTTGAATTTCTTTAAAAAAAATTCTAAATATATCTCGATGGTAAACTTTGATATCGTCGTGAGAGAGGAATCGCCAGATTATTGAACGAATTCACAAATTTATGTACATTTGAGAATTCATGTTTTTTTTTTTCATGTCAGGAGTATAGTAATGCAAAATGACCATAATTTTGAAACATCGTCAAATAACGATAAATCGACACTATATTGACGTTACTTGAATTTCTTTTAAAAAAATTCTAAATATATGTCGCTGGTAAACTTTGATATCGTCGTGAGAGAGGAATCGTCAGATTATTGAACGAATTCACAAATTTATGTACATTTGAGAATTCATGTTTTTTTTTTTCATGTCAGGAGTATAGTAATGCAAAATGACCATAATTTTGAAACATCGTCAAATAACGATAAATCGACACTATATTGACGTTACTTGAATTTCTTTTAAAAAAATTCTAAATATATCTCGATGGTAAACTTTGATATCGTCGTGAGAGAGGAATCGTCAGATTATTGAACGAATTCACAAATTTATGTACATTTGAGAATTCATGTTTTTTTTTTCATGTCAGGAGTATAGTAATGCAAAATGACCATAATTTTGAAACATCGTTAAATAACGATAAATCCACACTATATTGACGTTACTTGAATTTCTTTAAACAAAAATCTAAATATATCTCGCTGGTAAACTTTGATATCGTCGTGAGAGAGGAATCGTCAGATTATTGAACGAATTCATAAATTTATGTACATTTGAGAATTCATGTTTTTTTTTTTCATGTCAGGAGTATAGTAATGCAAAATGACCATAATTTTGAAATATCGTCAAATAACGATAAATCGACACTATATTGACGTTACTTAAATTTCTTTAAAAAAAAATCTACGCCAATACATGGTCACTTTCGAGTTTAAGCATGTGATTGTCTCTGTGACTATTAAATGATGCAAAAATTTGCCACGAAAATCGTATAAAATGAAATGTATAATTTAAAAAAAATAGAAATATTAAAACTCATCGTTGGTATATAAATATCAAAATAATTTTGTAGGCTCACAAGTTTCATTTATCGCCACATTGGTTAATTTGTAAACCGTATTTTTCACCATTTTTTTTATAGATTACAAAATCCATAACGCGATTATTCACAAAATATGTCACACTATAGAGAAACATTTTTTTTAGGAATTTTACTTTGAAAATTTACTGAATATCTTTGGGCTGGCAAATAATTGTAAAGTTTCACAGAATTTCCCAGATATTTTTGTATCTCGCATGCATGAAACACCAGAGCTTGATTCGCTCCTATTTGAACTCGGATGCCCTTTGACCGGATAGATCGACGGGAGAACTCGCCGGTATATCAGGAGAGTTGGTAGTCGTTTGTGCGAGTATGGTTTATACACATTTATCGTGTACATAACATCGAGAGTTTTGTAAACTAGCCACGGATAATTCTACCGGTGTTGTTGCATTATTTGCCCTGTAGCCAATATAGATATACATATATATATATTGCTTCTTTTTTACTGTCTATCTTAGACAGAGACAGAATGAGAGAGAGAGAGAGAGAAAGAAAATCTTCGTCCTACACCAGTAGCTAGCACGTGAAATGAGTTTCTCGGACTTTTAAATGTTGTTTCTCAACACATATATATATATATATATATATATATATCCCACGAGGTAGCAAACCAGGCATTGTTATATATATATATATATATATATATATATATATATATAACATTGCCTGGTCTGCTACCTCATGGGAGACGAGAACCCATGACCAGAGTCGCACAAGACCTCCCGGAATATTTACTAATTCTCGTTGCGTACCGAGATAACGCTCCTTTTCTCCTCTATACATCCACAGCCGCCCTGTAAGCTCTACGCAAACATATAGTGTACATTATATATATATATATATATATATATATATATGTATATTACATACATAGAAAAACAAGAGGAATGAAAAGAAGGGCGTATCGAGTAAAACGTGAAGTTACAAGAGCGAGTTGCCCACAGGGACATAGAATTCCCTCTATGCGACAAGCAAGAGGTAAGAATAAGAAGAATAACGAGGTAGAGTAACGAAGAGCCTCGAATCGGAATAAAGAAAGAGAGAGAAATAAAGGCGAGGGTGGACGTAAGAGAGAAAACGCACGAAACCCACCCTTGTGCATGCGATTAGATATATATGTAGGGAAAGAGTCTCGCCCAAGAGATCGACGATGCTACTCTCTTTCTCCCTCCCTCCCTCCCTCTTCCTCTCCCCCGGTCTCACTCACTCTTTCGCATCTAAGGACACACCTCATCCCACCCCTTGGGGCAAAAGAGTATTTAAAGTGACGTCACGGCTCGAAAGGCGCGAGTGAGAGGGAATTAGAGGAAAAGCGCCTGATGAGAACGCGAGGAACGAGATGCAAGAGAAAAAGGAAAGAGTCGAGTGAGGCTGGAGAATGGAGAAAACGAGGGTGGAAGAGTAAGATGAATATATATATATGTGTGTGTGCCTATATACACGTATAAATACATATTCAAAGACAGAGGCGAATGGCGAAGCAAGATAAAAGATTCCATACATGTAAATATACATACACACACACACACATATATATGTATATATGGCTGGGAAAGTGTATGTATGTGTGTGTACATGTACGAGAGTACGAGGACTAGAGGGGGAAATGCTTTAAGACGCTCAATATAAATACTGAAGAGAGAGAAAGAGAACGAGATGGAAAGTTCTCTCGCGAAGAAGGATGCGCGAGAAAGTGTGGGAGAGGGTTGAGAAAAAGGGTTGCTTCCCTTAGCGTCGACAACGGCATACAGTTAAATAGAGAGAAAGAAAGATCGAGAGAGACCGAGTTAAGGGGGTTGAGGGAGACTGAGGAGATGTAGAGAAAGCCTGAAGGCAATGGGGGTGAGAGAGAGAGAGAGAGAGAGAGAGAGAGAGAGAGGGAGAAAGAGATTCGTGCCGGAGGTGGACCGAGACATCCGTGCGCTTCGGTACAGGGTTGGAAAACCCTCTCGGCAATGAGGAGGGCGGTGGAGAGAAGGGGAGAAAGAGAGAAAGATACGCAAAGGCGAAGGCGAGTATAGAAGAAGAAGAAGCAGTAAAAGAAGAGAGAAGGGCGAGTTTGCTGGGGACTGGAAAACTCACCCCTTTTCTTTGCTTATCCTCGCTCTACCTCTCTCTCTCTCTCTCTCTCTCTCTCTCTCACTCTCTCTCGCTGTTTAATTGCATCTTACTTTCGAATTTTCCGCGTGGAGCTATCGATCGAGACACGCGAAAGCACCGCGGCCAGAGAGAAGAAGAGGATGGAGAGTTGAAGAAGGACAGGGGGAAGGGAAGGAGCAATGGCGAGAGATGCTGCTGGTAGATGGTGTACCATAACTATATATATAATGGTATACAGTGTACTTTTAAATGTATATGCATATATACGGGGGGGAAGCCGGTAGTGATGGGTGAAAAAGTGTGTGCGAAGAGGCTGAGGATGCTGCATGGTAGTGCCCGTGTGGAAATTAAAACTCGCAGCTGCCAAGCACCAAGAAAGTTTTCTTAGCTGCAAACTAGAGCCAGTTGAATAAAATTGGCCAGAGCCTGGTCCGCTATGCAATGGTGTGCACTCTAGCCCGTAGCCACGCGAAACTGCTCCGGCGCTAGATAGCGCCTGGCTAGTTTTTGCTCCATATTCTTAATTTCTCGGGTTTTTTAAGAATTTCTGCCACATATACCCACATTCGTCAAGTTTTGTCATTGCTTACCGTGAAAAAATGCGACTGTGGCCAGATATGATTATTCAAAAATGTTTTTAATGTTTGAACCATGTGGTATCCACTAGCTCTTTTTTTTATATCGGAATACAGCTACTAAAAGAATAGCAAAATGTATTGATCGATTGATACAGCTAAAATGTACATAATCATTAATATCCAGCTTATTCTGCCTATCTACACAACGATTAACGGATTAACGATAACGACCGGACATAACTAACTTGTTGTCTGGTGAACCGTTTGTAGAAAATAAAACCACCCAGCGGAAATCGCCGCAACTAATAGAGAGAGGAGATCATCATTTTCCAGAGTCAAATTTATAGTTTTCCCAAAAATAAAGTATGTAAAAAGCTTGCGACCGCGGGTTAAATTATTGGGGTGAACCTTTACACACAAGTAGAGCAATCTTTGTACTTTGTTAGAGATTATTTTCATGGAAATTAAAGTGGTTCATTGCGATTTTATAACATATTGAAAAAGAAAAGTTGTTCATTGTCATTTGCTTGTGCAATTGGCGAAAAAAATGACTAAAACTTTCTGCGCAAGTGAACCGGCGTGAACCAAGAATGCCTGTTATTGAACTTGGCAGAGATCGATGAAACTGTTTGGATTGTATAAAAATTTTACATTCCTGGAATCGAAACAACTTCTAGATGCTGGATTTTTTTTAAGTCCCGAATAAAGCGCCGTTTGACGGTTATCTGTACATGTTACGGCAGAAGTCGACAAAGATCTTTCAATTGTTTGAAATTGTTAATTTGTTGAAAAATATCCGTAATGTTACACATCAACCATACCGCAGAGTAACAGGGTTGAAGAGATATGAAAATGTTTGTTTTTCGAAAAATGACTTTGGATTATTCAACTGGTGCAAGAAATGAATTATCGACCTATACAGGTTCATGAATCGAGCAGCACTTTGACAAGACAACGATTAATTACCCTTCAAGTATGCGCGCTATGGACGGGCAAAACATGTCAGAATAATTGTACTAAGGTTCATCACTTAAATTTTTTTTCAAGACATGCAAAAGCTGCCATTTGAGCTGTCCAAAAAGTTTCAAACTTCCTCCAACTTAAAATTATTAAACACAAATTATGATTTTGCAGACCCTGCAAATTTGAAATTTACGTATTTTCTACTTCACTCACAACTCACAAAGTTTACTCTATAAGAAAGCCAAAGAATTGATAGGAAAGACAGATATATGCTCACATAGAGGACTGTATAAATTGAATATTTGTTTCAGTTTTATTTATTATTAAAAAAATAAATTAATTAAAAAATTCATTATATTATAAGTAGAAAATATTCCACATTTCTCACAATTTCTCTTACCCCTTGTAACTTATTGATTTTAGATTATCTGTGAATATTTACACTCAGGTCACGTGACATTCGGAGACAATCGAAATTTTTAGAAAAAAAATATTTAATTTTCGGAGAAAATATCCGCCGTTTCTGAGAATTCATAATAAACCGATCTCAGAGTCTCTTCGAACATTTATCAATTTTCTCATTTTTATTAGTTTCAGGAAAAATCGTTTTCAGGGGGTGAATCGTACTTTTGAAGAAAATTTCGTAGTTTTCTCAAAGAAAGTTTACAACTTTATCAGAATTTTTCATAATGGTAAAGAAATCACTAAAAAAAATTGGAAAACATCAGGAAAATTTCTTCCACAGCGTGCTGGCTGGTATCTCGAACAAATACTGACATACAGACAATGAAACGATAGGATTTAATTCGAGAGCAAATAATGTTTATCATTGGTTCGTCCGGCACAGATGGAGTGGCGTTGTTATGTTAACCCAAACTATGTCGAGGAAACCTGGATAGGTAGTGGCGAGATATGAGATTGCTGAACTAGTCAAGTGAAATTGGGTGGGGATTAGATGTAGCAGCACTAAACAATTGGTCTCGAATAGGTACCGTCTAGCCCCTGTCCAGGAATACTAGACAGGAAAACCTGTCCAGGACTACTAGACAGGAAAACCTGTCCAGGACTACTAGACAGGAAAACCTGTCCAGGACTACTAGACAGGAAAACCTGTCCAGGACAACCAGACAGGAAAACCTGCCCAGGACTACTAGACAGGAAAACCTGTCCAGGACTACTAGACAGGAAAACCTGTCCAGGACTACTAGACAGGAAAACCTGTCCAGGACTACTAGACAGGAAGACCTGTCCAGGACTACTAGACAGGAAGACCTGTCCAGGACTACTAGACAGGAAAACCTGTCCAGGACTACTAGACAGGAAAACCTGTCCAGGACTACTAGAGAGGAAAACCTGTCCAGGACCACTAGACAGGAAAACCTGTCCAGGACTACTAGACAGGAAAACCTGTCCAGGACGACTAGACAGGAAAACCTGTTCAGGACTACTAGACAGGGAAACCTGGACAGATGCTGAATTCAAATAAGTTTTTCCTGGACGATTTACTGTACGGGTAGGTTCATTTCCGACGTATCTTCAATGGCGCTCAGCCCTTTTTTCTATCTCGCCTTTTTTCTCCATCTGACCTCGAAAGCCTGTTTTCAAGCTTCCTGGATTTCCTTCTCTTCTTCTTCCATCTCCTCTCTTTCTCCTTTGCTTTCTTCTACATCATTTTTGGCTTCCTCTTCTTCTTCTGGTTTTCGCTCCTTCCCGATTTTTTAAGCGAGAGTTGTTCCTTTTTCTTCTTTTTCTTCGTCTCCTTCTTCAAGCCATCCTGGTACTAGGATCGAGTCCACCCTTGGCGCTCCAATACCAACATCGTTCTCAACGAGCTGTTACGATCGCAAGACGGACACACTAACTTAGTCTGCCATCAGCAAAACCCCGGCAAATACCATCTAGCGGTCTTTCGCGCGTATGCGCGCGCGGCGTGATGAGAGGGTGAAAAAGGTGGTCGAGAGGGTGGAGAACAAGCTCACCCGCTTCCAGACTATTTAAAACTACGCACGGGCTCCACGATGAGGGTTTCTCGCTCCTTCTCTTTCTCTCTGTCTTTCTTTCGAAAGTGGCTTTATATATATATATATATATATATATATATATATATATATATATATCTATATATGTGCTCTTGCAAGTTGGAAATGGGTCTTCGCGAGTCGAAGGAGAAGCAGTGAACGAAAGGGGATCCAAGCACAATCAACCACCTTTTTTCAGGGCCGACCGAGTCTTGTGAGCTGGTAGCTCGTCCATCTCTCTCTCTCTCTCTCTCTCTCTCTCTCTCTCTCTCTCTCTCTCTCTCTCTCTCTCTCTCTCTCTCTCTCTCTCTCTCTCTCTATCTCTCTCTCTTTCTTTCTGTTCTGAACTCTTATATCAAACCAATCTCATGTCTCGCGTTTTTTACGTAAATCCTGAATTGTTTCTTATCGTGCATATATGCGCGAAACAGTTTTTGGCGATTCGTCATAAATCATAGCCAGGTCACGTCTTAAAAAAAAATATTCGGGACATGTTCAGGATTGTTCATCGGGGTACGTACAGGGAGAAATTGAAGTTTCACACGGATTGGATTGGTATGAATCGAAATTACGAATGCCCACTTAATTTTACAAAAATTAATAATTTGAGTTATAAGTATTGAGTATATAAAAAGGTTTAAGCCCAGAACTACCGACATTCCTCTCCTCAGTGCCAACTCAACGAATTTTGTGAGCTGAATAGATCGTTCATCGAGAGCGAGAAACATCTCGCTCTCTCCTCTCTCTTCCTGTTCTTATCTCTTAAGGTGCTCGAAAATGAAACTACGTGTACCGCAAATGGCACAAATACGAGCCAGCCAGTTACCAATGTAAGTCTGTGATCAGCGTGCTATGCAAGTGAATATCAGTTCGATACGTCTCCGGCTCGTGTGTCTGCGGGCCGTAATTTGATATGCGAGAGGCTTCATATCGAACCATTTCACCATTTAATCCCTCCTGGTTTCTACGTAAATTCCAATTATCTTTCATCGACCATAAATGCAAGAACCATTTCATACTGATGTCGTAAAATGCACTTTTTCAGGACATGTCCTGAAAAAAATAGCAAAACATACCAGCGATTGATACTTTGGATTGGCAGAGGTTTCTTACTCATTGAATTAGTAATTTTTAATCGAAATTGTATATGTCGATGGAGCTTTGCAAAAAGAATAAATATTGGTTGTAAGTATTGAGTTATGAAAGTTAACCCTACAAATGTACTTATCCTGCATGGCATTTATTTATACGAAAATGAGTTAATGAGTTAATGAGTGAATATCTGTTTGGTACGTCTCCGGCTCGTGTGTCTGCGGACCGTAATTTTATATGGGAGAGGCTTCATATCAAACCATTTCACCATTTAATCCCTCCTGGTTTCTACGTAAATTCCAATTATCTTTCATCGACCATAGATGCAGGAACCATTTCATACTGATGTCGTAAAATGCACTTTTTAAGGACATGTCCTGAAAAAATTAGCAAAACATACCAGCGATTGATACTTTGGATTGGCAGAGGTTTCTTACTCATTGAATTAGTAATTTTTAATCGAAATTGTATATGTCCATGGAGCTTTGCAAGAAGAATAAATATTGGTTGTAAGTATTGAGTTATGAAAGTTAACCCTACAAATGTACTTATCCTGCATGGCATTCATTTATACGAAAATGAGTTAATGAGTTAATGAGTGAATTTTTTCAGGACATGTCCTGAAAAAATTAGCAAAACATACCAGCGATTGATACTTTGGATTGGCAGAGGTTTCTTACTCATTGAATTAGTAATTTTTAATCGAAATTATATATGTCGATGGAGCTTTGCAAAAAGAATAAATATTGGTTGTAAGTATTGAGTTATGAAAGTTAACCCTACAAATGTACTTATCCTGCATGGCATTTATTTATACGAAAATGAGTTAATGAGTTAATGAGTGAATATCTGTTTGGTACGTCTCCGGCTCGTGTGTCTGCGGACCGTAATTTTATATGGGAGAGGCTTCATATCAAACCATTTCACCATTTAATCCCTCCTGGTCTCCACGTAAATCCTCAATTATCTTTCATCGACCATAAATGCAGGAACCATTTCATACTGATGTCGTAAAATGCACTTTTTCAGGACGTCTTGAAAAAATTAGCACAACATACCCGCGATTGATACTTCGGATAGGCGGAGGTTTCTTACTCATTGAATTAGTAATTTTTGATCGAAATTGTATATGTCCATGGAGCTTTGCAAGAAGAATAAATATTGGTTGTAAGCACATTCAGTAATTTTTTTTTTTCCTTCGTCGAAGTTTTGCAAAAAGTTTTACAAGAAGAATAAATATTGGTTAGAAGCATTGAGTTAAGAAAGTTAACCCTACAAATGTACTTATTCTGCATGGCATTAATTTATACGAAAATGATTTAACTGGAACTTTTTACGATTTTCCTTTTCTTTCTAATGGCAATGAAAACGTTTTAAAGTTCATTAATATATTCCTAAAACTACATCGAAAAGATGGTATTGCGTGTTTTCGATCGATTAAATCCAGAGGGGTTAATAGAGAATGGCCTTGAAAGTCATGTGAAATCGCGAAAAGAAAACCTTTTTTCAGAATAATGGGTCAACAAATCACCCTGGAAGGTTGTACAATTAGGTCTTTCCGAATCACTGAGAATGATAATGTCACAGATTATGATAACGTCATTTGACTTCCGATGAAAAAGTTTGTGGTATAGTTTGTAGTTTGACGTTTTTGGATTTACACATCACACACAAAGACTCAATGCAAAGACTCCAATCAGTTGCATATGTACTAACGCAAAGCTTAAAATTGCCTCTCAAAGCTCGTTTTCAATAAGTCTGATACAAGTAGCTTCTTACGAAGCACACAATCGTGTTCACAATATTTAAACGCATCTCTGTCAAATTCTAATTTTCCGAAGAATTTCCGACAGGCAAGAAAAAGTGGTATTGATGAATTGCTCAATGTGAGAGATCAAATACTTTGAAAAAATGGTTGAAAAATACTTCCAACGGTACTGTCTGATAAAGTCAAGGCAGAAAGTGCAAATGATTCACGAATTAAATCAAATTTCAAAATATCAAGTTATGCAGACAATTTTGTACGATGGCTAGCGAAAAAATATTGAATCTTGGAGAGCGTTTGCGAGTATTACCAGATATGAATTCTTTGCTTAATCCATCGTTCTGCATCAAGTACATGGGGAAAAGGGTACGCTCGTTCAAATGATTCTCTCTCGTATACTTGAGTTACTATCCCCTCATCGTTTCGTAACGAAGGAGAGAGCCCTGGCGTTACTTTCGCCCCTTATATTTTTAATCAATCCGTCACTGGAGCTTCACGGAGAGAAGGTAGTGTGGGTAGAGTTCTCGAGGGGGATGTAAGGGGGATGAAGGGGGCCTTGAAGAGAGGGTGAAAAGGAGGTAGAAGAAGTAAGCGCAAGGGAGGAGAGCGGGTGGTAAAGAGCTGCTGTGTGATGGTGGGAGAGCGAGCTCGTGGAGGTGGATAAGGTTTGAACGAAGCTGAGAGACGGCGGGCCAGCGGCGAAACGGGGATGGTTTCTTAGTTCCCTTTCTCGAAGAGAAAGAAAGAGAGAGAGGTAGAGAGAGTGCGCGCCTCGTATTTAAAACCTCGAGGCTGATGAACGCTCCTCATGCCAAGCAAGCATCCCAGAGAAGAGAGAAAGAAAGAAAGAGAGAAAGAGAGATAGAGAGAAAGAGAGAAAGAGAGAAAGAGAGAAAGAGAGAAAGAGAGAAAGAGAGAAAGAGAGAAAGAGAGAAAGAGAGAAAGAGAGAAAGAGAGAAAGAGAGAAAGAGAGAAAGAGAGAAAGAGAGAAAGAGAGAAAGAGAGAAAGAGAGAAAGAGAGAAAGAGAGAAAGAGAGAAAGAGAGAAAGAGAGAAAGAGAGAAAGAGAGAAAGAGAGAAAGAGAGAAAGAGAGAAAGAGAGAAAGAGAGAAAGAGAGAAAGAGAGAAAGAGAGAAAGAGAGAAAGAGAGAAAGAGAGAAAGAGAGAAAGAGAGAAAGAGAGAAAGAGAGAAAAAGATAAAAAGACAGAGAGAGCCTATATCCTCTCGTAGTTGCTTCTGCTCGCTGGCTGGCGCCTCCTCGACAACCCCCCTCGTTGGGTTCCACGATCCACCCACCTTCTCATTCACCTCTCTCTTTCGCTCTTTCTCTCCTCTTTCTTTCGTCTTCGCCTGAAATCTCTTTCCCTTTTATTTTAGCCGAGCCAGTTCATCCCAGTTGCTCTCACGGACGAGAAACTTTGTGATGCAAGCAACGGTCGGAGAAACACACACACACACACACATACCCGCGTAAAATTCGAAGCTCGAACATTCACGTGTTATCGTTTTTCGTATTTTTTAAATTTTTACTAAGGGATGAAATTTGTCGGTCATTCGTGCCTGATATATTAGGCTACGGAGAAATGGGGACAGCATTCCAAATAAATATTGGAAATACCGTTTTATAGCAACTATCATGCATCAATGAAAATTAGAAATTAATTGTTCGCGAGAATTGTCGGAAAAATTGCAATAATTATTTCCTTAAAATGTTTTTCAATATTCAGCCATATTTTTTTTTTATAAAAAAAATATTATATAAGCAAACATACTAATTATTGATCTAAATGAGTAATTTTAATTCGCTTCATTTCCATTATTGATTTCCATGCCAATCGAGAACAGAGAAAAGTCTCTACGGAAGAAGAAACAAGATTACGTAAACTTTTTTACAATTCAATTTTAGGCAGGATAGGGAGGGATGATTCGTGGATTAAAATATCTTTGGGAATATCTTGTAACAGGAGTGTTGGAATCTATATACATATATATATATATGAGAGAGAGAGAGAGGGAGAGAGAGAGAGAGAGAGAGAGAGAGAGAGAGAGAGAGAGAGAGAGAGAGAGACAACATATCACTTCCACTTGGCTTACGTAAACTTAAATCGGGCGAGTATAGCGAGAGCTCGTTGCTGACGTAGTCCTCCTCTCGTCTCACGTGTCGGTGGCATTTCCCAACCCCAAGCCAGCCCTTCGCCTCGCCCCGCGTCGTCATCGTCCTCGTTGTGCGACGTCGACAACGTCCCCGATGAGTAACGTCCTTAACGTCGAGCGTGAATCTGATGTGGGCTGTATTACATCGTGGATATTGTATCGAATGAAATTTAAGCTCTCGATCATTTGGACTACTCATGTGAATCGTTCCGGATTACCCAAGTCCCGATATAAATAAATTGACTAAATATAAGGATAGATAAAAATAAAATAAAAAATTGTACACTAGAAAAAAAGAAAGTTAAATTTGAAAATTTCAACCTCCTGCAATCGTTTATTACCACCGATCGAGAATGACAAGGCGAAATAAAATCTCGTGACGAGCTGCACGAGAGTCGCTATCATGTGCCAAAGAAAAAGAGGCGCGATATGTAGCGTGCGTGACTCTCGTATGCCGGAATCAAGAAAGATTAACACAAAAAAAAATGAATAGAAGAAAAAGTATGTATATAAGATATACATGTAGCTCGCGTGATATCTCAACCCTCGCCAACGATTCACCCCCTTGGGCTAAACTCCAAAAGCCTTTCTATCCTTTCTGCTCCCCTACCCCCCCCCCCCCCTCTATGAGAGAGGGGGGTCTCTCATTACATACTCGACGTATGTGTACAGTATTTTAACCCTCGCGTCAACGTCCATCAGATATTTTTTTATTTCTTTTCTTCTATATTCACGAGCTTTAATATAGCACCCTGGTGTGAAATTAGAATGAGGGGTGGCTCGGCCGAGAAAACGCTAGACACGTAAAGTCCTCGAGAACGATAGTCACGCAGCAGATTAAAAAAGAAAGGACCTTGTGGATCGTTTTCCTGTTCCACACCTGTTTTTCTATTTTTTTAATAATTATTTACCACTATTTCTGTGTTCTTCAAGCTAGCACTCGTCCTTTAAGCTATTTTAGCATAAAATTATTCAGTATTTTATGCACTATTATCTTCTAACTGTACTGAAATAAAATATCGTATGTATTTTCCTTAAACAATAAAATGTAAGAGATACATTCAGTAATTTTTTTTTTTTTTCATTTAGAGGAGAGGAAAAAGATCACTAACCTCGCTCTAAAGTGCGAATGATCTTGCATGAATTTATGAATTATTCAAAGAAAACTAAAAAAAAAGTGTACGTTTCACATGCTTTCCTAGTACAATCCAATTGGGCGATGGAGAAAAGAGAGTATCATATCTCTTGACGAGTTTCTAGTGAACGCAGAATTCCAGGATCTCTTCTCTCCAGCATCCAGCGGTGTATATAGATATAAAAATGCACAGCTAAGGTAGAATATAAGCGAGGATATAATACCATCGGACCGGACGATAAATCCGGTGATGCGAAGCCGGTGATGCATGACACAGACCGCAGTCCACATCCGGCATTGTCCGACGATTCTACGCTTCGAACTTCGGACCTTGTATATATAGTATATATTATATATACATACATAAATATATACATACATCATGTACTCTATTTCTGCTCTTTACTCGTACTCATTCTCGCGGCTTTTTCACTTTTCTCATCTGCCTTCCACCTTTCAACATCGATAAGAACATTCTGCCACTTTAAAATCGGCATACGAATGATCGTTATATTTTAGAGACGTTTCAAGCATATTTTATGTTTATTTTTCAGTGGCGGAAAAATTGCCTATGAATTGAATTTTGCTTGCACAATTTTTTCATGGGCGAAAAAATTAATTTAAGCAGCTTGAGAATAATCCCCGATGAATAAACACCCATGTTAAAATCACTTGATATACTTTGCGTACGAGTATTTATTTACTAGAGTTCTTTAATTCACTGTTAAGATTACCGTATCAAGCTGAAATGATACGGAGAAAAAAAGCTGCAAATTGAAAATTCCTTTCTCGTAATTTCCATCTATTTACGCAAAACATCCTCTATGGCGAAACCGAAATTAATTTAATAGGCACTTTTTTATGAGTGAGTGCCTCAAAAAGGTACTTGCCTGTAGAGGGGACTTGTTGATGGAAGGAATTATGGTGTAGCAATTTGCATGATCCAATTTACAGATTTAAAAAAAAAATGTTCGACAGTTTACAGTCCGGAGTTTTTTAATTTTTGTTATTATTAATTAATTTAATAGGCACTTTTTGATGAGTGAGTGCCTAAAAAAGGTACTTGCCTGTAGAGGGGACTTGTGGATGGAAGGAATTATGGCGTAGCAATGTGCAAGTTCCAATTTACAGATTTAAAAAAAAAATGTTCGACAGTTTACAGTCCGGAGTTTTTTTATTTTTGTTATTATTAATTAATTTAATAGGCACTTTTTGATGAGTGAGTGCCTAAAAAAGGTACTTGCCTGTAGAGGGGACTTGTGGATGGAAGGATTTATGGTGTAGCAATGTGCAAGATCCAATTTACAGATTTAAAAAAAAAATGTTCGACAGTTTACAGTCCGGAGTTTTTTTATTTTTGTTATTATTAATTAATTGAATAGGCACTTTTTGATGAGTGAGTCCCTAAAAAAGGTACTTGCCTGTAGAGGGGACATGTAGATGGAAGGCATTATGGTGTAGCAATGTACAAGATCCAATTTACAGATTTAAAAAAGAATTGTTCGACAGTTTACAGTCCGGAGTTTTTTTATTTTTGTTATTATTAATTAATTTAATAGGCACTTTTTGATGAGTGAGTGCCTAAAAAAGGTACTTGCCTGTAGAGGGGACTTGTGGATGGAAGGAATTATGGTGTAGCAATGTGCAAGATCCAATTTACAGATTTAAAAAAAAAATGTTCGACAGTTTACAGTCCGGAGTTTTTTTATTTTTGTTATTATTAATTAATTGAATAGGCACTTTTTGATGAGTGAGTGCCTAAAAAAAGTACTTGCCTGTAGAGGGGACTTGTGGATGGAAGGCATTATGGTGTAGCAATGTGCAAGATCCAATTTACAGATTTAAAAAAAAATTGTTCGACAGTTTACAGACCGGAGTTTTTTAATTTTTGTTTCTTTTGTTGGTAGTTGTGATATTAGATTGTGGTCCATTTGATTATAGAGGTTTCGAAGTCGTCCATAGTAAATCCGAGAAAGTGATCCGAGAAATATCAACATATCGATCTAAATCCATTAACAGTCTACACGCCCTTATGAAATTAAGTGATGGATGTCCGAAAACTTATTCAAATAGTTAGGGCCCAACAATGGGTGTCATCTAGAATCATGAGAAAGTAGTCAAGAAAACTTGGACGTTGCCAGGACAATTCCGGTAAGAATTTCTGCATGGATAATAAATTGAGTGACCTTTTAGCGGTTCAACTACCTTTTTTTTTCGTGCGCCATCGAATGATCGAATTTTTGTGAAAGCCCAGATTAATTTCCACGGTATTTGATAATTCTCTCGGCCTGATAGAGGGAGAGACAGGGAGCGAAAGAAAGGGAGACAGAGAAATTGCATGAAATAGCAAAGTGATAGTGTGTACGATAGAATAGCAGCGAAGATAGGTGGGAAGACGGAATAGAATCCTGCAAGGATGCCGGGAGGATCGTCCGGTTTTAGGATTGCCGAGTTCTCTCTTCTCGCTCTGCACTATCGCACATAGTATCCAAGCAGCGAAGAGAAGAGGGGAAGAGGGAGGACAACCACATCGCCTCTTCCATAGCTGCTTCGTCTTCGAAGGAGCGTAAGCGGAGAGGAGTTTCTCGTGTATAGTCCGACAAAGCCAAGACGGTCGGCGCGCGGGAAAGCCGCACCAGCGCCGCGATGAGAAGGATAGTAAATAGACCGTAGTTATATGTAGTTCGTATATAGCCCAGGATCGGATCTTCTATCTTCTCTGTCTCTGTCTATCTCTCTCTCTGTCTCTCTCTCTGTCTCGCTCTCTCTCTCTCTCTCTCTCTCGCTCTCTCTCTCTCTCTCTCTCTCTCTCTCTCTCTCTCTCTCTCTCTCTCTCTCTTCCCCTCTCTCTCTCTCAGCATTACAGTACAATCAGCGGCTAAGCCGGGCATTGATTTTGCGTATACAGAGTTTCGCGAGCGTCATTTGTGTGTGCACGACGAGTCCGAGAATCTCTCCCACCCTATGTATCCCGATCTCTCTCACACCTTGCATAAATAACACCCACATACATATTGTGTGTGTGTGTGCGTGTGTGTACATGTATTGGAATTTCTCGAAGAGGATCTACCGATTTCCACTCCCTTCCTGCTCAGCTTCTCTCGCGGTCATACTGGGTGGCCTTTTCCAAGATGCGCCGACGGTTGCCAACGGGGATGATGCTATTTCGTACAGCAGGAATTGTCCAAGAATCAAGCGAATTCACCCCATACTGGTAGACATTTCGAAGGGACAGAAAATAGCATAATTGTTATAGAACGAAGAGAAAACAGAGTGACTGAAAAAAAAAGTACGCCGAATTGAGGTGCGAGTCGGAATTAGAGTAAGGGTGCGTTCCATTCGGACAGGGTAGTAAAAGGTGGAGATTGAAAAATGTCAATTTTGATTTAGAAAAAAAGTCAGAGAGGTCATAACTTTGTACTTTTCGGCTCATATATTTACACTAGTGGTCATTTAATTTAAATACAATTTCTATATAATTTCAATCTGGGGGTGTAATGAAATTAATGAGCGGTAGTGTATATCGTTCGAAACATTCATGAGTAATAATAAAATTATTTTAATAAATTTTCCAATTTTACATAAAAATCATAATTTATTCTGAAAGCAATTTTTGCGGATATCGTTCCATTCGACAAATGTAGAACACAAGGACAAAATATGACTAAATTAACTAATTAAAAATTAAATACATATATTACACATCTGATATATTGCAAGTACTAACTTATCGTATTTCACTCTTCCAGTTTCCAGACTCTTGGGTTAGTTTAGGACTCTTGGGTCAGTTCAGGATTCTTTTGCGATAATAAAAATTTAGCCCACTGTTTAGGGCTTGTGGAGGGGTGTCTGCGTCTTCAACCCTTTTGTACATTAGTAGCATCCGAATCTTCCATACCATTCAACCGATCATTTATCTTAATTTTATCCAATGGTACTTTGTGACATGGAATGAAATTACGATGAACACCCGTTATAGGTTGGATTGCGTTACAGATATACGTGAAGATACGTACATGTAAGATGCCGATAGATATAGATGGAGTCAGTACGTATCCTACATATACACATACATGGACATGTAACAGACACATACAATTCTCGACACTCTTGAGCATCAGCTAACGAAAAGAGAGACAGAGAGGGCTAGAGGAAACACTGGGATACATTTAGGAGTTGAAACAGAGAAGGGGTTAGGTGCGCGATGGTCGTAGGGGGTGGAACTGCGGTGGGATGGATGCTATAGAGGAAAGCACGCGGACGGTCTTAGCGGTATCTTGGCTCTCCCGTCATTTCGACGCTATAGCCACTGTTGGCACTGGTATAAATGTGTAGTGTGTATTGCTCCTGTCCGTATACAACACAGGAGAGAGAGAGAGAGAGAGAGAGAGAGAGAGAGGGAGGGAGAGAGCAACGGCGATTCTTATTAAGAGTGAGTGAGAGAGATAGAGAGGGAGAGAGAGAGACAGAGAGCGAAAGACCGATTCAGAGTCCCGGGGGGTGACTGGGGGAACGGCTAAATACCTCAGGATTGTTACTATTGCAACCCCCCTTGCACCTTCTATAGAAGCCTCCACCTCCTTCTTTGCTACTATCGAGAGTAAGAGGGAGAGGTAGACTCGAGGCCTGGATTGCCTCTGTACGGCTCTGTTTCCTTCCTTCGTGCCTTGTGGCTCTCCCAACCCAACCCTCCGTCATCTCATCCGCACTCTCGCCCGGTCCACCGTGTAGGCCACACACTAACACACTATAAATCCCCACCTTCTCTCCCTCGCCCAACATCTCTCTTTTGATGGGCTCTTCTTGCTCCTAGAATGGGTTAATGCTATTGATTCACGTGCCTGCACGAGACCCTCTCACGCTTAGAAGCCGCCCTGCAACCGGAAGGACACTGAGAGGACTCGGAGAGAAAGAGAGAGAGAGAATGAGAGAAAACTCTTGCTGCTATTGCAATGCTGCACCTCGTATCGATGTGCTGAGATAGCCAAGGAGAGAATGTTTGACAGTAATGGATATGTTTTATCTCTCATTGCTATACACCCCATTGGATCCTTTGTTATTCCATAAATAAGGAAATATAAAAAAGTGGCTGTCGTGAAAAAAAAATCTGGTACATTAAAAATGATAATTCGTGAGAAAAAAGAAATGAAAAATTGACAAGAAAACAAATCACTGTCGTACAAAAAATCAACCAGATATTTCGCTAATTAATGATAAAAAAAAGTTACCGGCATAAACAATATATATATATTGAACGACATCGTTAATTAGTTGCTTGCTATTGAGAATTAGCTGTTGTTCTTATTCGAGCTCTCGTATCTATTGGTTTGAAAAAGTTAAAATTTTATTTTTTTACCTTTTCAAAGTCTCCATCAACTCGACTAATGAACGATCTTCAAAGTATAATTGATAACAGTTCGAAGAGATACACAGGCATCGGCCAGTTTGCTGCTGACTCTTGCAATGATATTGTCTTGTTCGATATCGGGGAGAGAAGAAAGAGGGAGGGAGAGAGAGAGAGAGAGAGAGAAAACGAGCCACGAAGAGCATTGTCGAGATTATGAAACTGATGAGAGAAAGAGTGAGAGCAAGACGATGTCCGAGCGAACTTCGACGACGTCATCGAACTCGAAGTGCCTCCCTCCTCCTGTTCTTTCTCATCCTTCTCCATACAACTCTCCATTCCCTTTCTCTCTTCTCGATAATAAGGATCTCGTATCGAACTTTGGATTCCTCTCTTCACATTGGAATTATTTTTTCCTCCCTTTCGATATTCCTTTTCTCGCGCTCTTTACCGAATATTCTCTAGCGAGCCTTTACCCCGGCTGCTCCTTCCACTGGCATAACGACAAAATAATCCCTTAACGAACGGTCCGCTCTTTCTTCACCCCTCCTCTCTCTCTCTATCACACTCTATTCTGGATAGCGGTAAAGCATCAGTTCGCGAGAAGCCTTCCGATAAATAAACCGAGGCAAAAGTACATTGTCCAATTACAATAATGAGATGGGGGGTGGTCCTCGTTAACGCGAACGTCCTCCTATATCGAGGACAGAGAGAAAGATAGAAAGAAAGAAACAGAGAGAGAGAGAGAGAGCGATGGAAGGAGGAGCTAAAGAGAGACAGAAGATTGCGATGAGCAAGACGGCTCGGATGGCTTGGGTGTCGATGAAAAATGAAACGAGCCAAGAGATGCATCCCTATCTACACAAAACCACGAACCAAAAGATGTGGATACCTTGAGAATGATGCTACACAAACACATATAAACGAGGGTAACGAGATCCACTGGGGTGAGTGAGGAAGGAAAGGGGCATAAAAATAAGGGGGTAGTTTCAAGAACAAAAGAAATAGAAGAAAAAAAAGCACGAAGGAACGCAAAGTATGGCGGTCTCTACATTATCGTGACGTGTAATACAATATGCAGATAGATATTAGCATCTTCCTCGCATAGTCCCACCGCCCCCCACCGCCTACCCCCTTTGCCGCCTTCATCCTCCTCCTCTGGTGAAGCCGTCCCACCAACTCTCGTACAGAAACCACCCTTACGATGGTGTGGAGGTGGTGTTGCCGCTATTGGGAGGTGAATAGAGTAAGAGAGAGATGCTTCGTTGCCTGCCCTATTGGATATATGTGGGTGGCTAGGCGAGAGTCGCTCGCGAGATGCTGCGCTTGGAGTGCGGATGAGAGAATGAAGTAGCAGCAACAGCCCGGGGGGTGGTGGCGATTCCCTCCTCATGGTGTGCGAAGGAGAAGAGCAAGAGAGGATGCTTAGCTACGAAGATTTGCTCCCTCTCTCTCTCTCTCTCTCTCTCTCTCTCTCTCTTACGGGCCGGACACGAGAGGGAGAGAGCTGTCCTGGAAGTGTCTCTCTCACTCCTCCTTCTCCTTAGCTGCGTTTTCTCTCTCTCTGCACGTAGGTCCGGGTAACGCGCGTTTCATGGTGGGGGTAAGAAACTGTGAAATATCGATTAAGTTTGCCAGTAAGACAAGGAACGTCCGCGGGGTTGCCATATATACGTATATATACGTGTGCATATATATATATGTACGGTAGGTTTCTCGACGGTGCTTGCTTGCGGGAGGGGAATTGCTTTTTCTCTTCCTCTCTCTCGCTCCTTCCTCCTGTTCCATACATACCACGAGTCCTTAGACTCCTTGGACCGAGTTTCTCTTCGTCTACGACGATGTGCACTCTCCCTCCTCCTCTTTCTTCTCCTCCACCCCGGACGACATCATCGTCCTTTCTCACTCCGCAGGGAGACGGGAGTTCTGGTCATGAGGTGGTGGAAGGTGATATGAGCATTGTATCGGGGAATTAACGGTCCTCTCCTTACCCTCCCAGCTCCCTTTTCCATCTCGTGTGCCCGCAGCATGTTGCACACAGATATATATATATAGGAAGCTGTTGAGGCTAACGGCAACTTCTCTCCCTCTCGCAGTTTCCACATCCCGCCTTTGAACCAAAGCTTTCCATCCTTTTCATCGTATATACGGGAGAGCCAGTAGTGTGTTTCTCACCCACATCTCGCGCTCCTTCTGGTTCTCTCGCGAGTTCCCTTCGCTTGGCGTCTTCTCTACCTCGTCGTCTTGGCCCCTGGCCGTTCCTTGCACTATATACGTGAGATGGTCTTCGTACTACCAGCACCTTTCAGCTTTCAAGACTGAGCGAGAGAGCAAGAGAGATTCGTCGGTTCGCTCTAACGTCGTCGACTCTGCCACTGGCAACCCTTGCCCACCTCATCCCCCTAAAACAGAGAGAGGTTTCTCCACCCCCAGCCTTCCTGGGCCAAGCACACTGGTCGACGAGTTATATCCTCTTCTCTCTCACTGCTTCTCTATATGCGAGTACGACGAGATCCAACAGCTCCTTCGTCTTTAGTTGCCTTGCCATGCACCACGTACGACCGTTGTGTTCTTCGTGTATTCCCCGGGATCGCCGGACCTTCTATGTCCCAAAACTACCACTGGGAGAGTCAAGTCCTTTTCGCTCAAACTACCTGCCTCTGCTGGATTGAGTTTAGGTTTGGGGAGGTGACCGTTCACATCCCTTCTGATCCTCGTTAGGCTATGTGGCTAGCCGACGATTCTCTCCGAAACGCATGGAAAACTTCTCACTCCCTATAAACTTTCATGAGAAACTCTCATGGTGGATGTAGCTATATAGAAGGGTCTTCCATTGTAAGTACAATAGTGAAATATCTTGGTAAGTATATTGCCCTAATCGACAATGTTTTTGAATCAAAGTTGTTGGTTTTTGGGGAGGGGAAAGTCAGAGCTAATTGGAAATTTGTTAGTGTCAGAGACAGGTAAGGGACTTGAATTTTTTGAATAAGTACAATAGTGAAATATCTTGGTAAGTATATTGCCCTAATTGACAATGTTTTTGAATCAAAGTTGTTGGTTTTTGGGGAGGGGAAAGTCAGAGCCAATTGGAAATTTTTTAGTGTCAGAGACAGGTAAGGGACTTGAATTTTTTGAATAAGTACAGTAGTGAAATATCTTGGTAAGTATATTGCCCTGATCGACAATGTTTTTGAATCAAAGTTGTTGGGTTTTGGGGAGGAGAAAGTCAGAGCTAATTGGAAATTTGTTAGTGTCAGAGACAGGTAAGGAACTTGAATTTTTTGAATAAGTACAATAGGGAAATATCTTGGTAAGTATATTGCCCTAATCGACAATGTTTTTGAATCAAAGTTGTTGGGTTTTGGGGAGGGGAAAGTCAGAGCTAATTGGAAATTTGTTAGTGTCAGAGACAGGTAAGGGACTTGAATTTTTTTCGGGCAAACTTATATTTTTCAGTCGACCAGATTCTAATTGGATTCAAGACAAAACCAACAAAGAAATTTATGCATCTTGCTTGAAAAACTCGGGGAATCGCATGATTAATCGCATGAAAAGTTATAATTTACAAAAAAGGAAAAAATAATTTCTGCCTGACAAATCAGTAGAATATTTTATTTGACGGATAATAATTAATCCGCTGCAGTCAAAAAAACGCCCTTTCTTTCACGCTTTTTCGCTGCTTTATCAATGTCCTATACTTTGGTACTTTTGTTTTCCCAAAACTGCAAAATTTTAATTATTATCTGTCAAATAAAAAAAATCTACTGTTTCGTCGTAAAGGAATAATTTCTTCTTTTTTCAAATAACCATTTTTCACGGGGGAGGAGGTTTATCTTTATTTTTATTTCATGTTACTTTTTTCCGACTAATTTATTTTTATTAAGGTCGCTAAGCTTACATGACTATCCACTGAAAATACGAAAAGGTGAGAAGTGGGAAGGCCGCCAAGAGGACCGACAGAAGGAGTATTCTATTTCCACTAGGGCTCTCTCTTTCTCTCTTCGCGTTGCTAAATCGTCTAAAAAATTATCGATTGAAATAAAGATCAAAGTTGGGCCGTCATTGTAGTTTAGTCCTTCGATTAAGTCAGTTTAGATCGTCCTGGATAATGTTTTGACAAACTGGACATGAATGAAACTGGCTCAATGCCAATTTGGTAGATCGACGATATTTTCACGATTACACGAAAGACTGAAATTATTGATTAAAACATTGCCATATGAATTTAAACATTTATAAATCATTGCGTACTAGTCCTATCTCATTCCCCAGAAATTCTGCTCGATTTTTTATATCCTTTATAAAAAAGGACGACCTTTGCATAATTAAACTTTGTCTTAACCTGCGTTTGACCACCAAAAAGTATAGCTTATGGTCGTGGTCAACCGCATAACCTCCCTCTTTTTAATCACGGGTTAAATATCCCTGTTCTTGGTCAGGGGTCAACAAATTATTACCCATATATTTTATTTGTTACAATCGAAAATTTTGCAAGAGGACTTTAACTATTGATTAGGCTTAAAAAAATCGATAAGGAACTTCGGCTGTGCACGATGCATCCTTCAACAAAGTCCAACAAAGCAACAATTCTATCGTATCATTCCCTGAAATACTTTTGTCTAAAAAAATTTCAACTAGGTCAAAAGGCATTTAAAAGATATTTAATCATTCTACTTCCATTTTTATTTGGAGCTTGGTATTCCATATAAAAAAGACCTTTACAAAGCGACCAACAATAATTACCTTGAACAGAAGTTGAACTTTTTTTAATTCTCAAATAAAATCATTGCCAATTTGGTAATATTTCATTCAGTCATTTTGAAGATTCGTTGATTTTAATTAAAATGGAATATTTTCGTTTATATAAAATCCATTGCATCAGAGATCGTGTATTTTAAATCACATCTCGAATAAATCCATCAAAATCTTTGATCATCCTATTTCATTCAAGATTACGGACTCAAAAATTCTCGTTAAATCTATCGCTTTTAGTACAAAATTTATTATTTTTTTTCAAATGGATTGCGATGGTGATAATGACAGTTTATAAGTCACAAATGGTTCAGATGACATAAATGATTAAATAGAAACATAATTAATACGTAAAAATTGTTCAATTATAAATTTAGACGTTTTGAGCTATTTCGTGATTAATTAATCAACTAACAAAGAAAATACAAGGAATTTGCGAAATAATCAATAACAGAGGAATGAATTTAGAAGGATTTGAGATGAATGAGGATGAGTTACGTTTTTTTTATGAATTGTCGATAAAATCGACGTAAACAGGGTACTTGGCACGCTTTCGTGGCACTTACCCTTCGCCTAAAAAACTCCCACGAGGGTTGCGTTGACTCTCTCTTTTACTTTCTCTCCCGTTGGTACCAATCCCCTATATATCAACCCTCTTTTGCTACGAGACTTTCGCTTGGGGGATACGCGTTACTCCATATTCTCGACAATATAACGTACGCAAATTCGAAAAAAAATGCAGCCGAAGAGGTGCAAAAGTATCGCTATGGGGTTGCGGGGTGAATATAAAGAGGAGAAGAGGAGGAATGCGATGATGTTGATGGTCTCATGGATGTGTGGAATCTCGGAGCTCTTTGTGTGTTAGAAAGTCTGCTATGTTGGTGGCACACGCGACTCTCTGTGGACTCTCCCTCTCTCACCCTCTCACTCTATCTTTCTCTCAGTAGAGAAGGTGAGAGGTGTTCAGCCATAAACAGCTTGTTGCTTCGCAGCAAGTGCTTTCTATCCTCTTTACTTCTCCCTCTTTCTCCCTCTTTCTAACTCTCTTCTAACGATTTCCTCGATTTTCTCTCTCTCTCTCTCTCTCCCTCTCTCTCTCTCTCTCTCCCTCTCTCTCTCTCCCTCTCTCTCTCTCTCTCTCTCTCTCTCCCTCGCCCCCCGTTTCCTCGTGCAGTTTCACAGGCTACCAAAGTTTTCATCCAGTCTGGATACAAATCATTTTTCCATTCAATTTTTCGACGGTTCAATCTGATCGGTAAATTTTTATTAAAAACAGAATTATACTAATTATATTATCGTAATATTGCACTTATTTATATTGTGAATAAGAGATATATTATTCACAATATAAATAAGTGCAATATTACGATAATATAATTAGTATAATTCTGTTTTTAATAAAAATTTACCGATCAGATTGAACCGTCGAAAAATTGAATGGAAAAATGATTTGTATCCAGACTGCAAGCTTGATTAAAATATTATATTTATAATAATTGATGATTATAATTAATATTTTCGCCAAAAATTAAAAAAAATATATTATAATATAATCATTGCTGTTTCCATTTTTCAAATTCGATTCATAATTCTTGTTACAATTTTGTTTCTCAAGTTTAACTCGTTATTCAGCCTTTTATATTTACTTGTCAACGAAGAAAATTGATAAATATAGTAAGGGGGATGAGAAAAAAAAAGAATCAAACGAGCCGACTTCCGCAAGAATTATTGCACTTGCGCCTATATCTGTACGCTGTACGTTAATGTGAATTGTGTACTTACTATGCGTGTCTTGTGACGCAATTTTGTTTAAAGAACGCGAGTCAGGAGAGGGAGAGAGAAAGAGACAGACAGCGACAGAGAGTATGAGTGCTTGTAACTTATACACGTAGAGCTTATAAATGGAGACTATACAATATATATATATATATATATATATATATATATATATATATATATAGAATATAAACCCAAAGACACGTATAGAAGAGGAAAACAATGGTCATGAACAATGGTCATGGGAGCCCCGAGAGGCAATGGCAAAAAAAAAAGGGAACGTAGAGAAACACGAAGAAACTCTGCAACAACACCTGTCATTAACAGTCGTTATTAACGCATGGCTACTTCGCGCTGCAAATACCACTCATGCTGCTGGAGTACCAAGCTCTTCGCGAGTACCAAGTAGTCGAAGAAGAGCACAAGGGGGCCGAGGATGACGAAATAAAAATGTGACGAGAAGTTGAATGGACAATATTCTCGTGAATCTTTTCGAGCTAATTAATATCGAAAAAAAATATATATATCATACAGATATATCTGGGCATTTTTTCCTTGAGTTTTTCAAATATATTCTCATTCTAAATTCTGAACAAAAAATATTTGCCGACTTCTGATGTGCAAGAAAAAAAATAGTATGGATTTCTGATTTTTGTCTTGACCATTCGAGGTTTGGATCAAGATTTTAATACTTGGGAGCTCTTCGTGTAGATTTTTTGAGCATGGCAAAAAAAAAAAACAGAAAGGTTCAATGATAGGATGTTATGCACGAGAAATTTTTCGAAACTTGAAGACATGACAAAAGATAATAAAATATAAATTAAGGCTAAAAAAATCTATTTGTATCATATTATCTGATAGACTTTTAACGGATAATATTCGAGGTTTGGATCAAGAATTTAATACTTGGGACCTCTTCGTGTAGATTTTTTGAGCATTGCAAAAAAAAAAAAAAAACAGGAAGGCTCAATGATATAATGTTACGCACGAGAAATTTTTCGAAACTTCGAAGACATGACAAAAAATAATAAAATATAAATGAAGGCTAAAAAAATCTATTTGTATCATATTATCTGATAGACTTTTAACGGATAATATTCGAGGTTTGGATCAAGAATTTAATACTTGGGAGCTCTTCGTGTAGATTTTTTGAGCATTGCAAAAAAAAAAAGAAAAAAACAGGAAGGCTCAATGATATAATGTTACGCACGAGAAATTTTTCGAAACTTCGAAGACATGACAAAAAATAATAAAATATAAATGAAGGCTAAAAAAATCTATTTGTATCATATTCTCTGGTAGACTTTTAATGGATAATATTCGAGGTTTGGATCAAGAATTTAATACTTGGGAGCTCTTCGTGTAGATTTTTTGAGCATTGCAAAAAAAAAAAAGAAAAAAACAGGAAGGCTCAATGATATAATGTTATGGACGAGAAATTTTTCAAAACTTCGAAGACATGACAAAAGATAATAAAATATAAATGAAGGCTAAAAAAATCTATTTGTATCATATTATCTGGTAGACTTTTAATGGCTAATATTTTATAATTTTACCGCTCTATGACCTTGATTTAAAAATATATAAAAATTAATGACTTGTCGCCGCCTGGGATGTGACAATCAGCTGTAGTTAAATAAGGACTTTAATTCTCTTAAATAAAATAAATTATGTGTTGGCCATGAGATATAATGGGAATTAATTGCCATGGGTAATCACGACCGTTACGCTGCCGGCCATCTGTTACATGTGATGTAAATTATGTATGATAAATTCTGCACCTTTATGTGGGCTTTGAGATTAATAATCGATCCTCTACGATTGTTATTCCGATAATTTTCAATCTATAATTTAATCCTAAAGTATATCCGGACTTATTGATAATTCTTTAAGGGATATGCAGTGCTTACGTGAATATATTGCAATTAATTCTGAAAATTTTCGATTATAAACAATTTAAAATTTGTTCATTACCGCTAAAAATGCTTGACGTAATATCTGTTACAAATAGTTTATAAAACTGTAAAAGTAAATTGCTTAATAATCGTGAATGTCACGAGAAAATAAATCGACAAATAGTTGAGTGTACACGCATGAGACAATAATATCAAGATATATTATTAATATTATCAAATTTGTCATCCTCATAAATATTTATCAGTTTCCGGGCCTTGGGGCCTGAGGCTCCTTGGGGCCTCCTATATGCCCTTGCGATTTGTAATTTTCCGCCACCTGGTCGCCAGAACCCCGACAGTATATGGGCAACGGTATAATGATTTTTTCCGCAGATGTATATTATTTGTGTGCAGTATTCCTCTTATTTTTTAACCGTGGATTTAATTAGTAGAAATCACATTTTTTATTATGAGGGGAAATTAATATAGCATAGAAATTTCGAATGTAATCAAATATTCATATAAAACGATACAAACCGCAATAATCAAAATAATAATTATCACAAGGATATTTAATGCAAACGAGACATTGTGATGGAGAATGTGGAAAAATATAAGACACTGAATAAAGCATATAATCGATTCTAGCCTATAATCCGCACATTATTATTTCAATCGAGGAGTAATTTGCTTTAATAATTAATAAAAGACAAACATAATAATATCCCATTCATTGCTACATCGATGAACTTTTCTAATATATTCTCAAGTTATTTAATATCCTCGTTTATGTTATTCGTATCAATTTAAATTGCCATGTTCAAATAAAATTAATTCATTCACCGTTTTTACTCGGCTTCGCTGGTCCATATCATTAATATATCGGTAGTTAATATATCTAAACGAATTATCTCTCTCTCTCTCTCCCTCTTTCTCTCTCATAATATTCCAATGTAGAGATGTATGAGAATCTCTCTTAATATTCTCCCTCTCTACATAAATGAATATTACTCAATGCACACACATGCGATTGATTGTTTATGATTTTGAGAAAAATGAAGAAAAACTTATCTCGTAGTTGAAAAATTAATCACACCCTTGATTTTCAAAATGTTTCTCCGATGGTGACAATTTCCGTTGAAGCAAAAATTCCTGAAAATAAGGGTCAAATTGGTTCAGCGATTCCAGAAACCGAAATTTGTATGGACATAAAAGTCATTTGTCCATGAAAATTCATGTTTTTCGGAATAAAATGTTATCATTGTGCTTGACAGGGCTCACATTTTGCTAAACAGATGACGCAGGATTGTGAGCAAAAACGATAGTGAAACTACATATATAAGGAAATTAAATCTGGCTGAACCATTTCTGAGTTACGTACAAATTACGTACAAAATTTTTTTACGACAGACATGCATCTCGGGAGAAATTTTAATAAGCATTTTCGAACATTTTTCATAACAAAAACAGTCAATGGTTAAAAATATGAAGATTTTAAGCTCTGCAACTTTTTATAATTTAAACTGTAAATTTTCATAAAAAAATCTTCGTAATTTATCGCTTCAGCGAGAAATCTCTGATTGCATACCCGACGGGACTTAAAAGAAATGAAAATTGCCACTTTGTACTATATGAGAAACTAGCTGATGCCCACGGCACGCGTTCAATTAGCGTAAAAAAAATTTACCCCCTTATAGGGGTTGAATTTTGAAAAATTCCTTCTGCCTACGTCATAGAAGGAATATATGCCCCAAATTTCATGTTTCTAGGACCAGGGATTGAGGCTCGTCGATAGATGAATCAGTCAGTCGGGACATATTATTTTATATATAGAGATTGGGATATTTAACAGCCCGTTAATTTTCAAGCAGCCACAACTTTGTTTTCATTTGAACGATTGAGATTTTTTTTTTCTATTAAGGAGGTACGATCATTACGATGAATCCAATTTTTGGACTTGAAATTTGTATATGATGTTGACGGATACTGTTTGCCTCTATTCGCTAAATTTGAGCTATATTGACCGTTTAGTTTTTTCGTAATAAAATAGCAAAGTCGAGCAATTTGAATTACTGAAAGATGTCGTCTTATGGAGAGGGTCGACCGGAAGTGCGGCGATCACAGTTTTGCTGCTCACTTATCCAACTAAATTCGTGGGAAAACTGAAATTTGATAGATTAGACATGATACATATTGTAAAAAATAAAAAAATCCAACTTCACGGGGTAGTTCAAGCACTACATTACAAGAAAGTTTCAATTTCCGGTTGAAAATGGTCGGAACGTCGAAGTACCACCCACAGATGGCAGCATCGCGAGTAACAGCTGATGCGTTTGGCGAATATAACTTAGCTTTGCTTTGAAATTTATTTGAGTCGAAGCCGCCACAAAATGTAAACAACAATAATAAAAAAACTGCAATTAATGAATAAATTAATAATTACAATTCCGCTGATGCAATTCAGGGCTATTTTTATAAATATCCGGCAGATTTTTTAGAACGTATTTTTAGTCCGTTGTTGTGGTAGAGATGTTATTATTATTATTATGATGGAAACTACTAACGAGTCGTTGACGATCTAATGTTCCAGTTTTTTTTATTAATTAATGTGCAATAAATTAATCATTTAGGGAAAATTTGGAACGTAAGAATCGATAATACGAATATTCAACATGAGTGAACATAAATCAGAACAGCTGTGGATAAAATAAATTTAGGCTTTTTTTTTGCCCCGAGGAACTAGTCGTACTTCCTTAACGTTACGAGAAAGCTCAGAGATAACCGTTTCCTGTAGTCTGATATCTTTATTTTTGTGATTGTGAGACCATTATCAAAATCCCTCGAACAAAATGGAGGGGATAGAGCCAGCTTTAAAATTCTGTAGAGATGATTGAAAAAATCTTCGCGTGAAAAAAAATAAAATGCAAATAATGAATAAATTAATAATTACAATTCCGCTGAGGCAATTCAGGGCTATTTTTATAAATATCCGGCAGATGTTTTAGAACGTATTTTTAGTCCGTTGTTGTGGTAGAGATGTTATTATTATTATTATGATGGAAACTACTAACGAGTCGTTGACGATCTAATGTTCCAGTTTTTTTATTAATTAATGTGCAATAAATTAATCATTTAGGGCAAATTTGGAACGTAAGAATCGATAATACGAATATTCAACATGAGTGAACATAAATCAGAACAGCTGTGGATAAAATAAATTTAGGCTTTTTTTTTACCCCGAGGAACTAGTCGTACCTCCTTAACGTTACGAGAAAGCTCAGAGATAACCGTTTCCTGTAGTCTGATATCTTTATTTTTGTGGTTGTGAGAGCATTATGAAAATCCCTCGAACAAAATGGAGGGGATAGAGCCAGCTTTGAAATTCTGTAGAGATGATTAAAAAAATCTTCGCGTGTATAACTAATCGAGCAGCTTTTCAGAGCTTCAACGATTGCGAAGGATATAATTGCAAAATGGCGATCATTATTACATATAAAAGCAAAGTTACAGATTCTTTATTGAACCAACACGTTTTTTGCCCGAATACTAAACAATGTTTAACATGTTTTATTAACATAAACACACCTGTGTCCTTAGACACTATTATAGCCAAGTGATTTATATTTCTCATAGCTAATCCACTATGACCATTTTGTCCTAAAATCTCAGGAAAAACATTTCCTTTTACCTATCGATATATGTAATTCATTGACGATAATCGATGTTCATGGACAAACAAACTGGAATACCAGAGAAGCCTCTGTGTGTATTCCCGAATTCGTAGAACTTACGAATAAGGGTGAGAGAGAGTCCAGCGTTTCTGATTTATCGAAATATCGGAAACTCGAGGGTACATCCAGTGTAAAATGCAGGCATGCTGTTCATCGTGTCCGCCTTCACTGCTTCTCTTTCTCTCTCTCTCTCTCTCTCTCTCTCTCTCTCTCTCTCTCTCCCTTATACACACACACACACACACTCTCAGGTTTCTGAGATGGATGATGGTGATGTTGTTGCGATTAAGATGAAGGGAGAAGGGTGGTACAAGGTTTGAGGATTCGCGGTGCCGAGTTGGAGTTTCAAGCGGGGTTGCTTGTAAGGTCGCGGTGTGGTCCTCGACAGGCCAACAAACACACATACACACGCACATGTATATATATATATATATATGTATATATATATATATATATATATATATATATGTATATATATATTTGCATATATAAGGAGAGATATTGCATCGAAATGCGAAATTCGTACAACATGGAATTATTGTAGAAGGCATGCGAAGGAGTTGAGGTGGCGCTCCTGGACGAGAGAAGAGCAAGAGCAAGAGAGAGAAAAGGAGGGAGAGAAAGATTCCATCCCTCCTTTCTAGGAGGGATGGCTAACCGCTTCGAAGAGGAGAGCAAGGAAGGAGCATTGGCCAACGGAACTCAAGTTCCGGGCTATATATAGTCAATATATCGTACATTTACAAACATATATTGTGTGCACACACATATATATATGTATATATATATATATATATATATCATGTCATAGCTGATAGTTGCCTGCAGAACTATATACGAGGGGCACCTCTCTGGATGGAGTATGTGGAGGCAAAGAAGGTGGCCGATGTTCTCCATCGGGAATAGATGGAGATAGACAAGCTAGAATAGGGAAGCGAAGATAGATAGATAGATGGTAAATAACACGAGATGCCAGAGAGTCGAAGCAAGAAGAGAATGAGAATGTTAGACAAGAGAGGAGAGATGAGAAAGAGAGAGAAAGAGAGAGAGAGAGAGAGCGCAGTATAGAAGAAGGACGAGAGAAGTTGGTGTTGGGGTTGGCCAGTCGCATCGTATCTGAGATGGACTGCGAGAAACGTGTAAAGCACGTAAGGAAGGATGATGGTAAGGAGAGGGGGGGAGAGAGGAAGAGAGAAAGAGAGAGAGAGAGAGAGAGAGAGCCCCGAGGCTCAGGAGGGTTTCGAGATACTAACCCTTGGCCAAGCGAGGCGAAACCGGCGAGGCACCCTGAGGTCCAGAATAATCTACAATCCATATCAGTCTTAGGTTGTAGTCCAGCCAACACCCCACCCTTTCTCTTACATCCTTCCCTCTTTCTCCTTCCTTCTTGTGGAAGGATGACGACCAAGCAAGCTTCTCCACTTCGGTACATCCATATATAGATATTCGGTATATATATATAGACATATATATATTATATCTGGAACTACCCTCAGCTCTCTCCCTCTCTCTCTCTCTCTTTATGCTCGGACGTCCCTTCCAGGCCTCGAACTTCCCTTCTTCCCGCACGTCTTTGCTTCCTGACAACCCCTTCTAGCCATTTGCCTATGATCGTTACTTCTCTCTCTCCCTCTCCCTCCTCTCTCTCTCTCTCTCTCTCTCTCTCTCTCTCTCTCTCTCTCTCTCTCTCTGTCTCTCTCTTGGTCTTCTCAGATTCTCGAAAGTCGGACGTCTCTTCTGTTCTGCTCTTCTAGCTTGCCCTCATCTCGTCTTGGCCGCAACCCTTCCAACAAGAACAGTCAGCTAGTCAATACGCGTTCCTTCATTATACCTTGCGATGGTCCCCGCTCTCTGTCTGTCTGTCTCTCTCTCTCTCTCTCTCTCTCTACACGTTTTCTTCTCAGTCCTTAAGGGGCGGCTAAAATACATTTATAACTTTTTGAATGTTGCGTTATGTGGGCGAAAATTGTATAAGCTTGATAGTTCGACCCATAATTCTCTTGTTTTGGCCGCAGCCCTTCCAGCAAGGCAAGCCAATACGCATTCTTCTTGGACGGTCCCTTTTTTTAACTCATTGAATAATTTGCGCTAAAATGATATGCTGCTTTCACCTTTATGCTACCTGAAATCTCCGTCACTTTTAACGCCTTTTATCTTAGTAGAACGGACGAAATTCCAAAATATCTCATTCGCTCTGCCATCAGAGGTATTAAATTGAGTCTGCTAGAGGGATTGAATCCTTTGATACAAATTTTATTAGCGATATTATTTATTACAATATCTACAACTAGTTCGTTTACCATCGTATATGAACAATAAAAGCTTATTGCATTATTTAATTGGTACTGTAATATTTAAATAAAAAGAATCTCGTTATGGAATTTGTAAATACTATGAGATTGTAAGAATACTTACCAAGTTTCACCCTCTTATTCGTCACACAAACAGTACTCAAGAGATTTTTTGAAAGTTTCACCCCAAGCGAAGATTTTTATGGTCAGATCATGCTAAAATTTCACCAAACTATTTGCGTAAAGACTGTCAATATCAATCTTAAAAAAAAATCAACCTTACATCGGGTTGTAAAAAATAAATTTGTAACATTTGACTAATTTTTAATCTTATTCGCTAATAATATACACAAATATTAATGGAAGAATTATCCATCATTATTCCATTGGAAAATCGTTTTGAATTATTCTTTTTCATATGCATGCTCTGCCATCAGAGGTATTAAATTGAGTCTGTTAGAGGGATTGAATCCTTTGATACAAATTTTATTAACGATATTATTTATTACAATATCTACAACTAGTTCGTTTACCATCGTATATGAACAATAAAAGCTTATTGCATTATTTAATTGGTACTGTAATATTTAAATAAAAAGAATCTCGCTATGGAATTTGTAAATACTATGAGATTGTAAGAATACTTACCAAGTTTCACCCTCTTATTCGTCACACAAACAGTACTCAAGAGATTTTTTGAAAGTTTCACCCCAAGCGAAGATTTTTATGGTCAGATCATGCTAAAATTTCACCAAACTATTTGCGTAAAGACTGTCAATATCAATCTTAAAAAAAAAATCAACCTTACATCGGGTTTAAAAAAATAAATTTGTAACATTTGACTAATTTTTAATCTTATTCGCTAATAATATACACAAATATTCATGGAAGAATTATCCATCATTATTCCATTGGAAAATCGTTTTGAATTATTCTTTTTCATATGCATGAAATTATTACACGCACTTTGAGGGTCAAGCTCTCGTATCGATGAATTTACCCCTCGTCTCTATCGCTACCCTTCCTCGCGATCTATTCACGCATTTGCGTGAATAGATCCCTCCACCTTCTGTCCCTCAATCCTACGACGTTCCTTGCATAGTGTCTTGTTGCACATTCAAGGGTCGTTCGGCCGTTCTCTTCTCCTTGCATATATCTATATATAATCGAGCAACCTCAATCCCTCTCTCTCTCTCTCTCCCTCTCTTTATCTCTCTCGAATATAACGATGAAACTACCCTGGGTTGCGCGCACCTCACCGTCTTGGACGATAAATTCCCTCGAGAACTCGCGTATCGCTGACTCGATACGGCCGGCTCTGCATGGTTCTCTGTTCTGTTGGCCTCAAGCGAGCGAGAAGAGACAGCAGCTCGATCGAGCGGACAGCCCATCTTGCTAAATATACGTACATATATATATGTACGTATATGGGGCCTTCCATGCGAAATATTTTTTTAAATAATTGTACCAACTCAAAGACGGTTTTTTTACCATTCCTTTTTACTATTATTTATTTATTTATTATAAACTATTATTTTTTATTCACCCTCAAACGATACCCTTCATCCCAGAATACGTAAACGGTAAACTAGTGCGAATTGGGATTTTCTGTTTTATTCACATATTGCAACATGCTAATATCGGCCAAAGTGCATTCATTTGCTGGTGCGAAGTCGCACCAGGTGTACCGTTTCTGGGTTAACAGCTGTTAAAACGATCTGGTAAAAAACAGTAACTCTAGATTGAACAATGTCAAATTCCAGTACATAATTAAAAAATTACGTAAGAGAATGAAGTAATTCGTATATAATTATTATATTATTTTTATTATTATTTTCGAGGCAGTCGGGAGATATTTTGGCAAACACATAAATGCTTTTTTACATTAATTCATCTTTTGCCTATTTTCGCATTAAGCGACTGGCACGTGGTATGTCTAGCCGAACTTATACGCTAACTTTGACGTAAATTTGTCAGGCCTCATTTCGATAATGTTCATATTTTCTATACTAAAACAAACGCATTTGAAATCTCATTGAGTTAAAAATCCTAACGAGCTATATTCAAGAACCAAGTTTTATATTTACAGAAAGTGTTTGGATAAAGTCATGAAACAATTTTCAACCGTTCTCGAGCAATCAGAGGCCAACGAAATACCCCCCCTCCTCAGTTGATCATAGTGAAAATTATAATATCCGTCTCCAAAGGCAGTCCAGAGTCAAAAAAGATACTGAAAAAGCGTGCACTGGATACAATTTTTTGGTCATCAAAAAAAAAGAAAAATTAAGAAATTACTGGAAATGAAAATTACAATAAAAAATAAATAAAAAAAGAAGCTGAAAATTAAAAACGAATAAATTACAATTTTTGAAGAAATATTTATTTTTTGGGCACTATGCATTTCAGAGGTTCTGCGTTTGTCAAATATCTATACATTTTTGGTGAATATGGCCGACCACAAAATTATCTGTCAAATGATTTTTTATAGCATTACATTTTCTATAGATTCTGTATATTTTACGAGACACTCGAGAGTACGGAGAGAACAGCTGACGAAGAAGCATCTATTTTCAATCCTACCTGTACAGCTCATCAAAATCCACGTAATTCTATAACTATTTTATACCCCACTACTATTAACCCCATCCCTGCCCAACGAAATATTATTTTCGTATAATCATCATTGTAAAATCTATATGCCCGTTATGTTATGTTATATTGTCCGTAAGATTGATTGTGGCCTGCTGGTGATCCAACAATAAACGCTCTCAATTTTCCCCTCCGAGTGTTTGAATTTAAGGACAATCGAGAGAAGTTCTAAATCAAATTTGTTGCTTATGTCTAAAATTATGAATGCATCAGAAGCCGATTTCAATTCTCTCACTGGGATGTTGTATAATTGCTCGACAGTCGACTACCGAAACTGTTGATTGCTAAATATATATATATGGATCGTTCCAAGGTGGAATCAATATATTCCACTATACTGTGATAAGAGAGTAAGAGAATTTTTTCAGGTTGTAATTTCGTTCTTCAGTCTTACTCATAAATGGTTTATTGAAATTTTTATATTTTTCATGCCACTCTAGCGTCTCTTTAATTTTTCGTGACGTCAAGACTTCCATTTCAGACCATGTGACAATTAATAATTAAACAAATATCAATATTTGTTTATTTTCAACTCAAAATTTGTTATAAATAAATATAGAAAGAGACCAATGAGAATTTAGTATTAAAACGTAACTTATTTATTTATTTATTTTGTCTGTATTGCGAAAAGAGAAATGTTAAATATGTCGTGAAGCGAGACGAGAGTTTATCAATCGCAGTCTGCACAGACACGGAAACGATAATAATATCACCTATGCATTTATATATATATATATATATATATATATATATAATCCAGATTATGGGAGAGATGAAGGGGCCAAAGTAGATTTCACATGTATCCCAGTGAACGAGAATAGAAATTTTCATCCACATTCGTAGATAGACGTGATAAACGCGTGCTCGACTCGCTCGAAAAATCAAATTATATTATTACGTATGTATGTATATATACGTCCCTGCTTGTATCTTTTGCGAATATAATTAACCTAATTATCACTGATTACTCCGAGAACGTACATTATCGCCTTTTAGTCCTGTCTCGTTTCCAAATGGAATTCATAAAGCTCGTTTTACTTCACAGAATGTACCCGATCTTTCATGTCACCTATGACTTTTAATCGCTGCCAAAGTTAGGCACGCAAGACATAAATAAAAATCACGTGAAGAATGTATTAACGATTGAGAAACGGAGAGAAAAAAAACGTGCAGTGAAAATAAAAATGACTCCGTATGTGAAATTTACAAGACGATAAAATGTGTGTATGATACTCTAGTACATTCATCCCCGGAAGTGAGGTAAGCAAGGGCACCATGCACAGAGAAATAATGTAGGACAAAAAATTGCAAGACGCCCTAGCTCGATCTGTCCCTCGCGAGAGCAGAAGAGAGACGGTGAGTATGAAAATCGAAGCCTCTCTCTACACACACACACACACACACACACACACACACACACACACACACACACACACACACACACACACACACACACACACACACACACACACACACACACACACACACACACACACACACACACACACACACACACACACACACACACACACACACACACACACACACACACACACACACACACACACACACACACACACACACACACACACACACACAAATTGTAAAAATGACCAAGAAACTAAATTAAAAAAACAAACCTTATCCAAATTTGTTTAATTATTTTTTGTTAATAAAAAGAAACTGTCGACTTTTGTTTGTGTTGGGGTCCAATAAACTGAATGGAAAAAAAATATTTGTGATTAGCGCCACAGAGCAATCTTGATTTTGCCTGGAATGACCCATATGGATGCACTACATATCGTATATGTATGAAAACACAGTACATAATATCGTATCGTTGCTGACTTTGCTGGTGAATATTTTGTTGGCTTGTCTTTTTCCTCAAACCTCTATTTTTCTTTTCCCCTCACTCAAATCACTGCAGCTTCCTGTCTTTACAGCTTTTCCTCGAAGTTTCACGCCCTTATTCTATGCCAACTTGTCCCCTCCCCTCTCGCCATCTCTCGCTCGCTCTTCTATACATACGAACATCACATTTTCTCGTACATTTTAATTGTATATGTATTTATCGATTGATAACTTTACATTTCAATGTTTCTCCTCTTCCTGGGAGACTTATGCATCTCTCTCTTCTTCCACTCTTCTTCATCATCCTCGGCTCACCCGAGAATTGCGAGCCAATTGAATAATTACAATTGCTCGATAGATTCCGATAGATTATTACCGGATGGAAAAATAAATGAAACAAAACACGTTTCCTCGAATAAACGTTAAATTTAATTCGCGAAAATTATGGAGAACTCAGTTTGGTTGGGAGAATTAACAATTGTTTTGGGCCAAGCAATTAAACAATTGAAAATATAATTTTTCACCATTTAATTAGTCAATCCAAGCAAATCTTAGTTCTACCAACTGACTCGTTTTCTCGGTGCACATGTGTTAGAAATCCAAATGGAATATGGCGTAAAAATATTAAAACATTGAACAAATATTACTTCAAGGAATAATGACAATAATAACAATAATAATTATAAATTACAATAAAAAAATATTACAATGAATTAACGAACTCATTAAACGTAACAGTAGTAATGACAATAATAACAATAATAATTATAAATTACAATAAAAAAATATTACAATGAATTAACGAACTCATTACTTAACCGATTTTTTTATTTAATGTCCGAATTATTGGTGAAAAAAATTATTTCGTCATAAAAAAAAATTGAAATTATTTTTCTAGTCCAATCAACGTGACGAAAAATGTTGCGCCTATCAATTTTGGGATGATGGAAATGAGCTAGGGAAAAATGTTGTCCCTAGAATTCGCGCAGAAGAGAATGCGAAAACTTAACGATGTATGCCAGACTCGTCTCTTATGTAGGTTGTGACTAATTTGGTTATATCCGTTAGTTTGAGTCGTGGAAGGTCCGGGTGTTTTGAATTATTAAGGGTTCGAACGGGTCCATTCGACATAAGGAGATTTATTCTACTCCATTCCTGGAAATCAACCACAGCCAGTAATATTCGTTCTTCTCCCCATTTCCAGATCTCGAGACTTTCTGCTCGATCTTGTATAACGTCGTAATTTACCTATTTAGCTGATAGACAAAGAAGAGAACAGAAGTATTTATTAAAAAGACGCTTCCTGTTCACTCTCCACCTTGATACTATTTCTAGAATCTTTATTCATGATGCTAAAGACAGTTAGATTGTATATATAGACGAGCTGTATATAGACAATATATAGGAAAATTCTGGCTGCTCATTCAATGCATTAGAATATGAGACGACGCCTCTCGTTCGGGCAAAGCGGATGCGTGTATTCTCGTCCTTAATCACATATTCGCCTCGACGACCAATATTTCACACTATATATATATTAGGAGTCAAAAGCCCCAGAGTTAACCCGTTTTCTCCATAAACCGCTAACAGCGAATATAACAGAACATAGAAGTGTCAGTGACGCTCTCATTCATAGTTTCCGGAGCTCTCTTTCTCGCCCCTCCCTCTCTCTCTCTCTCTTTTCCCGCTATTATATACAAGATGCACAAAGCTTGTGAAATACCGGAACGGGCTTTTATACTTCATTCACGATTTTCGACAATTCCGTATGAACGATTTACTACAATATTGCGGGTTCAAATAATCAGGTGTGTCAATAAAAAATTGACTGCATAGATTTCAAGTGACAAGTCAAGAAATTTAATGAAAACATGAATTATTGGAAAGGAGAAAATTGTAGAAATTCTAAGTCAAATTTGAAGATACTTTTAATCTTATTGGAATTTACGTTTGGGTTTGTAGAAAAATTCAAGATATTTCTGTTGGAATAAAAATATATTGAATAAGCAGAAGGTAATTGCACGAATTTTTATCAGTTAAATAGCACTTTAATTAAATTATAATTTAGGTAGTATGAGTGGCGAGCATTTCCGACGGACTCGATAATGTGTGTATCACAAATATACCCATACACAACGAATTAGCGTCTTTTAGTTTGCCAAATCAACAATTATATATATTCAAATGCACATTTGACTACGTTTTTCAGAAAACGTTTTTCTGGGTAAACTGATAATCAATATTCGTAATTTATGAATACGAATGAAAATCGCACTGGAAAAATTTCAACTATGAAAAGAAAAATACCAAAGTTACGTTACTTCTAGTTATACCGATAACCCCCGTCTTTTTGTCCCATATGAGGAGTCGGGAGTCAAAAATGCACTTTGTTGTGAACAGAAAATTGTCTAACTAGAATGATAAATATTGAGGAATTGAGTGATTCTTTCGATGCACGACAACGAAGAAAAATTTATTTAAAAAAAGGCTCACTCGAAACGCGAACATTGTGGCTTAAATTTATAAAAATATTGAAGACTATAAATAAATAAATAAATAAAATTGTAAGTAATGTCAGAAAAAAACGAGGAAATTGTGGGAATCTAACTTTATATTAAACTTCAATTACATTAGAATTTAGGGATTCGAATTTGTAGCAAATTTAGAGATATTTAGTTAAAAATAAAAGATATAAATAAGTACTAAAGTTTAAATTAAAAGTTGTCAAATCAAAATGCGATTTATTGCAAATAATGTTATCCGTATATTTATTAGGTCCACAAATATATGACGGTAGCACCCGCGCTGTATGATTAAAAATCATCCCTTATGAATGACCTAATATATTAATTGTATCCCAGATCGATTTGTCTCATTCTTATCTCACCCTTATTGAAAATAAGTCATTCATGGATATTGGCATTTGGCCTGTATAAATACACACACATTAATAATATTACCATGAAACTCAAATCTCAGTGTCTTTTCTCACGTACATAACACACACACACACACATATATATATATATATATATATATATATATATTGCCTCGCCTCTACCTCATTCATTGATAAAACTTCAATCCCTGTGATGAACGTGAAGATTGGAGATATCGTGAATCGACAAAATGGGGCGATAATTTTCATTCATGACCTGGAATTTTAGTATTACCGATATGAGAACAGACAGCACTACTGTCCTTCATATATCTTATAATCGAGTAATATGATTATTCGTGCATATCTTGGTCCAAGAGTGAAGATTTCCTTGGGTTGAAATCCTCATTCAGGCTTTCCAATATGATCCAAACCATTGAAAATTTTATTGCAAATTAAACTATACATGTGAAATCAAAAATTTATTTCTGAAAAAAATTATTCTCACCGAATAATTATTGCCAATTATTCGTGAAATGTAAGTTAATCGAATTTAAACAAGTTTCGCTTTTTATTTCAATGATTTTTATGTAAATTATTCATGCATATTCTTACAAGCCAAAATTTTCATTGATTGCAAACAAAAAACGCCTTTTGCTCACTAGTTATCAACGGATCGAGCTGAAAATTCGCACAGATTTTGACAGAATTGTACGGATTTCTTATATTAAATAATGAAAAAAAATGATTCGCTATTTAAGTTAAAAAATCAAAAAAAAAATAGATATATATATATTTTATTAATTGACGTTTCCATTTAAAAAAAATATATATTTCTCGACGATATATCGATAGTCGGAGAATAAGAATTGTAGATAAGCGTTCAAGCTACACCCTTAAGCAGTCTCAGCCCTAATTTAAGATGCAGTAAACGAGTTTTTTTTTATATTTATGCTTTTTTCGATTCATATTCAATTCACTCAGTAAATAAACTCTGGAATGCTATGAAACTTGCAGCTATTTCAAATGAAATTAATCTAAGAAAGTCTTAAAGTCACTACAGACTTCCCTTAATTATAAATAATAATTATTTTACCATAAATATTAATATTTTTCAATAATTCTCATTTACAATTATTTTGCTGATAAATAATTTTTAATGATGTCTTTGAGCAGCTGGCTATTTACGAAACTCGAGTCTAAAGTTTTCGACATACGGTGTTTTCACCATTTCATCCCCTCGCATACGGTAACATGTTATATACCTGTTCGTAAGACAAATTTTACCGATGGCCAAACTAGCACAGGTTCAATCCCTAATACGTGTTCGTCGTAAAACGTTCTCGGAAAATGTTCAAATACGAGAAGTTCATATACGAGTACTTGCATATATAGTACGTGGCAATACAGAGTGAGGGAGAGAGAGAGAGAGAGAAGACGATTTTACAACGTTACCTGCCCTGTCCATCACCTGACGAAAGAGATAATAGAAAGAGAAAGAACAATATTTAAGCAACTTACGAGTGTGACAGAAAATGTGAGAGGAAAAAGGTGATGTATATACACGTCGTGACGGCCTTTCTAAAAATGGATTAAGCTATGAGCCATTTGGGGGAAGATGGTATGAGGGTTTAAACGTCGAAAAACGCGAGAGAATTTCTTGACCCATGTAAAAGTACTAAATACATACATATATAAATCCCTGTTGAAATATTACTGCCCTTTTCCATATATCCTACTTTTATCCTCGTGTCACGAAGACATTCAGTACAGAGAGATTCTTCGTTACTTCGCAATGACACTCGTTATTTACTCGCCCCTAGAAAAAAAAATAAAAAATTTACTAATTTTCAGAATGAAATAAAAAGCTTTAACAATTAATGTAACGAGTAGAACTGACTTCGTATATGTTCATTGCTTGTTATTATTTCTCACATAATTCGTATTATTTGATAAAAAATAAAGAGAAAAATATTTATTGAATTCAGTCATCTGGTAATTTAGTATATTATTTTTCGTAATTAAAAAAATTCCATATAAGCCGATAATTGAACAAAAAAAAAAATGAAAGTAACGAGTGGCAATCCGTGTCTTTTACAATATACAATTCCGGACGAAAAAAAAAAAAAAAATTGACCACATTATTTTTCAGTCGGCTTATTCGCTGATCAGAGACACGAGCGAGATATAGCGAGAGAAACGTGTGGAAAAACGTAGAAAAGAAACTCCTCGGGAGCCGAGAATAAGTGTCCGAAGGGCACAAACTTGTGGCCAAGGGTAAAGAGATAAAAAGTGCGATATTCCGCAAGAAACGCAAGAGATAATGGGAGTAACGAAGACGAAAAGTCTCAGATGAGCTAATGGGGCGCGAGAGCAAGCAAGAGAGAGAGAGAGAGAGAGCTGTGTGCACGTGGAGGCGAGTTCTCGGACCTTCAAGAGAAGGAAGCCGAACCTTCAGGAGAAACATTGTCTTAGCTCTTTCGGGTCACTTCCCGGAATTCCCTGCACTTCTCTAACTCTTTCCTTCTTCTTTCTTTCTCTCGCTCTCTCTCCCTTTCTCTCTCTTTATTTTTCTCTTTTTATATCTTTCTTTTTCTCGTTGATGCATTTCTCTCATTCTTCCTTCAACATATAGAAGCTAAAGTTGGGTAATATGGCCCAGATCGATAAATTTATCAGAAATGGTTTATCGCACAAATGCGTCATCGGACAAACATAATGTATATGAATCGTGAAAAAAAAAATCTAAATTTTGACAATGGACAAAGATAACTGGATCTCAAGATAAGAATTTTGGCAAATTTTTGTGGAGGGATTTTGGCCAAAATTTACCATTTTAGAGCCAGCCTTTTTATGACAAGGAACCTATGAAATTTTGTGCGTTGAGTTTGGTTTTGGGTTAAGCTTAGGATCTTGTCGCTTTCGTGATTTAAAAAAGTTACGTGTGACATTTTTTGAAAAATTGGCAATATTCCAGTTCATAGCCAATGGACCACATTGGACTAAGATCAGAGGTGAGATATAGTTGAACCCGAAACCAATTTTTTTTTATTTATAAAAATATTTACCTTGCAGGGTTTCATGGATCGAAATTTTTTCAAAGAATTCAACATCCATTGAATGTAACTTGGACGCTGATTATTGACGTTATAGAGAGAATTATTTTGGTGGTCCATATTTCCCAAAATTATCCTGTACAAAGACGTCGACAGAGACATAAATAAAAGGAAGATGGCGAAACAGGAGAGTATGACTTGAAAATGAGAAGAAGGTGGAACTCTCGTCGAAGAGCCTTTTCCCGAAATGTTCACTTTCATCTCTCACTCTCGTCACTTAATGTCTCATAATTATTAGCCCTTCACATTTTTTCACCAAACTCTCTCTCTCTCCTTCTGCCCTTTTTTAGCACTCTTCCCTTTTTATCTCTCTCTGATTCTTTGGTTATTCTCGCTGTGTCTCAATCTTCTTCCATGCAGGATTTTTCAAGCAGTCGAAAGGAGAAACGTTTTCTCATTGAAGTCGATACATAATCGAAGTTGGGAGATGTAGACCCTTGCACATGAATCCTATTTAAGCTCTCTCTCTCTCTCTCTCTCTCTCTCTCGTGGTTTTGGCGTTGATGATTGCGGAGAAGGGGTAAGAATGAGTGCGAGGGAGAGAGAGAGAGAGAGAGGAAAAAATTGGAACCAAGGAAAGAGAACGAGATACGGTCAAGTATAAGGTGGAGAACAGAAGGATAAACATATAATGCGCTCGAGGAAACCGACGGGAGAGCGAAAGAGTGTGGTACAAGGGAGAGTTTACGCGTTCCCCGAAGAACTAAGAAGTAACCGAGAGGATAGTATATCGAGGGACGGAGGCAAGGCCAAACCTCGAAAGAGAATGGTGAAGAAGAGCAAGGAGGAAGTGAAAAAGGGAGGGAGAGAGAGAGAGAGAGATAGAGTGCAGATTGGTGAATCGTGGAAAAACGCGACTGTTGCTCTACATTATATATATATATATATATATATATATATATACATTTTTTCTGACTTTTTCCCTTTTTTGCCTTTCTTTATTTTCTCGACTCTAACCTTATCCTTTATCGGTTTCCTGCCAGGTTTGCCTCTCTTCTGAACTCTATATTTTTTTTTTCTCTCTTTCTCTCTTTTTCTCTCTCGCTCACACGACGATGACGTTTTTATCGACAACGAACGCTCGCTCTTGCCTCTCTATCATTCATTTTTCTCACGTTGAAACAAATTTGCGAAATACCACCAAGTATTTCAACTAGCAAGTAACGTTGAATGTTTCTGTAAATCTGTACCAGTTATACGGAAAGAGTCAGAGGGTCATTTGAGAATTACCGAGATAATAAAGAAGAATTTGTAATTTAGGGGGAAAATTAATTCAAGAGGAAATAAAAATAAAGGCAATTAAAATGAAAATAATATTTTTTGGTTTGCATTTTGGTCGAAAAAAATTGATTCACCGATTATAAAATATGTACATGTTACTTTGTTTCGCTAAGTGAGTTGACTTTGTGCTCATTTCCTTCATAATTCATCGAGTTTCAAAATGATACTTGATTCATTGGACTTAGATTGTTCTGTTATTTTTTACAGATTTTTAAAGTCAGAGCAGTGATTTTTGTACTTTTTTACAATAGCATACCAAATAATATGCTAATTTTTTGGTGAATTTTAAATTCCTCCCACGGGTACAAGAATAAAAGTATCAAGAGTAATCCATCATCGTTTTCTGAGTCTGCTCGCGACGTTTTCAAAACACTTAAAATAATCATCAATACATCGAAAAGGAAGAAAATTATGATAACAAAAATTATGATATGAACGCTTTTCGACGTTTTTGGGGTGCTGACGAAAAGTCCAAAAAGAGACATTTTTTCTCCTTTTCCATTGATTACCCTTCTTCATGATAAAATGCGATCATGTATTTCGTCGAAACATCAAAAATTATATTGAAAACTCAAAAAATATTACTTTTTGTAATTTTATCTGTTGATGTACACTGAGAAAAATAATTCTTTCTGCTTGAAATAAAATCTTCTTGAGTAGCACATTGCGCAATTGGTGGCGAAATAAATATTTAATTGATTAAAAACGATATGAAAATATATTTCTATTTTTAAATGTACATCTTATTCAATTGACATAAACGTATATTTCATTCAAATACGTAAATTCCTTTCAGTAAATATTTGTAAACGTACTTTTACGTATCTATCAAGATTATATTCGTTACAGAGAGAGAAAAAAAAATGAATAAAATAGTGTCATTGATGAAAACACGAATTTTGACAATTTCGTGTGAAATAAAATATGCTAATTTTCATAAATTTTTCTTTTCACTTGTCGTTACATGGATCGACCATCTGCACTTTTATACCTCACTTACGACAAGAGATCTTAGGCTGGCATGCAAAAAAAGAGAGAAAAAGAAAGAGAGAGAGAGAGAGAGGCTGACCCTCGAGGTAGGATTATAAAATTAGTGGCGAAATAAATATTTAATTGATTAAAATCGATATGAAAATATATTTCTATTTTTAAATATACATCTTATTCAATTGACATAAACGTATATTTCATTCAAATACGTAAATTCCTTTCAGTCTATATTTATACTTACATTATCATTTAAAATTTATACAGCACAATAAATATTTGTAAACGTACTTTTAAGTATCTATCAAGATTATATTCATTACAGAGAGAGAAAAAAAAATTGAATAAAATAATGTCGTTGATGAAAACACGAATTTTAACAATTTCGTGTGAAATAAAATATGCTAATTTTCATAAATTTTTCTTTTCACTTGTCGTTACATGGATCGACCATCTGCACTTTTATACCTCACTTACGACAAGAGATCTTAGGCTGGCATGCAAAAAAAGAGAGAAAAAGAAAGAGAGAGAGAGAGAGAGAGAGGCTGACCCTCGAGGTAGGATTATAAAATTAGTGGCGAAATAAATATTTAATTGATTAAAATCGATATGAAAATATATTTCTATTTTTAAATATACATCTTATTCAATTGACATAAACGTATATTTCATTCAAATACGTAAATTCCTTTCAGTCTATATTTATACTTACATTATCATTTAAAATTTATACAGCACAATAAATATTTGTAAACGTACTTTTAAGTATCTATCAAGATTATATTCATTACAGAGAGAGAAAAAAAAATTGAATAAAATAATGTCGTTGATGAAAACACGAATTTTAACAATTTCGTGTGAAATAAAATATGCTAATTTTCATAAATTTTTCTTTTCACTTGTCGTTACATGGATCGACCATCTGCACTTTTATACCTCACTTACGACAAGAGATCTTAGGCTGGCATGCAAAAAAAGAGAGAAAAAGAAAGAGAGAGAGAGAGAGAGGCTGACCCTCGAGGTAGGATTATAAAATTAGTGGCGAAATAAATATTTAATTGATTAAAATCGATATGAAAATATATTTCTATTTTTAAATATACATCTTATTCAATTGACATAAACGTATATTTCATTCAAATACGTAAATTCCTTTCAGTCTATATTTATACTTACATTATCATTTAAAATTTATACAGCACAATAAATATTTGTAAACGTACTTTTAAGTATCTATCAAGATTATATTCATTACAGAGAGAGAAAAAAAAATGAATAAAATAGTGTCATTGATGAAAACACGAATTTTGACAATTTCGTGTGAAATAAAATATGCTAATTTTCATAAATTTTTCTTTTCACTTGTCGTTACATGGATCGACCATCTGTACTTTTATACCTCACTTACGACAAGAGATCTTAGGCTGGCATGCAAAAAAAGAGAGAAAAAGAAAGAGAGAGAGAGAGAGAGGCTGACCCTCGAGGTAGGATTATAAAATTAGTGGCGAAATAAATATTTAATTGATTAAAATCGATATGAAAATATATTTCTATTTTTAAATATACATCTTATTCAATTGACATAAACGTATATTTCATTCAAATACGTAAATTCCTTTCAGTCTATATTTATACTTACATTATCATTTAAAATTTATACAGCACAATAAATATTTGTAAACGTACTTTTAAGTATCTATCAAGATTATATTCATTACAGAGAGAGAAAAAAAAATTGAATAAAATAATGTCGTTGATGAAAACACGAATTTTAACAATTTCGTGTGAAATAAAATATGCTAATTTTCATAAATTTTTCTTTTCACTTGTCGTTACATGGATCGACCATCTGCACTTTTATACCTCACTTACGACAAGAGATCTTAGGCTGGCATGCAAAAAAAGAGAGAAAAAGAAAGAGAGAGAGAGAGAGAGAGGCTGACCCTCGAGGTAGGATTATAAAATTAGTGGCGAAATAAATATTTAATTGATTAAAATCGATATGAAAATATATTTCTATTTTTAAATATACATCTTATTCAATTGACATAAACGTATATTTCATTCAAATACGTAAATTCCTTTCAGTCTATATTTATACTTACATTATCATTTAAAATTTATACAGCACAATAAATATTTGTAAACGTACTTTTAAGTATCTAACAAGATTATATTCATTACAGAGAGAGAAAAAAAAAATGAATAAAATAATGTCGTTGATGAAAACACGAATTTTAACAATTTCGTGTGAAATAAAATATGCTAATTTTCATAAATTTTTCTTTTCACTTGTCGTTACATGGATCGACCATCTGCACTTTTATACCTCACTTACGACAAGAGATTTTAGGCTGGCATGCAAAAAAAGAGAGAAAAAGAAAGAGAGAGAGAGAGAGAGAGAGGCTGACCCTCGAGGTAGGATTATAAAATTAGTGGCTCTAATGCAAGAAACATCGTAACGGTGAAGACGATGTTCGAGTGATGGTAACAATGGACGAGAGAGACATACGCCATGAAAGGTGTATGTACAGAGTAGGTAAACTTGAAAGACACAAACAGGTAAAGAGCCGGAGAAAATCGCCTGGCGATTGCGAGTGAAATTCTCAAGACACACACACACAGAGCGAGCCAGAGAGAGAGAGAGAGAGAGAATCTAAGGTGGAAGTAAAATGCATGAGCGCGCATGTTCGACCAAGTGCGTATTACCGAGAGGCGAAAGGTTGGAGTGAAGTTCTTTCACAGCAGGAGGGAAAAGATATTCAGTGAGCCTCATAGCCCCTACTCGACCCTCCACACACGCTGGGACACCTGTGTGTCCCTTAACTGACCATTATTCGAGGAAAAAATTATTACAAATATCAATCGAAATATACGTGTGCAAATTTTTAATAACTTATTAAAATAATATATTAAAATATATAAATTAATAATAAATTAAAATATGTTTAAAAATAAATTCTCTCTCCATTCTCAGCAGAATATAATTTCTATATATAGCCAATAATTGACTATCATTGAAGTAAAAAATTATTTCAAATATCAATCGAAATATACGTGTGCAAATTTTTAATAACTTATTAAAATAATCTATTAAAATATATAAATTAATAATAAATCAAAATATGTTTAAAAATAAATTCTCTCTCCATTCTCAGCAGAATATAATTTCTATATATAGCCAATAATTGATTATTATTGAAGTAAAACATTATTTCAAATATCAATTGAAACAGCTACCAACATTTTTTATTTTTTTTTCAATATGTACACTCATAACATCAGTAATAAATTAAAATAATATTACAAAATAATTATTACCCATGCATTCCCATTAAACTCTCAATAATTTTATCAACGTAATATTTTTATTGCCCCCACCATTCTCGCCACAAACGACAACACATACTTTGTATAGCTGCATAATATCTGTCCAATTTCGTAAATTCTGCCGTTCCATCAAAGCACCATACGTGACAAAATAAATAGTCTTTTTATTAAAAATATATTTATCAGCCTGGGAGCTGCGAGAATACGAAAACGCTCCTTGTGAATATTTTTGGGGTGAGAAGTGAATGAAAATTCGCGTGTGCAGACTCTCCAGGTTTTATAACGATAGGAAAGCTTTCGCGAGTGTCAGGACAGTTATCTCGGTACTATCGCAAATATTCTCTTGCTCCCTTGTCACTATCGCTCCTTTTTTTTTCTTTTTTATCTGGCACACTATCCCTGGTACGTAATATGGAGCGGAGAATGCGACTCTCTTTCTCCTTTTTTCTCTCGCATCCTCATAATCATACCAACCCCCCCCCCCCCCCCCCCCACCCTCCTCCCTCACCCTCCCATCACCTAAAGCGATTTCTTCTCGTGAGCTTCGCGGTGTTTCTTAGACATGCAAGGTACACAAACGAGGAGCAGGAAGACTTTTACCGAAGAGCTCATCCGTGACGACCGTCTCTCTCTCTCTCTCTCTCTCTCTCTCTCTCTCTCTCTCTCTCTCTCTCTCTCTCTCTCTCTCTCTCTCTCTCTCTCTCTCTCTCTCTCTCTCTCTCTCTCTCTCTCTCTCTCTCTCTCTCTCTCTCTCTCTCTCTCTCTCTCTCTCTCTCTCCCTCTCTCTGCTCTGTCCCACTCTCTCCATCATCTTCTCTCTCTCACTTTTTCTCTCATCTCTTCTCGCACTCTCCCACTCTCTTTTTCCACCATCTCACGCTAATCTCTCGCAGATCTCCCACGGAATCTCATTAGAAATTCATAACCGTCGCCCAACGCTAGCGCGACGCAATACTCCCTTCTGCTCCTCCCCCCCCGACCCCGCGACCGAAAACGTCACCAGAGGAAGAAGTGAGAGAGAGAGAGAGAGAGACGAGTACGGATGTTCCGGTGCGGTGGATAAAAACGAATAGAGAGAGAAAGAGAGGAAGAGAGAGAGAGAGAGCAAAGTATATAGAGTAGAGAGAAGAAGGGAAGCAACGAGAACCAGCGTGATACGAAAGAAATAAGCAGGCAAAGTACATTAAAAATTAATTACTTTGCTGATGGAAACTAGAAGTGCCTAGTGCTGGGGGTGAGTTGGTCTACATCGAAACCCCCCGGCCGTTTTCTTACTTTCTCTCTCTCTCTCTCTCTCTCTCTCTCTCTCTCTCCGGCATCGCCAACCCCAAACGAAGAATTGCTACCCTCTTGGAAAAGAAAGAAAACTGTTAAAATTTACCTATGCATATATAGATTTTTAAATTCGGTAAGAAAAAAAATATATCGTAATTTCAAAATATTATACAAGAATATTTGATAAAAACGTAGAAAACGAGCTTTAGTGAAAAAAAATAAAATCGAGCTCATAATTTTTTTATGATTTTTTCCCCCTAAATCCCATATAATTAATAAAACTTGCCGCTCGCTTGTGATTTAAAAATTACATCCTTAATAAAGTAAAGATAGCGTCAATTATTGTACATTAGAAAACTTATTAACCAGTGTCGATTATTTTCTCTTCAAACTCATCTAAAATATCAACAAAAAAAGGGTGTGAGTCTGAAAAACATTTATATGCATATATACATGGAGAGAGAAGGGTCTGGTAGAAAGTACCAGGCATATGGTAAACATTATCAACGAAGATGGCGCTCGGGCGTCACGTTTGCTGTACCAATGGTATACTTGGGAGTTTCTACGATTCATTGCACAGTCTTTGTCATTTTTTTTTGCCTGGTAGTTTCTACCAGACCCTTCTTTGAACATTAGAAAACTTATTAACCAGTCTCGATTATTTTCTCTTCAAACTCATCTAAAATATCAACAAAAAAAGGGTGTGAGTCTGAAAAATATTTATATGCATATATACATGGAGAGAGAAGGGTCTGGAAGAAAGTACCAGGCATATGGTAAACATTATCAACGAAGATGGCGCTCGGGCGTCACGTTTGCTGTACCAATGGTATAGTTGGGAGTTTCTACGATTCATTGCACAGTCTTTGTCATTTTTTTTTGCCTGGTAGTTTCTACCAGACCCTTCTTTGTACATTAGAAAACTTATTAACCAGTGTCGATTATTTTCTCTTCAAACTCATCTAAAATATCAACAAAAAAAGGGTGTGAGTCTGAAAAATATTTATATGCATATATACATGGAGAGAGAAGGGTCTGATAGAAAGTACCAGGCATATGGTAAACATTATCAACGAAGATGGCGCTCGGGCGTCACGTTTGCTGTACCAATGATATACTTGGGAGTTTCTACGATTCATTGCACAGTCTTTGTCATTTTTTTTTGCCTGGTAGTTTCTACCAGACCCTTCTTTGAACATTAGAAAACTTATTAACCAGTCTCGATTATTTTCTCTTCAAACTCATCTAAAATATCAACAAAAAAAGGGTGTGAGTCTGAAAAATATTTATATGCATATATACATGGAGAGAGAAGGGTCTGGAAGAAAGTACCAGGCATATGGTAAACATTATCAACGAAGATGGAGCTCGGGCGTCACCTTTGCTGTACCAATGATATACTTGGGAGTTTCTACGATTCATTGCACAGTCTTTGTCATTTTTTTTTGCCTGGTAGTTTCTACCAGACCCTTCTTTGAACATTAGAAAACTTATTAACCAGTGTCGATTATTTTCTCTTCAAACTAATCTAAAATATCAACAAAAAAACGGTGTGAGTCTGAAAAATATTTATATGCATATATACATGGAGGTCCAAGAGAAGGGTCTGGTAGAAAGTACCAGGCATATGGTGAACATTATCAACGAAGATGGCGCTCGGGCGTCACGTTTGCTGTACCAATGGTATACTTGGGAATTTCTACGATTCATTGCCGAGTCTTTGTCATTTTTTTTTTGCCTGGTAGTTTCTACCAGAACCTTCTTTATGTGTGGGTTTAGCTAATAAATTGGCCATCGGTGAGATTTACGTTGAAAATTTCGCATCTTAAAGAACCAGAATAGTACTCTGTGATAGAATACTACTTTAAGGCGGCTAACTCACCACCCCTTGATTTTGGTGGGGGCTAAAAGATTGACTCAAACGTACTGATCAAACCGCAAATCCTTTTAGCTTTATTGCAAGCTAGTATTCTGCTACCGAAGACTATTCTATGACACAACACTATTTTTACACAAGCCTATAAAATAAGTGGTCACTAAGTTTGGGCCTTCTGTTTTTGGGCCCAGCCACAATTGGGGAATGATAGGTTTGACCATGTTGAATCGAAAATTTACGATACACCAAACATCCGTGATTGAGGAAGCCATTAATGTTCCATCAAAAATATGGAATGTCGATTTACCATGAACAATTTTCTGTAACTTTTAAACGATAAGGAACGTTCAAAAATTGATTCGGATGATAAATTTTCCAATATGTCAAGACGGAAGGATTAACAACAAAGTTTGCCCATTATTTCTACTCCTATAAACACAAATTTAACAATTTCCTGGCCCTGAATCGATTTCATATATCTCTAAAGGTCCAAATTTTTAGTCACAAGATGAAACCCAAGTTCGATCTGAAATTCTAAACAAACATATAATTTCATCAACTGCAGATCGAACTTACGATTAAACATGCCCGAGCTAAAACATCCCCCTTTCCTTGGGGGGTTGAACCACATTAGTTTAACAAAATGATGAACTTCTCGAAGACGTTATCATCAAACCAGCAATATTTTTCCTCCACACCCTTTCGTTTACGTACTACATCTCGTCCTCTCCCACGAATCCTCGGTATACAAGTCTAGTCTCTCTCTCTCTCTCTCTCTCTCTCTCTCTCTCTCTCTCTCGAAATGGAGAGCGAGAGAGAGAGGCGGAGTCGTTTTCTCTCGTCGGTGGTAAGCTCTCGCGAATCGCGTTAATATCGCAAATAAAATCCCCGTTGCGATTCGAGGGCGGAGGAAAAAGCAGAGTAGAGAAAACGAAGAAAAAAAAATACCCCACAAAAAACATCAACCGGTACTTCTTGCCAGCTATATGAGGGAGGGTTGAGCTCGAGGGGTTGAAAAAAAAACGGAAAAACAGGAAAAAGGGGGTTGAAAAAAAATGTTTCACTGCCTAGAGTGAAAGAAAGCGAGAGAGAGAGAGAGAGAAGAGAAATATGCGGTTCGCGGCTGTTAGGAGGCTTGCCGACGGCTCTATATGCATCAGTGGGGTGCACCTTGTGCACTCTTCGAGTTGTCCTCGTCGTCATCGTCCTCTCGTCGTACCTCCGCAGCATCCAACGATCCAGCCATCCGGTTCGTACGAGAGAGCCCCGGAGCCCAAGATGGCGTCGTGTTTACTTCGTTAAGCAGTTAATTACTCCCGGAATCCCGGGTCCCTGCCACCCTTGCTGCTGTTGCTGCCCCCTTTCTCTCTTTTCTCCCTTCTTCTTAACCAGAATGAGAGAGAGAGAGAGAGAGAGAAAGCGAAAATTCTCGCAGTTTTCGTTCATCTCTTTTCTCTCCCTCTCTTTCTCTTTTACATTGCGCACTCTCGGCCATTTTCCCTTCTCACTGGGCTCTCGCGAACCCCCTTCTGATGCAATTGCGGGGGTGAAAAACCCCACGGGAGAAAAGACGGAGAAAGATGAGAATTTTGATGTGGTCCAAGAGAAAGAGAGAGAGGGAGAGAGAGAGGGAAATGTAAAGTACACGAATCACCCAGAAATAAACTAAGAGAGGTAGATTTGTAAGGTGTATATAGATGAAGAATAATATAAGGGTGGTAAAAAAAAATAAGAAAGACGTCCGAGACGAAATAGCAGCATCCTCCATCCCTCTAGTCCAGAGATAGATATAGAGAGACGAGGGGGACAAAACGTCATACCGCAAATCTGATCGAGCCACCCTCGTCCGGCAATCCATTTATCTATTTATCTCGAGAACCAGCAAACGGTTAGAGTAACAGAGTGGAGAGCGAGAGAGAACGAGAGGGAGAGAGAGAGAAGGTGGAAAGTCGTCGAGGGCCTCCGGGTAATAAGCTAATATTAAAATAAGTCCGTTGGCAAACCGCGCGATGACGACGATGAGTAGAGAAAAGAGAGAGAGAGAGAGAGAAAAGTTCGCGATGCGGTTAAGCCACTGATGCGACCTCTGCCGTTTTTTAGTCTTATCAAGTGTAAATATAACTTCGAGTCTCTCGATTAAAAACTAAAGTGATCAACGTTCAGGAGGTCCTTAATCCTTAATCCGAACTATATACCTTTTTCTTTGGCTCTAATCATTGGAAAAAGTAAGCTGTGATCGAGCCTATCGATGATCGTCTTTTTTTTCTTATCGAACCTGTTATAAAAGAATGGGAGATGAAATGAGGGGGAAAATTTGAAAATAAGATTGTAGAACAAACTCTACGTAGGAAAAGATAATTTTATAAAATTTGTCACGATTTATTACGATATTTTAGTATCATAAATATTTTTTTTTTTCGAAATTACTTGTAGTTTATTCTTCGGATTTAAAAACTTTGATTGTACGGAAAAATCTGTATTGATTTTTTTGTTTTTTATCGAAACGAAAGTTACGTTGTAGTATCAAATCGTGTTTAAAAAATAATATCCATGAATATAGATAAACGATATTATGGATTCTTTTTCTTATCTATTAATAGTTTACGTTCGTTTATAATATAATATTACCTTAAACACTTGATTGTATTGTGTTGAACCTTAAATACTTGATTGTATTGTGTTGAACCTTAAGCACTTGATTGTATTCTGTTGAACCTTAAACACTCGATTATATTGTCTATACCTATTTTTTAATTAATTATTTCTTGTGTATTTGTTGATCAATAAAGATCATTATTTTGTCTTTCCCCTCGATTATTTTCGTATTGCCGAAAAAATATTCTCTTTCGTCGGGTGTAACGGTGAGTATAATATTTTCCTGATACTATGCATCAAATGTCAACCGATCCGAGGGTTGTTTAAAAAACGATTTGTTTTTGTTGTTGCTAACATCACCTTAATTTTCATTCGATAAAATGTATTTTGTTTGAAATAATTTTTTTTATCAAACGTTTCTCAACAATTTTCTCTCCACATGTCATCTCACAATTTTCTATACGGTAAAGATAAAATCGACGACAACTACAATTAAAACAAGAAATAAGACTGACAGTTTGTCTCAATTTTTGTATTTTCGGTCATCCTGAATGCATAATTTTTTGTAACCGTGAGTATAATATTTTCCTGATACTATGCATCAAATGTCAACCGAGTCGAGGGTTGATTAAAAAACGATTCGTTTTTGTTATTGTTAACATCACGTTAATTTTCATTCGATAAAATGTATTTTGTTTGAAATAATTTTTTTTATCAAACGTTTCTCAACAATTTTCTATCCACATGTCATCTCACAATTTTCTATACGGTAAAGATAAAATCGACGACAAGTACAATTAAAACAAGAAATAAGACTGACAGTTTGTCTCAATTTTTGTATTTTCGGTCATCCTGAATGCATAATTTTTTGTAACCGTGGGTAAAATATTTTCAGTTCAAACTATGCATCAAATGTCAACCGAGTCGAGGGTTGATTAAAAAACGTTTCGTTTTTGTTATTGTTAACATAACGTTAATTTTCATTCGATAAAATGTATTTTGTTTGAAATAAATTTTTTGATCAAACGTTTCTCAACAATTTTCTCTCCACATGTCATCTCTCATTTTTCTATGCGGTAAAAATAAAATCGACGACAAGTACAATTGAAACAAGAAATAAGACTGACAGTTTGTCTCAATTTTTGTATTTTCGGTCATCCTGAATGCATAATTTTTTTCAACAGCTGATTATTATACAACATTAAAAATCGATTCGTATAATTCTCTTTAAGCTCCCAAACCATTTTATTTATCGCGACTGATGAGGATTTAACAGGTTACACACACATACAGACATCGATTACGTATGCTGCATCAAATCTTCGCTGTTATAAAGACAAGGAGAGCGAGAAAGAAAAAGAGAAAAACAGAATACATATGAAAAGGTGAGAAGGTACGGATGTTAGTAGTCAGATTCGCCAGGTGAGACTTGGACTAAAGGCGGCAGCATCAGCGGGGGCGCGAGAGTATATATATATATATATATATATCGCACAGGTCGAGGGGTCCGGGTCGCACGATCCTGGTTGATCTTTGCGCTCGTGCGGGCCAGCAAATCTCTCTCGTCCTATCTCTCTCTCTCCTTCGCATTAAACTTCTTAGTGTCCTCCTTCTCGACGATGTTTCTCTACACTCTATCTTTGTTTATGATATACAAATATACAAGCGTGTTATTTTGGCTCAAAGTACTTCGCCCCCTCGCAGAATGCAAAAACATCCAAATTCGACAGTTTTTTTTTCTCTCGTATTTTCAGATAAAAGTGTTTTTTTTTTCATTTTGTGACCGAAATTCGACGTGATTTGTAATGAGTAAAAAATTTCGGGTCGAATGAAGTGAAGAAAAATTCTCATTTTTGGCCCTTTTAGATCAAAAAGATGTTCAGAAGCATCAATTTTCAAGCGGTCAAAAATTCCCTCTCTTTTGACCAATGTAAGATTTTATGTAGGGTTTTGGAAAAATAGCGAGTAGATTCAAAAAATCGTGTTTGATTTGTCCAGATAATTCTATTTCTGTGAGTTTGAGAGCATTTTCAAAATCGCCGAAAAAAAAGGCAAAAATATGCAAACAAAAAAATATGTAATATCGTAAAATCTATAAATACGATTGAAACAAAATTGTAGTATAACGAATCAAATGCTATTTCAAGGCTCAAACGATTACGAAAGGAATTATCACAAAGTGTCATTCAGCAATTCTATTGGAAAGCGAATTTATAGACATTTTAATAAACCAACTAATATTCAGCCAAAATGCAAATAAAAAATGTTTTTTTTTTCCTAGATCAATTTTAGTCCATTAAAAACACGATTTATAATTCTCAAGTAAATATTTTTATAATTATTTATATTCGCTTCTAACGGCGACTTTCTCCATTCTTATCCTATTCGTGGCAAACTTTCTTGCAAAACATCCGACACATTAATTTTTTTGATTGCGTATTATATTATTTTGCGATTATTTGCGTAAAATAATCAACATTACGTAAAATATCTAAATTAATACTCTGATAAATGAGAAATAATACTAAAATTTATATAATATTCTTATTTCATTGTTATTATTTTATTATTATTATGGTTATTATTATTAAACAATTATTTACACTAAATACGTCCCGTTACTGGAAATTTTCCCTATTCACCCATTAGTAAACGCAACGTTAAAAATAAATATATTTACTCACATTTAAGAGAATTTCCACCCACAAGTATAGAGTCTCGGGCAGAAGAGTGAGTCGTGCATCTCTCCCAGAATTAGTCGAGATCTATTTTATTCGGAAAGGGGGCACGGTGGGAGGGGGGGGGGGGGCGGGGGGGAGGCCAATAGCGTTGAATTTATCGTCGAGCTCTCGCGTGGATCGAGACTTTCCTCTATTCTCTGTACTCTCCCTCTCTCGGTACTCTCAAAGAATCTTCTTCACGATCGTCCGCTCTTCACTCTTGGCTCTCACATGTATTGTAGTTCAAAACAGCAAACACACTATATATGTATAATAATAAATGTACAAAATACACATACTATAATGTACGAAGAATTCTTCAGTGATCCACACGGAACGTCGAGGATTGAGATAACCAGCAGGGTGTCGGTATACTCCTCGAATTTCTCTCCCTGTCTCTTTCTCTCTCTCTCTCTCTCTTTCTCTCTCTATCTGGCTGTATCACTCCAGGATGGGCGAGAGGAGAATTTTCTTCGTGCGAGATCTCGCCAACACGTCACGATATTTCGCGGCTGAGGGGCAGAATGAAGGAATAGAAGATGATAAAAAATAAAATAAAAAGGGGATGAGAAGGAAGCTTCTCTCTGGCCATACGATGATCGAGAAACGAGAGCAAGTTTTAGAGAGCATGCTCTTCTTTTTGTCCCTCGTTATATATATATATATATATATATATATATATATACATGTAGTAGTGGTCCCCATTCCCTTATATTCTGCTCGTGGCGGGTCAAAAAGGAGCCGCGAAAATGCCGTGCGAGAATATATATCACTATATATAAATATATAATGGTTTATATATACAGGATAGAGTTCAGGGGTTGATAAATTCGTGACACGATAAAAACGTGACTGCATCAGCTGAGGGGACAGAGGGAAAGGTCAGACTTTGAGAGAGAGAGAGAGAGACAAAGAGAACAAACAGAAAGAAGAGGGAAAGGAAATTTCTCTGAGGATCTGACGATGATGCCAGATATATAAATCCCATGGTTTACTTTGTGCAAGGATTATTATGCAATTCTCACTAGATACGTTATAAAATATAGTTATAATATTGTATATTCTGGGTATTTGATGTTTTTAATATGCGTCGATCTCACCTGATGAATTTTTTTTTCAGCTTTTTCATGCCTCCCTTTTCTCCCTCTTCTTATCCTTGGATTCCCGCACTCATAGCTTCTCGTATAGTTCTCTCAGTGTTTCATGACGTTGATTTCATCGCTATATGTTATTCTGTACACGTAAGAGAGCTGTGAAAGTTGAATAAAAATATAAAAATATAACTTGCAAAAATGAGTAGAATCGATTTCTCTAATTCAATGAAAAATCAAAAAAAAACTTTTTCAATCATATATTTGTAGACTACAATGAACCAAGTAACATTTCAATGCTTAAATACGAATAAAATTAGCACAAACTGGGGTGGCAAGTAAATCGGATAGCAAAATTAGGGGCGTTTTAGTAAACGAACTTATCCTCGTCCTAGAAGCAAATATTTTTTTTTTAATTCCCTAATTCGATATATTTCTCTTCGTTAATGGCAAATCTATAGTGAGCATTTTTTCAAAGATTCGATGATGAATAAAAAGAAATTAAAATAACTTGAAAAAATGGCTAATATTGATTTTCCTAATTAAATGAAAAATCAATAAAATGCTTTTTCAATAATATATTTATACACCATAAAGAACCAAGTAAAATTTCAAAGCTTAAATACGAGTAAAATGAGCACAAACTGGAGTCGTAAGTAAATCGGAAAGGAAAATTAGGGGCGTTTTAGTAAACGAACTTATCCTCGTCCTAGAAGCAAATATTTTTTTTTTAATTCCCTAATTCGATATATTTCTCTTCATTAATGGCAAATCTATACTGAGCACTTTTTCAAAGTTTCGAAACAGCTTGATCGAAAATGACGAAAAACATTTTTATTCCATCACAGACTTTCTACTCTTTTGTATAGACTATATCGGATAATTCTCATGCGATTTCCGCTAAGAATTTTCTCCTTCTCTCTCTTGCTCCGGTTATTGATGATTTACTTGAGTAAACACGCTTCCTCTTGAACCGAGAGAGAAGTGGGAAGCGTGCTGGACTGGCGAGTGGCAATCGTCGTCGCGGGATGGACGCGGTGACCGGATATGACGTTCGCTGGACATGGCAAAAAACCACGAGAGCAGTTACCACCACCGCGACTTTTTCTTCTTCCTTTTTTGTTTCTTCTTTTTTTTTTCTTTCTTACGAATCTTTTTCCTTTTTCTTTTTCTTTTTTTTCAATGTTTTTCAACATCACCCCAATTCTTTCTAGCTTTCTCTCGTCTGTCTTTCTCAAACCTACGGCGAACTTACGTGGTATAATATACTTTTATTTTCTTTTGCTTTGGCTCACTCTCTTTTCGTTTATCTCGTTTCTCTCTTCCACAACTCTCTTGGTTTCTTTTCCTCTCGCGAATGGTCCACACGGAGAAGAGGACACGACCGCAGTTCTTCCATTCCGTCGGTACTCTTGGCTGGACAATACATAAATATATATATACGTATATGATATACTAGACTATATACTTAGTACATTTGTGTGGTATATAAAGGCCAGTCCCAATCTCCGGTGGCGGTGTCAGAAGCGATTCCAAGAGAGGGACCTGCACAGGACAATCAACACCAATTCCCTCCGCATCTTACTCATTCTTGCTCTCTCTCTCTCTCTCTCTCTCTCTCTCTCTCTCTCTCTCTCTCTCTTTCTCACCCATTCCAGGAATACAACAAGGCAACAGAACCATTCTCGCGTGTATTTTCTCTCGTAGAAAAGTCATTTGCTTTTCGACAAAGTGGAGTAAGACTGAGACACTGTACGAGCTTGTCCTTAGAGCTCAGACTCGGTAAAAGAAAAATAAATTAAAAAAAAAACGTTTTGAATGGTACGCCCATGGAGTCTAATTGATTATCGAGTGGAATTTTCTTTAGTGATGTTGAATTATTACTATTATTATTGTTTATACGGGTCAAAGTTTACTGATGACTGATATGAAACGTGCATTATATATATGGAAAAATGATGTCTGAAACGAGGCTTTATGCGCCTCGAATGATTGCAATACGAACTCTTTACGCAATAATTACCATCGTTCGACAATAAACACCTGCCACGTCCCCATTGACTTATTAATTATTTATTATTATTATTTTTATTATTATTATTATTATTATTGTAAAGAGAGCAACAGCAATTTTTCTGTTGTAATGAGAAATACATAACAAAAAAAAATCCAAAATACTCCGCATACTATTTCTAATATTTGAATACTCTTCAATGATTTCACTTTCACAACGGACATTGTAAAAAATATTTAATGGCTGATAAAATAGGGCCATTTTTGGAAAGTTACTATTCAATACAAATTGGCCAAGTAATATAATTACTAACTAATTTTTCGGATACTATTTTATCGATTTTTTCTCATAGAAAGTCTCATACCCGATCTTGCTGTGAGAAAGACAAGGTCAGACATAAAAAATGTTGAAGCCTTATTTGTCTTTTTCTTCCCTTCTTTTCGTCTTTCATACCCTGTGAAAGCCTCTTCTCCACCCTTCGCCATATACATGTACACATATACACATATATATATGTGTATTCGCACCCTAATCTTGGTCGTTTCTTCATTCCAGCCCTTTTCCTATCCTCTCGACTTTTACTTTCTCCCTCCTTTTTCTCAATCTCTCTGTCTGTCTGTCTGTCTTTCTGCCTGTCTCTCTCTCGCTCTCTCTCTCACTCTCTAAGCTCGAGCCAAGGCTTCTCCTCGATCGTAAAGGCACGAAGGAAATATTCGTAAGAATTAAAGCGCCGGGAATTAACATTCTAGGGAGAGAACTCGTCGAGTCTGCACAGTGTACGAGAAGACGAGGGTGGTTTGCGTGCGTGCTACATCTCCCTCTCCCTCAACAGCCCCAGCCCGTGATCCTGGTGGTGGTATATAATGTGTAGAGAAGCTCTTGCGAAACAAGGCGAGCATTACCACCCCCTTCTTGGGTGGTCCCGTCAAGCCAAGAGAGAACGAGTGAGAGAGAGAGAGAGAGAGAGAGAGAGAGAGAGAGAGAGAGAGAGAGAGAGAGAGAGAGAGAGAGAGAGAGAGAGAGAGAGAGCTTACCATCTTTTTCCCATTTTCTCAACTTCTTCTACTTCCAGCCCCGACAAAAGGCATCGCATTCCCTTTTTCCCTCGTTTTCCATTTCTCATTCTCATCCAAATTTTTTTGGCTACACGAAATTTTTCAGAAAAACTAAATTTAAACCTCAAAGAAACAAGTCTCCAACGTTTGACAATTTTTTCCGATGCATGCATCGACTTAGTGTCAATTTTATATGATTGAATGCATTTTTTTATATACCTGTCCGTGTCAAGGCTCTAAAAGGGCTCCATTCCAATACACGTAAACCTTGAAATATTCTCAATTATAATCACAATTACCTTTCGATAATTCCGCCATTTTCCATCGTCAATCTCATCTAGTAATTAACATCATTTCTAATTAGTTTATCATCAATCAATTATTAAATTACGAATAATGAATTATCATAGCCAAATAATTCAGAACAGAAAAATCGTACATAATTGGGTTCGACCTTTTCCATCTTCCCCCAGTTTGGACTTCCCTTACGGCAAGAAAATGCTCTACGTGGGAGCAAGAAGAAGAAAACACCGGGGAAAACACTGCTTGGCTACTCCTTTTTGTTCTTTTTCTCTCGTATGGTTTTCTCCCTCTCTCTCTCTGTTTCTCCTTCGTCGCTCACGAAGGAGAAACAGAGAGAGAGTACGCGAATGCTAAAATTCTCTTTCGTCTTTTTTTTCACCCTCTCCCTTCCCACTCAACCCCCACAAGCTCTACGATTATATATGTATTTGTAAAATATATAAATGACTACATACATATATGACTGTATATGCAGATATAGGGCTATATATATATATATGTATATATATATGAAGATATATAGCTATATAGTTGTATATATTGGGGGTGCGCAGTATAGAGGGCGCTATGATGGTGGCTGTCTTATTCTTTCCACTCATTAAGGCGGATCGATGGTGCCAGCAGCTGGATGCGCGGAATGGGGTAGAGGGATACGCCTTTCTTCTTTCATCTCTCTCACTCTCCCATTCTCTCTCTCTCTCTATCTCTCTCTTTCTCTCCCCCCCCCTCTCCCTCTCCCTCTCTCTCTCTCCCTGTGATAGATATTACTTTTTCTCTCTTATCTCTATCACTACATCTTTGTCCCTTTCTCTTTTTCCTTTTCACCCTTCTCATCTCACGAGAGCTATAGTAGAGGGAATTGAGGGGGGGGGGGGAGAGGGTTGGCGGGAATGCAAAACTCATCGACAGGAGGAAACGAATCGACCGACATTTGACGAGAGCATCGATATTCATGAGTCCCTCTCTCCGATCACTCGGATACGACAATTTCGTTTGTCTCTTATATAATATACAATGCTGTGGTATAAAAAACAATAAAAATAACAATAAAATGCTTCGAGAGTCCAACAAGATGTGCGGTTCTTTTGCAACTTGCTTCTCTTCTCTCTATGATATCTCCTCGACTTTATATGCAGATACGTAAAGCCTTTATTATTCTTACATTTTTATTTCTTCAACATTTTTTTTTTTTGTATTGCTCTCGATAACCAGTGGTTTGTTAATTAACGCTTTCCAAAAGCGATCGTTGATCAATCGAATTATCGAGTTATTCAAATTTTACTTTTCCATCCCGCACACAGTCTGCCTAATCAAGAATTGATAAATAAGAATGAATTAATTGTGAATAATTATTATTGCTGAGGGAAAAAATTATTTTAACTTTCTATCAAGAATTGAGAATAATTAAAAATAAATATTGTCTTCTATTAAATGTTGAGCTTTGCAGTAAAATATAATCTGCGATAAAAATCAATTTACTTAATTATTTCGTTGCAAATTTGGAATAATAATCTAGACGAAAAAGCATAAAACTGAACTGTGATTTGCTCAAAATATATATACACTTGATCGAATAGTTTTCCCAAATTTAAACATTTTGAGCAAAGCACAGGTCAGTTTTTATTATGCTATTTTGTCCAGATTTCATTATTTTCGATTCGGCACTTTAATTAGACACATCCCCCAAGATTCAGTAATTTCTGCAGCCAAATATACGGGGTGCTTTTTGACGAAAAAAAAAAATATATATATATATATATATATATATATATATATATATATATTTTAATTAAAAATCCACATTATGAGGTTGACAAAATTATGAAAATAATTTCGTTAAAAAGTTTATGGGAAACCAGGCTTTTTAAGTTGTGACATTTTTTTTATCCTACCTAGATTCTTCAAGATATGGTGGCTGGAAAAAAATTGAGCAACTGGTAAAATGGTGGAATAGAAAATCTGGAATAACTGACAGAATATTCATTCACGTAGTGTTAAAAACTGGCAAAGTTTTTTAAAATTCTACGTGGCCGACATTAAAAAGGCTAGAAAATGATCGTTCTGAAAGGTGACAAAAATATTTTTAATTATTTTGAAAATAAATTTTGATTAAAACGGCGTTGATCTCGTATACAGTATGAGATCGGCGAGGGAGAGCTTCGTGAATTTGAGTTTGCCAAGAGACTAAAAGAATTCATTTCGAATTATTTCCAAAAGTGAAAGAATTATTTCCCATCAATGAAAAAAGATGAAAAATGTATTTTTCATTATTCTGTCAGGGTAGAAATTTTTAAATTATATGCAAAAATATTTTTAATGCACTGTCGTTTGTCTCGGGGGTTACATAATAAGACAGACGAGGAAAAGTTTCGTGAATGTCGAAAGGTCAAACATTTATTTTTAATTATTTATAAAAGTAAAAAAATTATTTGGAATAAATGAAAAAGGCTAGAAAATTATTTTGATTTATTTTGCGACGATATTTTCATCAAAATGGTACCCATTTCGTGTGCTATATAAGGCAGTCAAGAGAGACAGAGCGAGAGAGCTTTGTGAACAGCGAGGGGGATGACGTCGAGAGCACGTGGCCGCGCACGTGGTTGCAACTCCTTCCTTCTTACCGTTCTCTCTCTCTGTCTCTATCACTCCGCGGGAAAACCACCCCTGTCTCGTTTCTAAGCCTCTCTCGAGCCACGATGAACCGCCAAAAGCAGCAGCGAGGGGTGAAGGTGAAGGGAGACGCGCGCCGCCGTCAGCTGACCACGCAGTGGACCGAACCTCCACCACCCCTACCACCCGGAAACTCCAACCCTCGTATTTTTCTCCCTTCTTTTTTGTCCGTTGAAATCCACGACCAGCCACACTATTCGCGCTCTCTTTCTCGACTTCGACTTTTGCACCCTCTCCCCCACCTCATCACCCCGTCACTCTCGCTCTCTATATACAGGCAAGTAACCCCCTCGACGACTCTGGCGGGCAGCGACCTTCTCTCTATTTCTTTTCCCTCTCGTTGTTTTTTTCACCGGCCAGCCGGCTGGTCGCCCACGTGGCCACACGGACAGTCCGAGAATTCTTTCACCACAAAACTCGGCCACTCTTGCAATGCCAATCGAGGGCAATTTAGGGGTGAAAAAAACATTTCTTATCGTATCAATAATATTTGAATATATCTTGATAATTATTTAATATATTCTACGATTCGAAACAACTGCAATGTCAATTTCAAACCCTGAATTTAATGAATTATCTATTCTATAAAAAAAAAAAAAAAAGTATCACAAAAAAATCGCTTTAGCATCATAAAAAAACTATAAAAGTGTAAATACAAAATAATCATATTATTTTATTATACATTTTGCATTTCAGCGTCACGGATATAAAAATTCTTAATCCACCTTGAAATTTTTAAATATAAGTTACTCGTATAATTATTCATATTAAATTTACCTGTCTCATCCCCTAACCCTTTATACCGATATTTTTTTATTTATTTAAGGCTCTCTCTCTCTCTCTCTCTCCCTCTCTCTTCTTGCCAACGATATATTTGACAACTCATTCCAGTTACTGCAGTTGCGACCAGAGAGAAAGAGGAAGGGCAAGGCAAAGTCGGAGGGAGGAAATAATCATAAAATGTTATTTTATTATACATTTTACATTTCAGCATCGTGGCTATAAGAATTCTCAATCATCCTTGAAATCTTTAAATATACGTTACTCGTATAATTATTCATATTAAATTTACCTCTCTCATCCCCTAACCCTTTACACCGATATTTTTTTATTTATTTAAAGCTCTCTCTCTCTCTCTCTCTCTCTCTCTCTCTCTCTTCGTGACAACGATATATTTGACAACTCATTCCGGTTACTGCAGTTGCGACTAGAGAGACAGAGAAAGGGGAAAGCAAAGTGGGAGGGAGGAAAGAGCACATCCACTTCGTTCGCAACGAAATATGCATAACGCTTATTTGCTTCGAGTAAGCCCCTCTCGCGATTCACCCCCGTGCTCTTGGTGTGTCTCACCGGAGTCCTCGTCGTCGTCATCGCCCACATCCTCGTCCCAATCCACCGTTCCCCCTTGGCTGTGGGTTTCAACCCCCACGAAACCCAAGTATATATATATATATATATATATATACATGTCCATAACCCTGAAGCATTTGAGGGGAGTGAAAGAGGAACGTTTCAAAGTTTTAAGCGAAGCGTGTGTCGTCCCATCATGCGAATTATAAGTACCGAAGAACTCGTGAGAGAGAGAGAGAGAGAGAGAGAGAACGCGAAAGAGAGCATGGAGAATAAATAAATAATTTGAAATTTTTTCTAAGGGTTAAAATATAAAATAAAAACATGAAAAATAAAGCGTAGCGAGAGTTATTGAAAGTATATATATATATATTATATGAGTCCTTTTGCTTTTGAGAGCGTGGAAAAAACCTCAACGACCAATTGAGAAGCTCTATTAATAATAATAATAATAATATTAATCATAACAAGTAATATCGCCAATTATTATTATTATTATGATTATTATTATTATAAAAAGTGACAGGGAAACATGAATACATTTTTTTGAATTTCATATTATTCATATTATTTTGTATGACAAAATAATTGAATGACTCTTTTGTTGTTAAACAAAAATGTATTAAATTTTTTTCATAATCGAACGAATTTTTGAATAAAACTGATCCTCGAGTTCCAAGATTCGCGGTTTTCAGTTTCACGAGTTCATATTATTACCGTGATATGAGTATACATGCTTGCCCGAAAGAGAAGGATTTTGCGTCTAGAGCATTCTTGTATGTAATATGAACCACGAGAAATGTAACTTTGACGTACGTGGATGAAAGAGTGAGTGAAAGAGAGAGATAGAGAGAGAGAAAGAGAAAAGAGGCAAAGACACATAGAAGCGTACGAGAAGAAGACGTACGTGGAGTTTACTCTATTATATATATATATATATATATATATATTAATAGCACATACGTCGCTGTATGTAGATCGTCGTATAAGAACCACGCCCTCGCGAAGGAAACCCCCATACCAACCCCTCGTCCTCGCGAGGAGTCTGTTCTTCATATATATATATATATATATATATATATATATATATATATATATATATATATATATATACAGGTTCCCTGCTCTCGGCATTCGTTCGTGTGCACCCCATCCCCAAAAGCTCAGCTCCCTCTCTCCAGCCATTGCTACCCATTCACCACCCACCCCAACCCCTAATGACGCAAGCAAAGCAAAACAAAGAAAGGTTTATACACTGACGTGGCCCCGACTCTCTTCTTCCTCTACATATATATATATAGAGAGAGAGAGAGAGAGAATTCGTGAGGTTATATACAGTACGTGAGAAAGAGAGAGAGAGAGAGAGAGAGTACAGAGCTCACGAGAGACTCCCGGTGCTTTCATTCTCTCTTTCTATACATATATCAACGTCTCTGTCTTATACTTTTCTCCGTCTCTTACTCTCATTCTGTCTCATCTCTTTCCTTCTCTTTCCCTCTCTTTTGCTCTCGTTCTCCTTCAAGGGGGTGAGCGAGAGGGTAGTTGGAGCTGCGGGCTTCTGACGATTTCTCTCTCTCTCTCTCTCTCTCTCTCTCTCTCATTCTCTCTGTCTCTGGTAGCTGAGCTTTCTTTTCTATCTCTCTTCTCGAGTCTCGGTACGACGGTTCGCCTCACTCACATGCGCGCAAATGAAATCGATTAAAATGCTGGGCGCAACTTCTAGGCAGGAGGGAATTCTTTCTCTCTCTCTCTCTCTCTCTCTCTCTCTTTCTGTCTTTCAACCCTCCTTTCTCTTTTCCTCGCACCCCACCAGTGAGCAACGAGAAACTGAACTTACCCTTTCCTCTCGTGTCCCCCTTCACCCTTCTCGGCTCACCTCAACCCTCTGAGACTCTTGCCACAGCCCTCATCCCTGTGTATGTTCCTCTCTCCCTCTCTCTCCTTCTTTACTTATACTTTTGCCCTTTCTCGAGCTGTGTCTCACTCCTTTCTCTCATTACTCGTACAATCTTCTTTCTCTTCATCCTTTTCTTCTTCTTCTTCTTCTTTTCCTTCTTCTTCTTATTCCTTTTATCTTCGTCTTGATTCTGTCTCGTTTTCTGAACGACACACACGGCAGTTCGCTCTCTCTCTCTCTCTCTCTCTCTCTCTCTCTCTCGCTCACTTATTCCTTCCCTATTGCCATCTTTGTCTTTCTCTGTGTCAAGGATTTTCTTCCCTTTCTCACACTGGCCCTTAACTGTCTCTGTGCTTGGTAAGAGAACTAGAAAACCCTTATACGTGCTTCTTTTGCCTGGGCCCGAGTCTTATGTGTACACATATATATATATATATATATATATGCTGGACGCCAAGGATGTCGAGTGGACTTCACTATCACTTTTGTATGTCAAAGTCCATGCGTGCTTGTTTGCTTATCGGCTTGATCACATGAGAATTTCGCTTTTCTTCTAGCCTCATCTATTTGTACTATCTATTATTTTTTTCGAAGCCCATATACGTAGATTTTAAACGATTGATAATTGCTGCAGGGTTCATTTATAGATGAGTTTTCTTTATTTACAATTATTCAATATGTGTCATCGTTTTATGATCCTGCGATAGTATTGTTATCTAATCGGTCACTATGGGTCACTGTATGACCCCTGGAAAGAAAAGGGGTGAACTGAGGATTATCAAAAGTTAGAAATTGTGATCTTAAAATTGGCCATTCCTGTTTACAGATGTCTGGCGACTGGAGCGTTTATCTTACATACATAGAGCATTCTCGATAGTGTCGAGATTCGGGACAGGTGACGATTGGAATCAGTTGCGAAAAACAATGATCATAACCCAAAATTTTGTTCGATTAATTGAGTTAGCAATCCACTCAGTATAATGACCTTCCTGAAAATGATGAATGGCACTATCGGAAAGGTCATTACCGGAACGAAGTAATGTAATTTTTTCAGCTAAAAAAATAAGATCTTGAACTGTCAAATTTTTTTACTGGTTCACTGAGTCTTGTCGCTGAACCAACCTAATTTTTTTGTAGCTCTCATACTCATACGGAGAACTTTGAACTACCAATTCTTGATTCGAAGCTTCATCGGTGAGGAAAAAAAATCGTTAAATCCCATATTGATGTCATTTTTATTCTTTGCCAGATAAGAAATAAACGTTTTATGTATGATTTTTTATGCCTCAGTTGATGGAGTTTAGCACCAAGAAACTTCAAGTTCTTCATATATGTATTATTTGAAGGCCACAGAACATAGGGAGGGCTAAATGATAAAATATTGAATTCGCGAGGAACTTTTTGAAGCTCCAAGATTATTGAAGATCAAACTCACATATTTCCTCATAATTTTTGCTCACTGCTTCTTAATAGTTCATTTAATGTTAAGTTAATTTAATTTAATATTGTTTACTAGCTCCCATATCACACATTTTTTACTCGAAAAATGAGTATTTAAATGCCAGTCTGCAGAGCTCACGTAAAAATAGCGAATGCTAAAATTTCAGTAAAACCCTCGAAGGGTTCTCTTGAAGCGTTTTCATTTAAATTTACATTGCAAAAAAATTAAGTTGAGTATATTTAATATTTTCTTTTTTTCATGTCGAATTTCAAGTGGGTTTACGACTGTTGAAAAAAGCCCATGGATATAGTTTAAATTCCTAACGCCTTAGTATATATATATGAGAAAACGAGATATATAGATATATGTATAATAAAATTGAAGGATTTATGCACGCTCTCGAGGCATCGGTATGAGAACCCTCAGGGTTTCCTGCCTACGCCGGAGAATTCGGGACTCTTCTCATACATGTGTGTGTGTGTGCGTTTATGTGTATGTGTTTTGAGCAAAGAAATCCCTCGGAGGAAGGGAGTTCGGTGCGCTTCAACGCTGAGAGTTCGTGCGTTTCGAATAGAGAAAGTAAATGAGCGAGGGAGCAGGACAGCGTGATGTAAGAAAGGAAATGATGCTGGAGAGGGCTTGGATAAAAACAGCGGCCCTTCTTACGCCTCTATGTATTCTGCGTACATACATATGGGGCGTTCCATGTGAATGAAAAAAATTTGCAAGCCCTCAATTTTCTCAATTTAATGACCAAAAAGTCACATAAACTAAGGATAAAAATAAAAACTTTCATAAAAATAACAATTACGGATTTTCTCTCTAATTTAGTTTTTTGTAAGTGACAAAATTGTCCCAATTCACATGGAATGGCCCATACATGACTTACAGGTATGCCGGGGCGAATCGGTAAATCCGCGACCCGCACCAGCATCTGGATTTTGGTCCCCAATTTTTCATAGGCATCTCACAACCCCAAACGAGATGCAGTTTTTTTGTATAATTTTTGAATAATTTAAAAAAAATTAAAAAAAAAAAACCAAAATTGAATGACTGTAGAATATGGCTTAAAAATGTTCATACCTGACACAGGATTTTTGTAATTTTTAATTTATTTATTTTAAATTGTGTTCAACCTTTTGTTTCGGGTGACATTTTTTTCCTCAAAAAATGATTCTCAAATGGAGGTTGGTCAAAAAAATTTACAAATAAAACTGCATGGATTTTAGGATTGTAACAAGCGTATAAAAAAATTGGAACTAAAACCCAGAGAATTAGAGTTAGAGAGCTGTCGATTTAGCCTGGAATGCCCAGTGTATGTATCCTTGCCGCGCACTTTCCACCCTGGTTCCTCGCCCTTGCTTCATTTCTTCGTAGAATTTTCCTCCCCGTGTGTTCTTTCCCCCTCCTTGTACCCCTTTTCTTACCGTCCTCATCCCCGAGAAGACGGCTGTGTGTGTGTAAAGCGAAAAAGAAAAAAACAAAACAAAAAAAAAAGGAACTAGAAAAAGACTGGACGAACGGAGTCCAGGGGGGTGCAGGGGGTGCAGGGGGTGGTAGGGGGTGAGAAGCGAAGGGTGTACGAGTTGCGCGTGAGAGCCGGCGGCGGCGCCGTCGAGGGATGGAATACGAGGGGGTGAAAAGGCGCCCAGGGGGTAGCTAAGACGCCCGGCTCTCTCTACCCAAGTAATTATAAAATGCAATCAATACTTTACATATTTTTCACGCGCGAACCAGCAGCAGCAGCGCGCGCTCCGGCACAAGGGGGAGAGAGATACGGCTCTTGCAGGGGTTACTCAACCCTCCCTCCCCCACATCCCTTATTCCACTTCTCTTCTGCCTTATACCAACTCACCCTATATATACTTTCCTTATTTCGTCCTTCGTCTCGTTCGTTCATTTCTCCTCACGGTATTTTCTCTGCGATATCCCGTACACGTTATTTTCTTTTTTTTTTTTCATCCCCCTCTCGATAAAATTTACGTACACATACTCTGTGTCATATTTACGTACACACACAGACACACACGCCCTGAGACTAATAGAAGAATACCCCTCGTAGTTCCCTTCGATGTACGTATATGCTTTTTTTTTTACACACGGGGGGATGTCTCGGTGATTTTTCTTATATAGGGGTGGAACGCCTAAATGGGCTGGAACGCATTTAAAAAAAAGTGCTGACGAAAGAAAAAGAATACAACGTACACTGTTTAATTTCCTATTAAACAACATTAATTAATTATTCCAATTATCGTAATTAGTTGCTTAATTAATTTTACACTAATTAACCAGCACAATTTTTTTCGATTAATTTTGTTCACCTCATCATCATCCTAACTGTCGATAATCGAATACAGAGTTTAAAAAAAAATGTGGATACAGAAATTCCAGGTTTATCATTGCGCAAAATTCATTAACAGTTCCTATAATCATCGTAATTAGCAATGTAATTATATTATTCTTAATTAAGTTCACGAATTATTATTTTTTCTTCATTATCATTTCCTCGCGACTGTCGATGATGAAATTCGTAACGAAAATAAAACGTATATTTGTAATGGTTTGGGGGTGGGGGGATGACACGAGGAATAATCCCCATCGTTACATACGCAGATATACGTGTCCCTTAAGATTAATGGCCAGCCTCGAATCTTTTTCCAGGCGTTCGTGTCAGGCTGTCGCGTGAGCGTGTGGGTTGGGGGAGGGGAGAACGTTTCGTTTCGGGTGTTTTCTAGGGGTGGAATCATCCCCTGTATCTCTTCGACGGCCGGGAGAGGGTTGAAGAAGAGACAATAAGAGGGCACATAAATATACATATATATCTATATATATAGACATACACGTTTAATGTGTGTGCGAGAGCACAAAACCCAAGAGCATCTCTCTCTCTCTCTCTTTCTCTTCATCTGTCCTCAGCGTCGAAAGTAAGTAGTGAGAGCGCGACGTTCAAGGATTGGTAACTGGGAGGCCGGTATGGAGAAAACGGCACATAACCTCTCGCGGAAGAGTCGAAAGAAGAAGCAAGAGAGAAATATCTATACGTATGTATATAAATATAATACATATATATATATAGTGCTATAGTAGTACACCTCGCGTATAAGGGAGCAAGGAAACGAGAGGTATAGCAAAGAAAGGGAGAATTTGCGGGTTTGCAATATACATGTATATAATCGTACAGGGAATTCTCTCTCTCTCTCTCTCTCTCTCTAGCTCAACCCAGTGATGGTTCGGGGGTCGGTGTGGGACGGCGAGATTTTAACGATTCCTCTGCCGCGGAGTCTTAAGAGAAAGAATTGCAGGGTCCGGGGGTATGGGGAGTGGGAAGTGAGGAGGAGAGAGGGTTAGGGGTTGAAATGAGCGAGGAGGGTAAAGAAGGCGGAAGAAGAGCTTGCGGGGGTGAAGTGAGGACTCGAATGAGCGAGGAACTGCGTGGTCCGCGAGGGGTGAAGGGGAAAAAGGGGCTGCAAGCGCCGTCGGAGAAGCAACCCTCTCGTCGCCTACCCTCCCCAGTACCCGCAGAGACTCGCAAGAGAAAGAAAGAGAGAGAAAGAGAGAGCGGGCTCGCGCGAGGGACTCTACGCGAAATGAAGAAATTCTATCTACATTTCCAACCCTTCATGCGGCGTCTTACTCCCTTGCGTTCGGGCACTCCATACACATACATGTATATTTACATAAATGTGTTTGTATGTGTGTGTGTGTGTGTGTGAGTGTATATCTGCATGCCTTACACTCTCTTCTGCTTCTTCTTCCATTTCTTCTTCCTCGACGCAGCCACCGGCAGTATCAACCCCTTTTTGCCATCCCCCTCTCTCTCTCTCTCTTTTCACTCGGCGTTCTTCTTCTTGGTCTTTCTCGCATCTTTCGTCTTTCCACGTTTTCACTGAGGCCATATATATATATATATCCATATAGTATAGCGGCTTATATATAGCTATAGTCATCCCGCATTCGTTCGCCAGCCTACCCCACGAAAGATGCGACCACCCTCTATCCATCTCGCTCTTTCACCCTGCATGAGAGGTGAGACAATACGAAACGACCGACGTTTTCCACCATCCTCGTTTTTCTCCCCGGTAACGTCCCTCTCATTCCGCGGGAAAATCTCCCAACCACCCTCCTCCCTTTTCATCCCCCCAACATCCTATTTTCCTCCCGCGTCGCCACTCGTTCGTTCCTTATATATTCCGTCGCATCTATTCCTCCCACCTCCCTCTACATCACCAGGCGCATATATATATACCAGCAAGCGGACACACCGGGATCTTCCGTCTTCCACACCAACAAAATCTTCGCCCATGCACAACGTTGGACTCGTGCTCGTTGATAAGGATCTCCAGATCGACGCGTTCCTCCCGAGTTTCCTCCACCATCATATCTTTAAATTTCTTTTTTCTCGCGTCGCCTTAGACACTTAGATATGCATGGCATTCCGGTATTACTGTTGTTATTATTATTATTATTGTTGTTGTTGTTGTTGTTATTATTATTATTATTATCATGAGATAACTCATCAGTAACATCATTCGAAGATTTGGACCTACTTTTATTGATAAATTATAAAAATGTCGAGTATTTTGACCTTCATTACCCCTCCGCGATATACTATATAACATGTACTTGGTATCCATATATATATATATATATATAGTGTGGCTCGTAAGTCTCTCCATATAATCGTCGTGTCTGTCAAACTCCTTTTACAACTTTACGTTTAAATATTTCGTAACTTATATTCTTCATGGGCATTCTGATTATTGATGTAGTGCAATGTAAACAAATTGTATGGTCCTGGAAGGACTAATGGGTCACGATGATTCAATATAAAGGACTATAGTTGGCTGTTCCAATGGTACTAGTGGCCATTAGGGACGGTCCCATATAGTAATAGGTGAACCTGTAATATTTCGAAGGATTGAAATTGTCCAGCATAGTAGATAAATAGAGGAAGTTCAATATAAACGATTAATAGAATGGCCTAATATTACCGGATTAAGGAAGTGGTTCATATATTTGATCCAAAATTGCATACAAAAACGATCATCAAGGAATAAAACCGTTTTCTTGATTATATTTGTATTCTTATTTAAAAAAAAATTTGAAACTTCAATTAAATTGTCGTACAAAAGGTCATGTAGTAATTCAATTACTAGGGCCAGTCATTTCTGAAGTATAAAATGGTCGAATTTTTTTCTCGAATACGTTGATTTGAAAAATTCATATCTTAGAAATTAAGATATGAATCTTACTTAAATCACACTGAAATTTTCCAATATTAATTGAAAATTATTTTTAATTTTTGAAATTGTTATTGAAAAAAGTAAAAAATAAAATTTTATCATCCCCTTCATTTTGCTTTTTTGAACGGTATAATATTTTTCTATTCGAAAACTTCCCTACAATTTACATGGAATAGTTCCTGTAGATTCTTTTTAATCGAGAAATCGTCGAAAATAAAGAAAGAAATTGAAAAATTATTGCTCGAAAATTAATCACTACAGGACGTTTTTTAACGTTAATTTACCTGAAGGTCTGAAAAAAAAAGTAAAAAAATAAATAAATAAACGTTTAACCGTCGATAAAAATATCATCCCTTCATGATATTTATAAAATTCAGTTCTTGTCAATAAATAGAAAAAAGGATGTTTGACTTTTATAGTGAGGAACCTCGAAACGACATTCATATCGATTTTCTGCAAGTGGCCTGTACTGTCCCGAAATAATAGAGCAAAGTAAAACTTTTTACAAATGGCAATAATAAAATATCTTTCTCGACAATCAATAAAGCCAAAGGGTTAAAATTTGTCAAAGAATGTCTTCTTATCCCATATAAATAAAAGTAAGAATAGCAGACGATTTGAAATCTTGGTGCGGAATGTCTCGTTGGCCGATGGTGGTATGAGCCATATACATGTGTTGGATGATGATGGGGTTGTTTGAAGGGTGTGCGACAAAGCTCGCTAGAGAGTTTGGTGGCAAAGGGAGAGGAAAACGGAGGAGGGAAGCGGAGGAGGATTGTTGAGGAGACTAGAACAGTGCAACAAACAATGGAAAAGGTAGAATCTTGGCGAACAATAGCTCGTGTGGAACAAACACATCTTACCAGCCCATTCCGTCTTTCCTTTCGAGCTTTCTGCTCTTGTGTGTCCCTTGCGCTCGTCCAGCGCGTGAGAGTCCAAGCATCGATCTCCACTCCCTTTGCAACGAGTCTTTTTGCTCTCTCTCTCTCTCTCTCTCTCTCTCGCGCGCGCACACACACACACACACACACTCTTTTAACGTCCCATATCCTCTGCAGCCTGCGGCATAAAACAGATATCGTTTTCCCAACAAGAGAGAGACTACCATCCACCGCTCTCTTCGTTTGTATGTGGAGCTTTTTTTACAAAGCTAGAGTTGTCAAAAAACAAACAACAAAATTTTTCTCATCATTTTCAACTAAAACATTGGCTCTCCGTGGCAAAAATTACTGATGGACATTCGTCAATTGCGTACAATTTATTGGCCAATCCGAATTAATTCGATAATGAACAAGCCTGTTACAATTCTATTGAATAAAAAATCATTTGAAAATCGGTAAGGTCGTTTTCAACTGAAAGAATGGGAAGTTATGGCAAATTTACTGATGGACAATGGTCAAGAATGTACGAAGGATTTTTGACTCTTTAGGCATGAATAATCATGCAAATCACTTATGACTAATGATTCCATTTAATTCTATCACTACTTCTATTCTAATTCTGTTTAATTATAATTTTTATTAAATTCTGGATATATGCTAACGAATTATTATTTTTGTTTCATTTCTGACGTAATAAAGTTTTTGTACATGCACATAGACCTCAAGACTTTTCTTACATAAACCCATTCACAACTAATTGAACGTAATTGTCCAATTATTGAATCTTGCATACTGTCGATTTTGTTTTCAACTGTATGCATTTTTTTTTTCATGCCAGCACGCAATTTTTTTTGCATTCAACCGTCTCACAATTAATTGGCTCTAATTGTAAATTCGATAATGAACAAGCCTATTACAATTCTATTCAATAAAAAATCATTTGAAAATCGGTAAGGTCGTTTTCAACTGAAAGAATGAGAATTCATGGCAAATTTATTGATGGACAATGGTCAACAATGTACGAAGGATTTTTGACTCTTTAGGCATGAACAATCGTGCAAGTCACTTATGACTAATGATTCCATTTAATTCTATCACTACTTCTATTCTAATTCTGTTTAATTATAATTTTTATTAAATTCTGGATACATGCTAACTAATTATTATTTTATACTTCTATTCTAATTCTGTTTAATTATAATTTTTATTAAATTCTGGATATATGCTAACTAATTATTATTTTTGTTTCATTTCTGACGTAATAAAGTTTTTGTACATGCACAAAGACGTCAAGACTTTTCTTACATAAACCCATTCACAACTAATTGAACGTAATTGTCCAATTATTGAATCTTGCATACTGTCGATTTTGTTGTCAACGGTATGCATTTTTTTTTCATGCCAGCACGCATTTTTTTTTTTGCATTCAACCGTTTCACAATTAATTGGCTCTAATTGTGAAATTCTTTACTGCCAAATACGCTAAGTGAGTGGTTATTTTTTCTCTCGAATGAATCAACTACATACATGCAAAATCTGCATGGATATATAAAAATTTATTTTTTGTTCACTTCGAGGGTGTCTCAACCCTTTTTTAAGGTCTAAGACTTGTCCTCTCTAACGAATGCCGATGCACAAATTTCGGGGATCTCATTGAGAGTCGAGAGAGAGAGAGAGTGAGAGTAAAGGAAGCGAAGCAGAGAACGAAAAAGCCGGGCCCCTCTCTTTGCCGAAGAACACTCGACTCCACAGCGTCCTCAAAGTTTTATTGGCCTCGGTGGTGGGTGGAAGAGATCCCCCTTCCCTTCTCCCCCCCCCCCCCCGACTGCCCCTTAGGAGCCACGCAAGGTGGAGAGAGCGGGAGAAAGGATGATCGGTAAAGGGTGAGTGAAAAAGACAATTCGGGGATACTTCGAAAGGATGGGGCTGGAGACGATACGAAAGGGTGCAAGACTCCCTCGAAAAATAAGAAAAAAGGTATAGGAAAGGGTTGTCGTGGGACACGAGCTCACTCTGTACTCTCGAGCGTAAAAGATTATCGGAGATACGTTTGAACGTATATATATACATATATATATATATAGAAAGAGAGACACAGAGTGGCTTGCAAGGCCCGCGCGTGGAGGTTTGTAGAGAAGTTGGGAGGAGGCGAAGTATCCCCAAACTATATACCCTATGTCGCCTCCACTTCCCACCCCCTGTCGATGTCAGCCCCATCTCGACTCGTCGCTTTTTTCTATGCTTTTTTGTATATTTTTTTGCCCTCCTTTCTTCCTTTTCACGTGCGGCGAACAGAGAAGTACCTTGCGAGAGCGCTCGATCTACATACATACAGTATACACGTCAGTGTGACGAGTAGGCATCGTCACTGAAATTCGGAGCTTGAATATATAATCTCTCTCTCTCTCTCTTTCTCTCTCTCTCTCTCTCTCTCTCTCTCTCTCTCTCTCTCTCTCTCTATATATACATATATATATATATATATATGTATATATATATATATATATATATATACATATATACACAACATACAACGCTTATAAGAGCGTCACGGTACTGACGCACTGATGCACTTAGGGGTAGAAGCCTCCACGAGTTTCTACCACCGGCGAATCTTCGCACTGACAAAAAAAAAGTCCTGGAAAAATATAATTAGCCAATTAGACTAACGCAAATTAATTAAATTGCATTTTTGATTATTTTTTATTGCATTGTGAAGTTTTGCAGCGAATGAGAGCAAAAAGCCTGCATACAAACATCCCCTTTAGGCGAAATACGACGATCAATTTCAATTTATTTTGCCGTATCTTCACTATTAAAAGTATCAATTAATTTAGATGTAAATAAAGTTAAGAGTAAGTCGATAAACCGATGAATTATTTATTAATCCATGTGAGTCCTTTGCATAGAATTTAATTGTGAGATTTTTTAATTTTTCCATTAAAACCCCCATGATGATTATCACTCGATACATTTTTAGCCGCAATAAGCGAAAAATTGACCAAACTAATCAAACTAATATTTTTTATGATCAATGAAGAAAAATATTATATTAATCAAAGCCAAGGTCCTTTAATATTTTTAGAGTTTTTTATTATCGAAAATTTAGTTTTTTTTTTTTCGTCTGTTTAAAAAGCATTCGGCCACGTGGCTCTCCCGCGTTAGTTGAAAGTGCAAGAAAGAGGAGGGGAAGTTCGCCGGTGGGAATGCAATAAAAAGGGACTAAATAGTCGTGCCTAGCACGGCGTTCGTCAGCCCACTTTTTTCTCACGAAAAATTCGCAAAGTATTATCCGAGAGATAATGAACGAAAGAGCGAGAGAGCGAAAGAGAAATAAAGAGAGAGAGAGAGATAATATGCTCGTTTGTTGGTTTCGTTATCATCAGATTCATAATTCCTAATCTTTAATTGCTTCTAGCATTTCATCACTCAATTATTTCAGAAAAATAAATTTTATTATACTTAACTTTTTCTGTCTTCAATTACTACAATATTTTCTCGACAATTTGCGTACTAAATCCTAAGAAATTGTTTAATAAAAATAAAAATTCACAATAAAAATAATTATTGATGATATATTTTTTTAATTACTTTGAAAAATTATCATTATTGCCCCATATATTGAGGGTAAGTTAAGCAGAGAATCTACAGAATGAAAAAATTGTTTTAAAAAAATTGAAATTATAGAAGTTTTCCATTTTCCTTATATTTCATTCAACGTTCTTTCGGAACTCATCATCTTAATAAATACATTTTAATTATTCTAAAATACGGCAAAATAATGATAAAAATAAAAAACCTTCCGAACAAAAATTAATAAAAATTAAGTAAACAACGATCGAATTGCCCAATAAAATATTCACGATTTATTGCTAAATCTTCCAAGACAAAAATATTATTATTCTTGCACATACCAGCAATTAATTCACAGAGGGATCCTACTATTAAAAAAATAGGCAATCAATTAAACGCTTAGAAATATTTTACTGACTCATTCGATGAGACTGATCACACTAATCCCGAGACCTTTTTTCCAAACTTTTCATACGAAATCATGATTACTTTATTAATTACTCAAAAATCTTTAATAATACATCGTAAAAATGAAAATCGTCAAAGAATCAAATCAAATTCACTTAAACGAATCATTCAATTCTCCCAATTAAATCGTCAAGCCTGCATTCCCCAAACCTTTCAAATCGAGAAGAATTATATTCGTTATCCCACTATGATTACATTGAGCCCAAAGAACCATACAGATTAAACAAAATTAATTAAAAAAAAAACTAAACCCAGAATAATCAAATGACGAATTTCAAGATTTATCGGAAAAACCCTACATGACCTTTTCTCCCACATCCTTTGCGTAACCTTTGCCCTGACGTAACATCAACTTGGACGTTTTCTTCCTTTTCTTCTTCGTTAAGGATACGTAAAGGCTGTACGCGCCGAGCCTGGGTGGTAAAATTCGAGGATTTCGCTGAGAGTCTCGTATACACTTTTCCCTCGTGGTAGTCCGCGCTTTTGAGTTCTACAGGGGAATTGAGCGGGTGGCGAGGTGGGGGTGGGGTTGAAGGGTGGCAAGCCCGCGTGAGCTAAGAGAGCTTTTTTGGGGGGTGGGATGTTGAGCTGCCGAAAATTTTCAGCAGCCGGTGGTGCTCTCGCGGTGGTTTGGGGCACGTAGGCAGTCACGAAATGAGGGTTCGTTCGTTTCAACGTACTCACTCACTCATTCTCTCTCCTTCTCTTCTGAGTTTTTGCCAAGGCGATCAATAAAAGTCTCTGTGCTCTGCTTCTCTCTTTCTCTCTCTCTCTCTCTCTCTCTCTCTCTCTCTCTCTCTCTCTCTCGTCGCCCTCTTATACTTGTCGTATAACGAAGTAGGCAGCTGAGAAGTGTGCGAGAGAAACGCGATAATATGTATATGCGTGATGAGGAAAGAGAGAGAGAGAGAGAGAGAGAGAGAGAGAGAAAAAGAGAAAGAGAGGGTGAGTGTTATAAGGGGTGCTTTTTCGGTGCGTGGCCCGGTGCGTGCATTAATTTCAGACACTATATATATAGCTAGCCATCCAGCTCTTTCTTATTCTCTTCCTTCCAAAGCATACGCACCACCCACCCCCAACCCCACCCCCTCTCAACCCGCCTCTTTCTATGCTCTTTACATTCTTTATCTCTTTCTCGCTCGTTTTTCTCCCTTACGATCTCATCAATGCCCCTCTCTCTCTCTCTTTTAACCCTGCTTATATGTATATATGTAGGTGTGATTGGAGGGGATCTTTTATTTCTGTCTCTGTTCTTCGAGGCGCGCAAGACTCATCAACGCCATGCGCGAGGCCTCATTTCGTAGATACACCTTCGGCAAGCTCGACACTTTTTTTTTTCTCCCTTTTTTACTTTCTTCCTTTTGTCTCAGAGGGGAAAGTAGCAGGACGTAAAATTTTTTGAAGCATCACAAAATGCCTAGTATCGATTGAGAAAAACTAATGGAAAATATAATTGCGTAATGATAATTGTTGTGATTTGACGTAATTTGATTAAAAGATGTGTTTTAAATATATATATATATATATATATATATATATATATATATATATATATATATATATATATATATATATATATATATATATATCGTGGAAAGCTTATAAAAATAATTATTAAAACATATAATGTTTATAAGATACACTTATAATTCTAGAATAATTTATAAAATTGATTTTTCTACATCGTACCGTCGAAATATTTGTTTTCATTATTTTCAAACCACGCGCTGGCTTTATGAAATTGATGCTGTTCATCCTAAATTATTTGCAAAATTGATTTTTAAATCTTTCACAAATGCATTAGATGAATCGTTTCAGATTCAATTGAAATAAACAATAAAAAAAATTAAAAAAAAAAAAAAAACCGATTCAAATTCTATATTTGCATCTCAATTCAATCTTTTGTCCGTGCTTGACGGGACACCTCGAGGAGAAACTTTGCCACCTCTTGTGTCACATAATCGTCTGTTTTATGAAAACGTGACACGTGACTTCGTTGTCTCTCCCCCACTCCCCTCTGCCAGATGTTCCTCTCGGGCTTTTATCCTGCCGTTTATTTCCATCGTTTTACCCCCCCCCCCCTCCTCCTCCTCCCCGCCACCCTACCGACCCCCCACCACCCCTCTCCGCTCCATCATCCCTTCCACCATCCTTGTGTCATGAAGTGCTTTACCTACGTGCGTATAATACGTAGGAAAAATATGTATACAAATATATCCGAGTCGACTGAAATCGCTCTTCTTACGTCGTTGCGATTCGCAAAGTCGAACGAGCGAGAGATTTCGAGCAAGTGTATAGACGGAGACAGATGAGAGAGAAAGGATAAGAACGATCCATAATTATCGTCTAATGCGCTCTCGGCGCTCACGTTATAGTCGCTGCCAACTTTCTTCCCGTTTTGCATGCTTTTCCTCGCTCACTCCCTCACTCACCCCATTATCACCCTCCTTTCGCTCGTTTTCCTGCCTCTTGGCACTTTCTCTTCGTCCTTGTTCACGCTTTGGAAAACGAGACTCTCGCACTGCCATGGCAACACTCGGCGTAGACCATCAAAATCTGATGTTTATATTTGGTGAAAAGCATTCGAGTCGATTCAAGTGTTTATGCATACTGAGAAAAGAGTTTGATAACCGTTAACTAATATTTTATTGGATATGGACCACTAAATATTTTGTTCATATCATTAAATTTTTATTAATTTTAATTAAAATGAAATGATGTAATTATTTAGTAATAATAAACAAATTTTATTTGGCTCAATTAACGATTGAAAATAATAAATTTTGTGTAATTTATTTCATCATATTCAACAAAATATTTGTTAACAGTTAACAAAAACACTTTTCTAATCTAATATCAATTTTTCCGCTTATTCGTGTCACGTCAAAATATTTTTCGTAATATTTTCACCTCCTTTATGATCAATTGGGATGATAAATTGGCGAAAAAAATATTTTTATTCCCGACTACGCTCATATAAGGGCAAAAAAATGGGAATCATTCGTTCCCTTAGAAGCCACGTGACTTTCGTGTTTTTGTTGTTAACGAATATTTTATTGGATATGACCCACTTTGTTCATATCATTAAATTTTTATTAATTTTAATTAAAATGAAATGATGTAATTATTTAGTAATAATAAACAAATTTTATTTGGCTCAATTAACGATTGAAAATAATAAATTTTGTGTAATTTATTTCATCATATTCAACAAAATATTTTTTCACAGTTAACAAAAACTCTTTTGTAATCTAATATCAATTTTTCCGCTTATTCGTGTCACGTCAAAATATTTTTCGTAATATTTTCACTTTCTTTATGATCAATTGGGATGATAAATTGGCGAAAAAAATATTTTTATTCCCGACCACCCTCATGTAAAGGCAAAAAGATGGGAATTATTCGTTCCCTTAGTCACGTGACTTTTGTGTTTTTGTTTTCAGCAATGTTTGACGAAACTAATGAGAATTTTTTGACCTAAATTGACACAATAACACTTTTGAGTGCGATCTTTAATTCTCATAAATTATGAAGATTGGTTATGAGTTCGCGTAGAAAAAACAGATTCTGAAGAGCTCATAGCGAAAAGTGAATTTGAATATATCGAGCAGGCGGGAAGCAATAAGCCCCCTCATTTTATTTACTGCTATTATCGGCCAAATAACACTCAAATCATTTTTTTTTTAAATCTTGATCTCTAACTTTCGACAGAAATAATTCGCATTGACACTCTGTATTGGCAATTGAATAGAATAATATAATTTTCTAACATGCGATTAAAAGTGAAAAGTGAAAAGTGAAAAGTGAATTTGAATATATCGAGCAGGCGGGAAGCAATAAGCCCCCTCATTTTATTTACGGCTATTATCGGCCAAATAACACTCGAATAATTTTTTTTTTTAATCTTGATCACTAACTTTCGACAGAAATAATTCGCATTGACACTTCGTATTGGCAATTGGATAGAATAATATAATTTTGTAACATGCGATTAATTCTTGCTGTGTACGCGTTATACTCTTCTATTCCACTATCTTAATTAGTTAAAATTTGGATGTTGGACATTTTTATTTCTCTGCCAACATAATTTCGTTGAAATGTTTTTTCAGCCGGACATTTTTGTTCCGAAATATTTTTTCTCTATTTCGACCGGCCTTATCTTTTTCAATTCTTGTACATTTTCATCTTCTTCTTTTTCTTCTACTCTCCCTGCTTTTTCTAACGCCCCCATGTCGTACTATTCCACCCCTTTGTAAATTGTCTTGCAATTTTATAATTTTTTTTTTCCAATTAATTAATTGACGAAATTGAATTAATTAATGGAATCAACGTGGGATTCAAACATTTTCTATTGACAAGTAATTTTTTTAATCCTCGAAATTCTCTTTATTTGAAATGGAAATAAATTTCAGATTATCGATCAAAGTAGTGCGAACGTTTTAGTTTTTTACGAATTAATCCCTCCTACCTCACATATTGGATGGACCCAAAATTATTGGATGGAACAAAAAATTGTTCGGCATGGTGTTCTTCCTTAATGTAGACACCCTTTGCTGCAGCTACTTCTGTTAAAAAAAAAAAATATTACAGAAAGACCAGAAAAAAGGCAACTTTATATGTTTTTCATCCTATAATTTTTCAAATATTTAACTCATAAATTTTGTAATAATAAATACAAAATATTTATAATTCTTATGATTTTTTTTGTTTTTTTTTTTAATACAATGGCAAATTATTGTGCCAAATATCCCTTCTGTATATAATTGCCTCTATAATTGCTTCTATAATTGCCAGAGTTCAAAAAATTTGAATAAACCAGCAGTTTAATGTCGTAGATACTCGACGATATAGTCAACTCTGTCTCTATCGACGAGGAAGTTAGGAACGATGTCGAGATCACGTCAGCACGCTCGATCTCGAGACAACTCAGACTTTTGCTCGGCGTTGTTGCTTTTTTGATTCGAGGATACGATGAAAAAGAGAAGAAAAAAAAAGAAAGAACGGATTTCACAGTTCATTGGTAACCTTGTGGGAACGGACGAACGTAGCGAGACGAAGAGCAGGACAGAGAGTGATGATAGGCATATAAAAGGAGCTTGCATATGTGTCTTATATATCTGTATATAGATATCATACTGTGTAGGCCGAGAGAGGGGAGAAATAGCTCCAGCTATTATATCTCACGAGCGGGGCCAAAGCCTTCTTCTTCGTCTCCATCCTCTTCTTCTTCTTCTTCTTCTTGTTCTTGTTCTTCTTCTTCTTCTCCATCCTCTTCTTCGTCTTCTTCTTCTTCTTCTCCATCCTGTTCTTCTTCTTCTTCTCCATCCTCTTCTTCTTCTTCTTCTTCTCCATCCTCTTCTTCGTCTTCTTCTTCTTCTTCTTCTTCTTCTTCTTCTTCTTCTTCTACTTCTTCTTCTTCTTCTTCCTTTTCTTCATCATCCTTGACTCTCACCGTTCTGCTCTTTCTGATCTGCACCGTTTCGCTCGGTCCTCTTGTCGATCTCATCTCGATCATCTCTTCATGCACGGGGAATCGGGATCGAAACCTTCGTGTCCTCCTCTTTTCATTCTCTCGATCAAGTCTTTCTTCCGGAATCCGTCCAGAGAAGGAGAGAGAGAGAGAGAAAGAAAAAGAGAGAGAGAGAGAGAAAGGGCCAGAATAAGAAGCTTCGAGTGTGAATGTCTTCGCGCGCGCGGCAAGAGTTATCATATATATATCTGAGCAATCGCGGTTGAGCCCAAGCAAAGGCACGAGAGAATCTGTGACGAAACGTGTGGCGAACTAGGATAGTATTCTACATGTACATATGGGGCATTTCATCTCAGCAAGATCTGACAAGCATTTGTAGTAATGATAATAAAATATTTGTTATTATTATTATTATTATTATTATTATTATTATTATTATTATTATTATTATATTATTATTATTATATTAATTTGAATATAATGTATTATTCACCGGCACCGAATCGTTGCGCGGGAGGTCATCTTTCCAAAGTCTATTAATTCCACGTAGGAAGACAAAATACGGTCGAAAGAGCTGACTGCCACAGATTTTCTGTAGATTCTCTCGTGCCCTCGTACGAATGCGTTACATCAGTGGGGCCCACCAGGCTCCGGATGCAATTCCGTGGATGGACGGAAAGGGGGTACAGGAGAAAATAATTCCGTGAAGTGTTGGAACGTGAATTGGAAAAATTGGGGAAAGGTCGTAAAAGCCCGAAAGATTGTTGTAATAAGACAAATAAAAATAAATAATTATTCGAAAGGATAAATCTTTCTACTTATTTCTTGTTTATTTAAAATTAAAAATCTGAATGCCTAAATAAGATAATGAAAAATTCTGATTAAAATGAAATTAATAAATTAGTGATAAATGTAAATAAATTAGATTTTTCGTAATGTACGAGTAAACATGAAAATTTCAATTTGAACAAAATTGTATTTTCTTATTTGATGAAATTTAATGATTGGAAAAACACATGAAAAATTGTGACAATTGATGGATGATCGTTTTGAGATAGAATGCCCTTTGTATGGATTATATATACAAGACCATTCGTCGTTCGGTCAACGAGTCCGGATTACAGTCCCTCTCGTCTCCGCAAGCGTGTCTCACCAACTTTTTTCTTTCGCCTCTGAGAATAACACAATCTTTGTGTGTATATCGTTTCGATCTCTCTCTCTCTCTCTCTCTCTCTCTCTCTCTCTCTCTCTCTCTCTCTCTTTCGGTCCAGCTTACTGCTTATACAAGACACGTCGATACAATCAAATCAAATAAACTTGTCATGTACGCGGGGGTCATGTAGACAGAGATGACCAATTTTCTCGTTGCTAAAAAATAATGACCCTTTGGTCATAATTTAATATTTAATTAATATCCATCGATATTAACCCAAAAATAATATTACATAATTGTAATGGATTGGTGAATTTAGAATTTGATTTAATTATATAACATTGTACGGTATTGACTATTGAATAAATATATTTTGATATAAATCAATTTTAAATTACCTTTTTTTTTTTAATTTATTGGATATTAATTATCCCACGTGTAAAGATTTATCTTCAAAGATCTCCAAAGAGAAAAGAGTGTACTCTTGAATTAAAATGAAACATAAAAATACTCTGAGATTTTCAAAATTTGTCTCTCATTTGACGTGTCCAGGGAGTAATGAATTCAATGACTATTAAATGATTGATTGGACAATGAATTAAATCAAAATTTGTCTCTCATTTGATGTGTCCAGGGAGTAATGAATTCAATGACTATTAAATGATTGATTGGACAATGAATTAAATCGTCGAGAGCATACCGATGTACTTCGTTTCTGCGATGTGGGAATGAGATAAAAACAGTTTCTCTGTTTCTTCTGTCTCTTCATATACAACTCGCTGCAATTGCGCCTCTCGCAACGTTGAATTCTCCCCGTAATAATAATAGCTCAAGATTGTCCGCGTCACCCGAATCGTTTCTTCGACGACACGTGAATAATCGGCAAAATACGTGGCCTCGTGTGACTCGAATATAGAAAAAAAAAAAAAAAACACAAAAAATAGAAAAGACTGAGAAAATTCTATATATCTAATATTATAAGGTATTATCGTGGGCAACCCTTTCCTCGTACACGAAATACAAATAAACAAATGAGATGAAAAAGGAATAAATACGAAAATTTTATATCTTATTATCGGATTTTTGTCAAAATGGTGTGAAGTGAACGTAAAATAGGGTTAGGCGTAATTTAAAATAGAGAAGTTGAAGTAAATGAAGAAGAGGAAGGGGGAAAAAAGAAGATGAGGAAAAAATAGAACAGACGAAGAAGATGATCGTAAGCGATGAAGATGAAGCGAAAAGTAAGGAAGATAAAGAATGAAGAACATGGAGAAAAAGAGGAAAATCATTTAAAAGGAAGAGAGTAAAATTAAGAAGATGACAAGTATGAAAAAATTAAGATAACAGAGGAAAAGGACGACTAAGAAAAGAAAAAAAATTATGACAAAATGGATGAAAAAAATATGTATGAGAAAAGAGGAAAACTGATGAGCTGACAAAGATGAAGAAAATGAAGCAGAACATGAAAGCGACGATCAAGATGACGATGATAGTGATGAAGAAAATTACGAAGACGATGAGGAAGAATAAAAAAAAAACGAAGATCTCGCCGGTATAGTGTCGTCGGCATCGCGACGTTTCCTTCGTGCGTTCCGCGGCTTTCTTAATTATCATCTGTCTATCTCACGGCATTAGAGTCGAGGGGAAAAAGGAGCTGCGCGAGAAGGGGTCGCGGGGGACAGTGGCGCAGGGGCTTCAGGAAGCAACGAGGGGGCAAGGGGGCGAGGGGGAACGGTGAGGAGGGGGGGGGGGGGGGGGAGGTGGTTGAGAAAGGAAATGCCGCGAAAGGAGGAAGAAAACCGGGCGAGTGGCTGCGAGAGAGGGCGAAATATGCGGACCACGAGCGAGGAAAAGAGTGAGACAGACTCGAGGGATGTAGAAAGAGAGAAAAAGATGAAGAGAAAGAAAGAGAGAAAGAGAATAAATGAAGGGAGAGTGAGAGAAGCCCGGCGCGCTTCTTACTCCGCCCAGCATCCAAGATGGCGTTTGCCCAGAGCAACTCTCTCGCTCCTTCTCCCCCTCGACCTCTCTCTCTCTCTCTCTCTCTCTCTCTCTCTCACTCTCTCTCACTCTCTCTTTCTCGCTTGCTCACTCTTTTCTCTCTCGCCCCCTCGTCATTAAAATCAATAATTAAAAAATACATCCGCGTGCACGACGATGCTGAGGCCACCTTCGCCTTTTCTAGAACGCGCGACGCGCCTCGTCCACGACGACGACGACAACGACGACGACGACGACGACGACGACGACGACGATGTCGACGACGTCGACAATAAACTCTATCGAGCCTTTTTTTCCAGACTCCATAACCAAATGAGAACCTCTGAATGACCGGTGTGCTTGCTTCCCGTGGGGGTGTATTTCTCCAGTCATATATATACATATATATATATATGTATATATGACTGGAGAAGTACACCCATATATATATATATAAATACGTAAAAATAGTACAGGTGGTACCAGGGTTCACTGCGGGCTCTCGCGACCCAATATGGTCATACAAATGATTTTTTTCGATAATTGGAAAACAATAATCCGTAAAATGGAACTTCGAATAATAAAATTGACCAGGGTTGATGCAGCAGTGAATTACCGTTTAACCCTAAAAACGTCACATATATGGCGCCTGCTTAAAAAATCTCATTGAAACCGATTGGAACTCATAAAATGGACCATCGAAAACTGATCGGTTTCAACATTATTTTTCGTCCATTCAATCGCATTCAATAGAATTTCGTACACGCAGAGGGATGAAGGAAATTTTAACTAACTTTTATCGTTTCACACGTTTTTGTGCTTTTTTACGTTTTTATTTAACTTTCCTACTTCCCCACTTTCACAGCCCATTTAAAAGAAATATTTCGTCAACCAATTTTCGTTTGGGTTAATTAAGATGTCTTGGTCAAAGTTGGCCATTTGTCGCCATTTATTGTCTGAGTAAAAGGAAAATTTCTCGGGTGGGACAAATAAATCCACACTGGGGCGAAGAACTTGGTAATATCATAACTAAATCCATAAACCCTCGCAGATAATAAATTATTTGAAATTGTTGAAGGAAATTATAGTTGTCGAAATAAATAAAATGGCGTCCAAGTCAACGAAAGATTTCTCCAATCAGCTCGAGTACTCGTTTCATCAACTGGATAATTCATTATTCATCCGAATTCATAATCTTTTTAAATGGAAATCATTGTGTGAGTGCTAATAGAGACACAAAGTATTCGGTGAATTTTAGCGTTATGGAAATTTCGTAATACACGAGTTACATTCTCACTTGAAAAAAACGAATTGTCTTTGATTATATCGATGAATTGAAGTTCCAAATATCCGAGGATTGGAACACGAGGTAAATTATACTTCATAGAATATATAAGGGGCGATAGTTAGTTTCGGTTAAATTACCAGTGAATGACCACAGACACATATAAAACGTGAGCTAAATGATAATTAAGGTACGAAAAATACAAAGCATTAGCAGTTTTTAAATACTGCTAATGCTTCTCATATTTGAAAAAATACTTGAAAATTTTCTGGTCAAAATAATTAGACACTGAGAGACTAACAGCCTTGCCTGTAAATCCACTTCATGTTATATAATATTCTGTCAGTATTCAAAGGGTTAAAAACCAAAATCGATCTAATAAAAAAAAATGTCATCAAAGTAAGAGGATATGCGAGGTTCAAATGAATTGAAAATTCATTTTATTAATATCTTTAAATTGACTTAGTGAATTATTGGTGATTCCATCCAAGGACATAAAGTGAGAAAAAAAATACATGGGAGGATCAATTTTAGTCTCAAGTACTAACGTCAAATTTTTTGATGATTATCAAAATTTTTGCATTCATCATTCAAATGGTAATCCTGCTTATCAAATTAATCGTGTCAGCTAATTGGTTATCTAGGGCACACTTAAGTACGTAGTTGGTTGTCGCAATTATTTTTTTTTCTATGGCATTGAATCTGGAAATAAATAAAAATTCATCACGAACGCGCCTTTGAGCTGCTTTTGGAGCCCTATTTCGCCATTTTGTTGGCTGGCTGTTTTTTTTAATTGGAAACGAATGCCGTTTAAGATATATTGACATTATGACCAATTTTTCGCTCAGTTTTAAAAGTTCACAATCAGAACTGTTTTTTAAACTTTTTTGCACAACATCAAAATAGGACCGCCTATTTTTTTTCATTTTTCCCAATCGCTTTCAAGCCTAAAAAAATAAAAGATAACGGATAGCAACTAAATGTCACTCTCAATTACGGTCGTTTTAAGACGCTACAAAAAAGCAAAAATCAATCGACCGACATTGAAAATCGTGGCCATTTTTAAATCGACGTTTTTCTAAACTTCTTCTAGACACCTTAAAAAGGATACCCATCTCCTCTACTACCCTAATTCTCGAGGGGAATTCTCCCCCCGATTAAAAGCAGCGTCGACATTAAATCTGAAATTAAAAAGCTTCACGTGGAAATGTGCAAAAAAGCTTTAAACATTGAGTCAATCACTCGAACCAGCCGTTTTAAGACGCTACGAAAAAGCAAAATCAATCGACCGACATTGAAAATTGTGGCCATCTTTAAATCGACGTTTTTCTAAACTTCTCCTAGGCGTCATAAATTGGATACCCATCCCTTCTACTACGCTTTAAAAATTGAGTCAATCACTCGAACTGGCTAATGTAAATTTCATAATTTCTTCCTCCAACACACAAACAGGTCATATACGGGCATAATGTACCAGGGGACAAAATTTCATTGAGTTACCTAAATCTGCATTGTACTTGATGAAATAAAACTTTTCATCCCTTCAACCCTTAATCGATTCCAAAGGGCCATTGCAAGCATATCTTCTAGCTCAAAATTCATTGAGTCATTTGGGCACAATCATTTTTTTTTTTTGCAATTGACAAAAATAAAACCTTTCGTCCGAATTCTTGGTAAAAATATTCTCATATATTTACTGTACTCGAGCATACAATCAACGAGAAAATACAGCAAGAGTATAGAGATGAGTCGTTGTGGGTGCAATAAAATCGAGGCATTATATTGAGGATAATTAACGTACACTTTTCACCTTAACCGTTATTGGAAGGAATAATTTGGTGGGGAGTCTCGAGGAAAAGATTAGCCATTTCGTGGCTTAGCCAGGAGAGAGCAATCGTCAATAAGTACATATAGAGTGTACGTGTGTACACTGTATGTGCGTTCAACTACGGTCAGGTCATCGAATCTTCTCGGAGAAGGTTAGAAGGTGTGTCGAAAGGACCATATATAGTGCCTATATATTATATTGTGGTACCACCTTTGGGGGTTGAGGAAGACTTCATGCTGTGTACACTACCCCATATATATATATATATACATATATATATATATATATATATATACATATATACATCAGTATGGTCGGAGGAAGAGCTCCCGAGGGTCGCGTCCAAAAACGGTACAGGTGCCCCTGTGGCCTCGGGCCGGCTTTGCAGGTGTATTATACTCTGATGTTCAAGTACGTGTAAAACCGAGAACAGTAGGAGAAGAAGAGGGGGTAACTCCTCGGTAAAGCACGAAAAGTGTGGTTCAACACGTGAAAATTTTCTTACCATTGTCCAAATTCCTTCATGAGTCATAACGCTTGAGTACAATGTCGACATTTGTCTTTATATATTATTATTAATATTATTATTATATACGATAAACGTAGCCACAAATACATACAGGTCTGCAGACTCTCCGTCAACGATGTATATATGTTATAATCGTGCAAATGACGGGATAATAAAAATAGCTTTCATAGAAACATTATTTGTGCGTCATTTGGTGTTGTAAAACTATATATCCGAGTAGATGTTTTACGGATATTTTTTATGGGCAATTGAAAAGATGAGATATTATAAATATGGAGAAGGATTTTATTCTGTTCTATTAATTTAATTTTTTTTTTCTTCCGATTGAATAAGATTGAATTTATCACGACATGTTTTGTTAATCGGTTGCAAGTTTTTTTTTTATCTTTTTATTTCTGTAGGTTCTGTATTAGATTCTATTTGCTTATCCGACCACTGAAGCTTTGAATAATCTCTTTGCGAGATTTTATTTATCATAGAGGATGATACATAATTATTCATATTGTGAAAAATTCCTAACAAATTTAACAAAAAAAAATTTCCAGGGGAAATTAACTAGATCCTGAAATGCCGGGACAATCATTCATTGCACGATCATATTATTTTGGTCCAAGCACATTTATCTAAATTCACATCGCTTATCTGCAAAAATGAAATTATGAGACATTATTTGGGCTTCTTGTCGTATTTTTAGACTTCCGGCCTTTCGGCGAGACAATGAAAAAATTCTACTTTTTTATTAAGGGTTCATTTTGCGGATGCTAGAAATTTTTCGGGCGAGTGAAAAGTTTACGAAAAAGTAATGTAAACTCGAAATAAATTATATTTCAAACATACTCGGTGTTCAAGATAAATTACAATGAAATATAATAATCTGACGACAGTTGGAACAATTTTTATTTATCGACTGTAACTTTTTCGGAATTCTTGAATCTTCTTTTTATCGCATAGGACGGTCCATAAATTTATTATTATTTTCGAGTTACCGTCAAGATTTGAAAAAATTATTCTTCAGGAGAAATAAATCAATTTATGGAAAAATGGGACAATTATTATTATCGTATTATAATTGCGTTATTTCACCATTCCAACGTGATACAATGGAATTATAAACTTTTATTTTAATATTATCGACCGCCGTCGAAATTAAAAGAATTTTTTAAAAAGGAGAGAAAAATAGGTAAATATAGATTCAACGACAAAATTATTAGAGAAAAATTACAATAAATGAAAAAGAGTGTCCCATCTCCTCGCAAATCTGAAGACATCGAGACGCATCTGTTTCTTCAAAAATATTTTTTTTCGTTGAGATAAAAAATATGAACTTTTATTTTACTTTCGATTATCTTCTCCATTAATATCAGCATTGATTTCTACAAATTTCCCTGCGATTTGTAGTCTTATTTGTCTCATTTATCGCAGTACAATTAAACGGGTTTCTTTTTCTCGCAAATATCACAATGTCAAAGTTTTCGAATACGAAAAATTGTCTTCATGCCATCGACTTTAGTGCGATTTCTCCTTGATTTTTATCCAGACAATGGTCTGGCTAAAAATCATACCTAAATTCCTCAAATCGAATTAGAACGCTCGAGCTACAGGAAAATCAAACTTGTACATCTGTCAACCAAACTATTTTCCACATATATGGTCAAAAACCAAATTTTTCTGCAATTTCTCGTGTAATTTCTAATTCCACTCATCTCACAATTAAACGTGTTTTTTTTTTCTCTCAAACATCACAAAATCAAAGTTCCCCAATGAGAAAAAATGTCTTGACGTATACGACATTGATGAAATTTTTGCTTTATTTTATCTAGGCCATTCCTAAATTCCTTAAATCTAATAATTAAATCGTTCCAACTATTCGAGAATGAAATCTCCCAATCGAACTATTGCCCATGGACCATGGCAAAATCGGCAAAGTGTATAGTAATTTTTTTTCCTTCATTTTTTTTTTGCGAAATTTCCCTGCGACTGCCAAGAGCCAATGGGAGTTTCGCAGGCCAAGATTAGTGTTGTCGTGTACGCAATGTAGAATAGGCAGGTAACACAAGCTAGAGAGAGGTTGACCACAGAGTCGAGAGCAGCGACGGCGTATAGGAGAGCTCAGATAGGCTCACCAGGTTTTTTCGCATTCTCGTGGGAGCCTGGAGAGCAAGAGAGATAGAAAAAACGCGTGAGATAAAATACAGTGAGGAGAGAGGGAACGAGGAGGAATAATATAGCATTTGGGAGCAAGAGAGAAAGAAAGAGATTCAAGGATCGCGTTTCGTTGAATAAAATGCGAGAGATGAAGAAGGACAGAGATAATGACGAACGATAAAGAAGTCCAGAGAGAGAAAGAGAGAGAGAGGGAGAGACAGAGAGAAAAAAAGAAAGAGAGAGAGAGAGAGAGAGAGAGAGAGAGAAAGAGAGGGGGAGTCCAGTGGGCTGGTATCCACGAGCTTGGAGGTGGCCAAGGAGGTGGGACCTCCACTTCGTAGCTTCGACGACCTCCAACTCTCTCTCTCTCTCTCTCTCTCTCTCGCTTTCTCTTTCTCTCTCTCTTTATCACTCTGTATATACATATATCCATCTCTCTCTATCACTCGTGGCTCACGAGCTTCGCCGCGGTTCCTTTACCAGTGGCGAACAAACGTAGGCAGTCTCAACGCGACCGTTCCGCGAGCCCGTGGCCGATAACCTTATCATTTTCAATCTATATATATATATATATATATACAAACATATGTTAATATATATAACATCATCAACAAGATAGCATACATGAAACATATTTTTTAAGCGAACAAATTATAAAAAAAAAAAGAAAAGCCAGTCTTTTGTCATCACTCTGAATGGGGTTGAAAATAATTTGCAACGATGTGACTCGAGGATCAGTGAAAAAATAAATCTTGCTAGGTGGTGAAGAAAATTTTCATTGGTTAAGCAAAAATTGGGGTGTTTAAGCAACGAGCAAAGAAAAACGTGGTGGCTGAGCAAAAATTGTGCCGATCGGCTGAATTAAGGTGGTCGTGTGACAACAGTGCATTTTGGGGTGCGTCGAAGTCTCGATTGGATTTTTCCACGTGCACCAAAGTTTCTCTCGATTATACTTGTGGAAAGTGAATAGAGAGAGAGAATTGTGAGGGGTGGGGGTCGTTCTGGATCATGCACAGGTGAGCCGTTAGGGGATGGGATGACTTAAGCCTCGTACACGAACACACGTACACGCACACACACACACACTCACAGTTCCTACTACCCTGTCGTACACGGAACACGTGCTCGGGATTTTGCACCCGAGAAATCGTCACGGGCAGTTTTCACAAAGAGGCCAACAAGAGAGGATCGTTCTCCCTGAAGATTTTCATTTAGGGGGTGAATTTATTGTTCCTTTTGGAAAATATTCGTTTTGGTGTATTTTGAGTGTTTTACGAGTCAACGAGAAGCGAATTTTCCGACCATCTTTTTTGGGTTTTCATCCACGTCGTGGAGAACTTTTCGCGAGAGTTGGATGCGAGCACAAGGGCCAAGAGGGATGAAAAATCCATGAGGGAAAAGGACCAAGAAAATATTAAAAGGAAACTAATATTTGTGTATAAAATTATACGGATAAAACGTGTGGAAAAACAGTGAGATCGTCTCGATGAAATCGTTTGTCGAGAATTCACCGATTGTCCGGAAATGCAGGCGTTCAAAATCGCCGGCGGGAACTGCGAGAGTGCGTAAACCTCGCTGATGTATCCACCATTTTGTAGCTGTTAAATTTTCCGTTTATTCTTGTTTTTTTTTTTTCTCACTCTTTTGTGTTATAATTCGCTTGTGTTTGTGATCCAATTATTGTGCTAATTTTCGTGCTTCGAGGGGGAAAGAATTTGAGAAGTAAAAAATTCAAAATTCGGGAAGAAGGGTTGAGAACATTGGAGAAAATATTGCGGAGAGGATTTTCATCATTGGGAGTGGCTGAAGAAAGGAAAAAAATACACCGTATGAGACTAAAAGGTATTTAACTATTAATTTTATATTGAGCTAATTTTTTTAGGCTCTTTTATATTTTATTTTGAAAATCCGTTGAAAATTAGCAGATGAACGAAATTCTGCCATTTTGGCGGAAATAAGAATGAATCTAGCACTATCTAGAGATAAGTACCTTTCATTAGTAGCAAATACGATGGATTTATTCGAACCGATCCATCGAAATTGAATTGTCATTTTAGATTCGATTTTGTCGTCCTGGATTTTTTGTTCCTAATTAAAATGAAGAAATTATCAAAGATTAAATACAAAATTATAAATTAGCAATCATGATTAATATTTGGTTCAAATTTCAATTTATCTACACAAATTCTCTGGTTATAAAAATTAGAAATTTAATTTGTAAACGTGACAGGATGCCCCCTCAACTTGTTATAGTTCAGTGCATATTTTATTAATTAATTTACTCAAATTTGTGTTCAATTCAAATTTCAAATTATTTCCGGAGAATTATATTTTATTAGCTTCATGATTTATCTATTAAATTCACTTTTCCTTTAAATTATGTATTTTTTAAGCTAATTGTTATTTAATTGAAATTGCAAAGTATCAATCAAATTTCCTATTTCTTCGAATTTGCAAATTAATCTCTCAAATTCCTCTTTCATTAAAACTCCCCATTATTTAATCACATTACTATTTCAATAAATTTTCCAAATTATCTATTCGAATTTATTTTGTTTTCATTCAAACAACAAATTATCTAAGATAATTCGTACACCCTTAAAATTACGTTAATTATATACTACTCAGGTCCATATTTTATTGAAATTAACAATAATCTGGTCAACTTCGTATTTCAATCGATTCACAAATTATCGAGTCAAATTTCAATAGGATTAAATTTACGAATTATGTACCGAGATTTCATTCAAGTTAATTCCCTCGAATCAGCAAATACAAAAAACCAGCACACAGCCCATCAATTTAACTTTAAACACAAACTATTTAAAAAAAAACTACCCCTTTCTCAAAATTTTTCTCAAAAGTTGAAAAAATAATTAAGTCCAAAAATTTGCGTGTGCCCTTTAATACTCCATAAATTATGCACTGGACAATTATTATTAGCATTACAATGGCAAAATCGTATGTGCGTGTCTGCGGGAGAATCATGGCGAGCTTAAGTCGCAAAAGAGAGACCAAGAGGGTTCGTAAACGGAACCGCACGAGCCCTGTACACACCCCCTCGCACATGCAATCATACCCTTAAGAAATATCCTCACACATGCAAAAATACCCTTAAGAAATATCCTCGCACATGCAAAAATACCCTTAAGAAATAAATATACATACGTGTATGTATTACATTAAAACGGTCGAGCGACTGAGGGGTTGATTTTCAAAGTGGTAAGGGTAGTTCGCGGTCCGCGGATGTTGGTCGTCCAAGGGGGTATAGTGAGAGAGAAACCAGCAAGAAGGTGGAAGGGTGGGGAAGGACGGGGGCGGGGTTAAAGGAGCAAGAAGGTGGGGGACTTTGTGGGCCCTCTTTCCACCTCCGTGCGAGAATTTCCATCTCTCTTCCTCCCTCTCATCTCGTCCTTCTCACACCATGTACAAGACCCCGTGCACCCCCGCGTTTTCCTACGGCGTTCGCGGCGATCCGGGGGGTGAGGTGAAGAAGGACGAGAGGGATAGCGGGGGGCGAGGGTGGGGAAAGGTCTTAGGAGGGGCGCTTAACGTCACGGCGCATTCACTCACCGGCCGTCGCCGACGCCGTTGTGCCCGCCAAACCCAACTTTATCGCCACGGTCAGTTGTTTTTTTTCGCTTTATTTTTCGTTTTTTTTTTTTTTTTTCAAATCCAAATCGATCTACGAATACAACCCTTATCTCCATTATCAATTCATATCGATTTTTTTTTATCCCAAATTTTCGATCCACCAAGTGTTTTCTCCCTTATTATTATTTTCTTTTTTTTCTTTTAAACAATCGAGGGTGAATCCAAAATGTGCATTCTGTGAATTGTTCCATAGTGGAAAGGAGGGAGAGAGGGGGATGAAGCGATTTAGGGAAAAAATAATGCAGTTTCGTCGTAAGGATATTGTGAAATTTCGTGCTACGTGAAATAATTCGAGTGTGAAATTTTCATTGCCATTTGTGATTAATGGAACGACAGTGTGCGATTATTATTGTGCGATGGACATGAAAAATGTGGAGGGAAAATTTGTGTGTGAGAGAGAGAAAAAATTTCATAATTCGGCAGATGGATTATTGTGCATTTGTTATAAACTTCGTGGACGATAGAAAGTTTTGCAGCTGCGAAAAAAAGGTTTGAGCGCGGGAAAAATATTGTCGCGTGATGTTTTTATTTTTTTTTTTCTTTTTTTTGTTGCAATTGAGGGTTGACGATAAATGAATTAATGAACGAAAAGCGAGATGAATTTTTTATGATTTATTTTATTTTATTTTTCTAATGTCATGAAGAATTCGATAAAGCTTTTTAATTAATTCGGTTAGTTTGATCGATTCCGTCGGCACAGTGACGAACGAGAGAGATGGAACGATAATAATGTTGATTATACGATAAGCGGAACTCACATTTGAATGATAAACGCATAAATCATACAAGAACTTTCTTTTCTTGCCTGCTCGTTCTCCTCGTCGACGTCGCGTGACGAGAAAAATCTTTCGTTTGCCCTTTTCATAGTTTTATAGCATCGATATATATATATATATATATATATGTATATATATATATATGTGAAAATGAGCATTTTGTGAGTTTGAGTCACGAACACAAGAATATTACAAAAAAATTCGTTCAAAATTGGAAAAAATTAAATCAGTAGATTTTTTTTTTCTTTCAATCACTTTCGTTTGGTCTTTTGTAATTTACAGTACCGACTCGTAGTCAGAGAATAGTGGGAGTCACGAATTTAGATGAGAAAAAAAAAAAAAGTATTAAATTGAAAAAAAAAAAAAACAAGTTACGAGTCTTTTTATTTATCTTTGAAGAATTTGTTCTCATTTTTATATCATCGATACGTAAAATAAGAATTTTTCGAAATTAATATACAAATCATTGAGAGCAGAAAAAAAATAAATTCTCAAAGCCAGAATAACATAAGTGCTCGTCTGTGTATATCTCACTGTTTCTACTTCGGTCGCGTTCATCGACTTTTTCTACTGCCGCTGCGTAATAATGAGAATTTCGCGAGTTTGAGAAAAGAACCGAATATAAAAATATTTTTAAATGAAAAAAGTGAGACGTGTGTTTTTCGCCTTTTTTCTATCTCTTTATCTCTTTAATTTTTACACCGATTTATAAAATTTTGAATTTCTCAGCTCTCGCTATAACGGAACAAAAATAAAAATAAAACAAAAAAAATTACAATTCCGACTGTCTCTCTGTCTCTTTGTCCTCTCTCTCTCTCTCTCTCTCTCTCTCTCTCTCTCTCCCTCCCTCTCGTTTGTCGTGAGTCGAATTTGCTCAATCATCAAGCTGAAATGCCTTCGATGATGCCGGGTCGAGGGGCACACGTGTACAGTTTGACAACAAAGTTCGCGAGGAGTTTTCGTTCGGGCGCACAGTGACGTGCCGCGATCCTCGAAGAGCCCCAGAGGATTTTGAGTTTGCCCGCGCTTTTTTTTTCTTCCCATTTATATTTTCATTTTTTTTTTTCACTTTTTTTTTTATGACGAGCTTTTTTTTTCCCCCCGAGAGCGGTAACAAAAGAGAGTTGGCCTTTAGTGCGCGACATTTCGTTTCGAGTTACGCACATGTATGAAAAAGCCCGAGAATTCCACGACAAAGGATCGCGACAGCTTCCCGCGTTACATGAACGCTTTCAATAAAATATATATATATATATGTACTACTTATTATAGAATGTGTAAGCTGTGTAGAATGTATATATATATATATATATTTCCTTCATCCCCGTGATATAATAGCGAGAAGAGCCGAGTGTTACGCAATAAATAAATAAAATCGCAACAGGATTGTCGACATCGGCAAACAAAGTGAATTCGCGACTGTTCGTATCCCTCGATGAATAAAAAAAAATATCGCAAAACTCGAAAAAAAAGAGGACGATGAAAAAAAATTGTATTTACATTAGAATGAAATTAATATAAATCTTGCGATAATATTTCTGTTATTAAAAAAAAAGACTTGAAAATCAATTTCATACATATTCAAAGCTTTTACAAAGCGTGCAAGATGAATAGAATTTAATCGAAATTTGATACGGCCAAATAGCAATTAAAAAAATTGATATAAACAAAAATCTTTTTGATGTAAAAAAAAGGTCTGAAATAATTTTAACAAAATATAAATATTAACGAGGAAACATAAATATATAAAATAGAATTTAATTGCGGTATAAAAAAATTCATTCGAATTCTCCATCAATAATTCCGGCGTAAAATAAAAAATTCGGAAAAAAAAAACAATGTTTCTCACATCGTTGAGCATCGAGATTGTGATGTATATATTCGGTGTGAATGAGAAAGTCAATGGCTATTTGTGCTGTCACCGTAAAATGTTCATGAAAACTGCATAAATAGGGGAAAAAAAAGAAAACAAAGAATAAGAAAAAAATGGAGTCGTAAAATTGATCGACTTTCATCCACTAATCGTTGAAAATGAAAATTTAACGGGCAGTGATCGCGCATCCGCGACAATGCTCGGTTTGTTATAGATTCGATTGAGCGAGAGAAAGCGTCGTACACGATCGTGTCCGGTGACTTTTTCTAATTTCTTCGGTCAATTTTTTTAATTTATTTCCTATTCTTCGAGTTGTCACTTCTCTTTGTATCTGCGACGAGGAATCGCACGCGTGCGGTTTCTCGTAGAGATATGAGAGTCGAAAAAAAAAAATTCGAATCGAGTTCACAGCCGCAGAGCTCGCTTGACCAATTAACGTTTTAAAAAAATTCCAATTACCAAACAAATAATCATCGAATCATCATGTCGTTTACACGTCGTCATTATAATAATTCTTATTTTTTCAGGATAATTGAAAAAAAAAAAAAATATCTCATCCATTTTTTTACAAATTTTCGTGCTTAAAGATTTTTTTTAAATTTATTATTCCAGCGATCACGGCAAAATCGGCGACAAACGCGGCTGGAAGAAGGAACGACCGAAAAGATCATCGTGACAAAAAAGAAGGAAATTTAAAAAAAAAAACACACACACAAAAAGAGATAAAATTACTCAAAGTTTCGAGAACAAAGAAAAAAAAATAATAATAAAAAAGTGCGAGTGTTTAGAAATAAAAGAAAAATTTCGCGAAGTGTTTCTGCAAATCTATTCGATATTGGGACTGGGAAAAACGAAGGAAACTAGAGAGGAGTGACAGGAATATATATATATAATATTATTGAATTTTTCTTAATTTTTTTTTTGTCTTACGTCAAAGTGCATGGAAGAGCCGGCGAGATATTTCGTTATTTTTATTATTCGTTCGCGCGTGTCACGAAATTCTCGAACGTGGACAAGTGAGACGAAAAAATATCCGGGATCGTGGTGGAAACGAGCCACGGGAGCAAGGCGGCTCCGTGGTCCAGACTGAGACCACCGTCGTCATCGTCATCGTCGTCGACCTCACGGTGGACGAGACGAAGAAAAATGTCGAGCCCAGCTGAAAGTCCCGACGCGACGATGGCACTACAGTCACATTATTCATTACGATGGAACAATCATCAGGCTCACATATTGCAGGCTTTCGAGGCACTCCTGCACGCCGAAATTCTCGTCGATGTCACACTTGTGTGCTCGGAAACGAGCCTGAGAGCACACAAGGTCGTTCTAAGTGCCTGCAGGTGAGAAATTTTCTTACAACAATTATCAGCGTCTTTTTAATACAACAACAAAAAAATATCATCGATCACAAAAGTATGAATTTTACATTATAATAAATTTGATAATATTTAATTTTTACAAATGTTGAATTTTAAAAAGAAATCGAATTAAGAAGATTAAGCAATTAAACAAAAAAATAAATTGTTCGAGTTGAGCCAAATTATTATGAATTATATTAAATGTTTAAATGAGAGAAATTAATTGGGAAAAACATGTTGTTTGTGGGGATAAAATTAAATTGGATTGAATCAAATAAAAATATTATTAATAATTATCAATGATATCGAATCGAGCGAGAATATTATTAATTAATATAAAAAATATAATATAAATTATTTCAATTCAATTTGTAAAATTGATTTGGTATTATTGGAATGAAACAAGTAAAATTAGCATTTTGTTCGAATTGAGAGCTTTTTCGTTCAAGTTGGAAGCCTTTTTACTGACGATTCTAAGATATATTTCGATTTTGTGATGAAATTAACAAATCATTTACAGAACAATATTTTTTCGTAATGATTCTTTTTCCAACGCAATATATATTGTATAATACGATTAACCCTTCGGAGGTCAGTTTTTCCATTAAAAAAAAAACATATAAATACGGTACGTTCCATTAGGACTAGAGAAAAAATTATAAATCACTTCCCCTTATAAATTCAATGTCAACAATTGAATGAATGAAAATACTCGAATATCAAAAAATAATAGGAAATAATGTTGTTTCACCCCTTTATGACCATACTTCTTTTTGTCATTCAAAATTACATTAATTACCTCCCTAATTACCTTTTGAATTATTCTAATATGCAAGAAAGTTCACTAAATAATTTTTTCGTGCAGTAAATTTGTTTTTAATTGTTTAATATCAATCAATAACTGTTTTCGACTGCAAGGAATCCTCTACTAAACATTTCGAGCATTCGATAATATTTTTAAATTCAAATTTGACTGAGCTGCATGAATAAACCGTGAAACAAAGAACAATAGTTTAAACAAGCCGGGACCGATATTTCCCAATGGTACGGAAATGGCTAGATTCTTAAAAGGTTTTTGACGATTTGAAGCATAGCCATGTGCTAAAAGCTTTTCTAAAATAAGGAATATGTTATCAGGAAAAAAAATTTTGAAACTTTTCTATTCTCCAAGGTGTTCCGATGTCATAAAAATTTGGTGTTAGTGCGGAGTCGTTAAACTAATTGAAAATAGTATTCCAAATGAGGTAGCAGATGACAACTTGTCTCTACTTCAAAAAATCAAGAGAATTATTTTTTACATACATTTTAAACGGCCTGAACATGAAATATCTTTATCAAAGCTTCACAAAATGGCAACGATCTCTAACCCTCCCTTATTTTACAGTCCATTCTTCGAGAGGATATTCGCCGAGCATCCCTGCAAGCATCCCGTGATAGTGCTAAAAGATTTTCCTGGCCGGGAGGTAGCAGCTCTGATAGACTTCATGTACCGGGGTGAGGTGCGCGTTGGTCGTGAGGAATTGCCAGGTCTGATGAGAGCAGCGGAAAGTCTACAGGTACGGGGTCTAGCATTGTCAGAACCACGTCCAGCGAGTCCACCAGAAACACCAACGACGGAATTGCTTGGTGAGCCATCAACGCCAGAGGGTGCGAGACAGGGAAGTCCAACGATCCCCGATGATGACAATCTTGAAACAACAGCGACGAGAATTGATTGTCAGGGTCGTGTCATCCAGCGTGAGCAGCGTCTGCCTCACATGGGACACTTGAACTTCTCCGTTCGGGATCTCCGCGAGCTGTGCGGTTCGCCATTAATGCCAAGAAGAAAGCAGGCAAGACCAAGAAGAAGATCGGGTGAATTGGTACCCCAAGACCTCAGCAGACCTCAACCACCTCCGAGCTTGAGTCCCCCTAGTGGTTTGAATCTTGCTGGTGCGAGGCAGGAATGCCATCGACAAGTATCACCCTCATTGAGTGCACCCCTGGCTTCAGCACCATCTGGAAATACCCTGCACAACAACAATAATAATAATATCAACAACAACAACAACAACAACAATGACAGTATCCATCAAAGTGAGCAGCGGAATGACGAGATAGCCGAGAATCTTTCGTTAAAGAGACCACACTCGCCTGAATCACCCTCGGATCATCAAACTAGTGGTATAAAGATCGAGCGAGAACCAACGAGCAGTCCTCGGGCCTCGCCCCTAACTGGCACAAGTCTTCATCTCGAGAGTCTCCAGGAACTTCCAATAGGACCTCATCCGGCAATGTCCTCCTTGTCCCTGACACCTCCGCATCATCACAGCGAGTACCTGACGTCCCTCGGGCAATTTGCGGCTCATTGGCTTCCAAATCCCAACCACATGAGCCAATCCTCGTCGCACCATCAACGAGACGGCAGTCCCCACAGTCGGAGTCACCACAATCATTATCAGCAGCATCAGCAAGTCAGAGAAGCGCAAGCGTGTCGGGAAGCCCAGGAAGCCAGACAGGAACAGGACACGTTAACCTCGATAAGAAGCGTAGCTGTCTTTCCAATGGATGGAATGTCACCGGTTGGCAGCGCGGCGAGTCTCTTTCCTCACGGTGGTGGACTCGATCGTGGCTCTCTCCTGGCTGATCTCCATGACAGCTTCAAACCCGAGACACTGCAGGGTCTTTTTGGTGGTGCCAGTCTGGGACATCATCCGACGAAAAAATCCAAGAAACATCGTGGCGATGGAACCTCAAATGCCCGAAGATGGTCAGATCATGGAAGGGGTGGTATGCCAATTGGACGTCCCAAAGGTCAGCACAGCGCGCCTCGGGGTGGTCCACCAAGATCGTGGACAAACGCCGAATTAACGATAGCCCTTCAGCATGTATGGAACAAGCAAATGACGACGTCCCAGGCGAGCAGAATGTTTGGTATTCCGTACAACAGCTTGCTCATGTATGTACGTGGAAAGTACGGGAAGAGTCTGAAACTCGAGCAGCTCAGGAGGGATTGCACGGGTGCTACGGCGGGCGAGGTGATGAATTCATTAAACAACAATGTCAAAGCAATTCAAGGACCTCCTCAAATGAGTCATCCACTCGCTGGACTTCCACATCCAGGTGACGAGAGCTTCCCCCATCATGCCTTGCTGGGTGGAAATCTTCCACAGGGATTTTTCCCAGATTACAGCGCTGCCTTTCCCGTACCCGTCAGCATGGTTCATCTTTTACCACCGAGCGAACAAAAAGCACTCGAATCCGCGAGCAATCCTGGTGGTTTGACCTGTCCAACTGGTCTCGTTGGTTGTCCAACCGCGAGTCCACCTGGTAGTGATTTGGCCCAGAGAAGTCGAACACCATCCCCATCAGATAATCACAATCATAATCACGAGACGTCCTCCTCGTCGTCGATGACACCGCAGGCGCCACAATCGGCACCAGCACTTTTACAACAAAATGGCTCCGATTGAAGACGCACGCAGGCACGACACACAATTACACACACACACACATAAGAACCTCCTTCAGTTTGTGAGGTCAGACGAAGGATCATAACCGCTGCGTTTTTTGCTTCGGACGTGTCTTAACCACAAAAAGACACAAGCGGTAGAACCCTTGGGATTTTCCCTCGATTCGAAGGAGGATGCGAGGGAAAAGTTATCCCACGACTCCGAAAGGAAGGAAGAGGCGGAGGAGGAGAAGAAGAAGAAGAAGAAGAAAAAAATATGAATGGGAAAATTCGAGGATGAAGAATCCGATGAATTCGCCACCAAGAGATAGAAAAAAGCTCCTGAAACAAGACTGACTCTTCGACGCCCCTACCGGTGTGAGCCAACTAAAAGATGATTTTTACAATAAACGATTATTGTCGAAGTATCGAATATCCGAGATCGCCGATACAATGCACTGGCGTATCTTTTTTTAAATATATATATATATACAATTCGTTTGTTCGTTTGTTTTTCGTTTATGTTATCAACAACGATGCACGTTTGCATCGAGCTAATTAATGCTAATAATCAGTCAAACTTTATCAAATCTTTTCTTCGATGTTTTTATCGTAAAAGAGATGAAATTGGATGAAAAGATTTGAGGAAGGAACTTGACTATACAAAAACCAAGTCGTGAACCGTTTTCACGAGGCTGTGCTCTCCCTCGTCTCTCTCTTTTTTTTTTTTTTTGTACACTGATCGTTGCAGCAACGAATAAAATTAAAGAAACAATACAAACGCGTTGAGCATAATCGTTCGAAAATGAGACGAGGGTTCGAAAGACAGAGATTATGTCCTCGTTGACCACGGGGATTCGACCAGCCGCAGCATCACACTATAAACAGTTCCTGCTACAATGAAGCGATCATATACCAAATAGTAAATTACTGTTAATTACTGTAAAATCTTCGAAACTGCGCGATAAGCAAGAGATTGGATATTCAAATGAAAGTGAGAGAGAGGATAAAAAAAGAGAATAATAATTGTTTAAGTGACGAAAGAAGAGAGAAAAAAAAATCGTCGCGGTCTTCGAGGGCGTCGTTCGTCGAGCCCGGATCGAGTCACAGTATCGGTCTGACCAATAATTATAATTGTATTATTATTCATATTATTATTATTATTATTATTATTATCATTATTACTACTATTATTATTATTATTATTATCATTATTATTATTATTATTATTATTATTATTGATCGTGAATTCGAGTGTTTCGTTGGTTTTTGTTATAGCCTCTCGAGCAAAAGATTCGGGCCACACCCATGTTTGAAATTTTTCTCGTAAACACTATTATTAATAACGATTATATAAAAATCGTGAATTATTTGTTCCGTTTGTCCCACGTGACAGAGACATTAAACAGTGGGGAGAAGGCGAAAAATAGCACAAAATATTATCGAAAAAAAAAAAAAAAAAAAACAACAACCCGTCAATTTTCGCGCGTGCACGAACTGAGAGGGATTAGTGCAATACTCGCAGGAATGCAAAATTTTATTTTATTATTATTATTTTTTTTTCATCTTTTCTATTTCTTCTCAATTGTAAATAATATAATATTTTAACGACTCGTTTTCTTTCCAATATTTCCATTATTCTTTTGACTTGTGTTTCTCTTTTTTTGCTTCGAAAAATAGCCAAAAAGATTGTCTCATTTTATTTTTTATTATACGTTGTTTTTTTCATTCGACCACTCTGATTATTTAATCACTTTTCGTCCCTTGTGAATAAAAAAAAAAAAAAATCCCAATCGACTGACTTTGCTACAACGTTGCTCGTTTCATCGGCAAAGAGTCGCCAGTTCTTCCCTTTTCGCTCTCCTTGAACCCCTCAATCCCCCGAAATTAACGTGACAAGACAGAGAGAAGTAATGAAATAAATTGAGATAAAATTCTCGGACGAATTCGTTATCGCGTTGATCGATCAAGTATCTAAAAGTCCAAAAAATGATAAACTTTTGACGCAGACGAGAAGAATGGGAGTAAAATACACAAACACACATACACACACAAAAACACATACGAAAAAAAAAAAAAAAAAATTATCTACACGATGAAACAATTTGATTAAATCGTAGACGACTACAGAGTTTGACAACCAAAATAAAAAATAAATTAAAAAAAAAAAACAAAAACAAAAAAAAAATATTTCGACAACCAGACGGAAGCGCAGGGTAACTAACACATCAGGGATAGCCACAGACAAATCTACGATAGATAAATGAGAGAAAAAAAAAAGAAATTTGAAGATGAAAAAAAAAAGCTACATATTAAAATATAAAAGATAAAGAGGAGGAAGAGAGAAAAAAAAAGGAGAGGTAATTCATAAATCTATAATACAATACAATTATTTCGTTGGGATTCTCGAGTCGCGATTGCCGATCGAGACGAGTTATAAAGGAGGACAATTTTCGATTATTGAAGCATCGAGAAAGAGAGAGAGAGAGAGAGAGAGAGAGATTATTAAAAAATTGTCCCAATGAAATAATATGGGTTGGATATATTCGAAAAGACAATTTCGTATCACGATTAAATTTCGTAGCGGACACGAGAGATGAAAGGAGAAGAAAACGAAAAAAAAAAAATTAAAAAAAAAAATAAATAACGTGAGGGAGGCAAAAGAGTAAAAGACCGAATAAACGCGCGAATGAATATATTATTAAAATTAACGTTTAAATTATATAATGTGTAAGCGAGGGAGGGTACCCCGGGGGAGAGTATCGCGTAAGAGATAAGAGTAAAAAAAAAGGGAGGAAAAACGTAAGGGAAGAAATAAATAAAAATAATGAAAACACTTCTAATAAGACATAAGCGATTTTAGACACACACTGACACCGATACACACATACACAATGAGACGACAGGATGACAGGCTTTCGGCCCAATCCCTCCTCGAAAAAGAAAAATCAACCCCTTCCGAGACCCAATGTTTCACAAACACAACCCTTAAATAATCCTCAAGAGTAAAAAAAAAAATAGCCTGTACAATACAAAACTGATATTATTGATTATTATTACGATATTACATATATTATTCTATAAAAAAAAAAAAAACAGGGTGTTTCCAGAAGAAAAAAAAAAAGTTTATCATTTGTCTCTACGAGAGTTTTTCTGGGAGAAAGTCAGAGCAAAGTCGAAAAAAAATAGGATTTTTTTTTTCGTTCAGAAAATAGAAAAAAAAAACTCGACACTCTGCTCTCTCTTTTCTCAACAAGAGACAAACGGCAACGACAATTTTTTTATCGCTCTGTACGTGACGAGATTACGCTGTGTGCGTACTGAATGTGTGTATGAGTGTGTGTGTGCGTGTACTTATTATTATTATTATTATTATTATTATTATCATTATTAATATTATTAATTGCGAAACATTTATGTCTGTATACGCGTGTGAGCGATAAATGTGAATAATATGAGACGTAGAATTTTAGGGAATAAACGTGTGACGCGAACCAGAATAATAATGTGAGATAAACAAAATAAGAAGAGAGTGAAAAAAAAAAAATACATAGATGACATATATAATGTGATAGGCACCAAATGTGCGGACTTCAGTATTATTTTCCAGTTAAATAAAAGTGAGAGTGTCAAGTGAGAAAATACTCAAGTCTACGTGTGAAAGAAATCCAAGAGAGGGAAGAAAATAATAAAAAAATCTCACTGAGCACGTTAGTTAGTATTTAAAAAAAAACAAAAATCGCCTATTTCGTTGTTGCATACAAAAATGAAAGAGAAAAAGGTCGCATTTCCTCGTAAATTCTCGAATAATTTAGACATATAATCACGCAGGTTACACACCCAATTGATTAATTTATTATTATAATTATTATCATTATTGATCTATTATTATTATCATTAATGATCCATTAGTATTATTATCATTAATGGTCTATTATTATTATTATTATTATTACTATTATTATTGATTATTGATTACATGATCTTTGCGAGGGTCAAAAGCATGAATAGGCAATGAGATAATTAGGGAGGAAAAAAAAATTCGTCGCGGCCGCAAGTATCCGAAGGTGAAGAAAAAATCGGGATCATCCGGAAGTCAATAATCATTACGTTAAATCATTGTTAAATTAAACGAGGAAAATTGTCGATCCGTACTTTTCGTAACACTATCGAGTACGCACAATAATGTGAGAAATGTTTGAGAGTGAGTGAAAAAATGAATGTGTGAAGATTAGTGAAAAAGAGAGAGGAAAAAAAATTGTATTTGAACTGAGGACCGCTCTTTGACATATCATTGATTTATAATATGACGAATATCAGCGCGATTAGATCGAAATCGTAATTTTGCTCGCGTCAATTTTTTTCGCTTACACGATTTTTGTTTATTATTATTTATTAAATAATTAAAACTTTTTTTAATGCCAAAAATTTATTAGGAACTTTTGTCACGTGGAAAACATATATTTTGTTTTTTTTTTAAGATTGAATTCTTTGAATTCAGAGATCTATGGATCGCTGAATTCGAATGAAATTTGTTCTCTCGGTAAATCTGACGATCGAGATCGATCTTGCCTCGAGAATTCACAGATGGCGGTGAATGTCAAGAACAGCCTCACTTTCTCTTCATTCTCGACATACGATCGAGAAGGGCGAAGCTCGCACTTGCCAGCTTCGGATAAATCGGAAATTTTTGAGCCCAGCTGCGATATTATCGAGAGAATTTTACCAACATTTTTTTCACCACCGAGGATAAGCGCGAATATGTTGAAAAATGTAATTTGTTCGATTCGCGAAAGAAATCAAACTAAATTTTATTCTAATAACTTTATTAGAATTTTTTCTTTAACAGCTATAAAAAAAAAAACTGTTTCATCGATTTGCAAATAAAATTTGCTTTATTCTTTGAGAATTAATGAAACGATGAAAAAAAAAAAATGTTGACTATAAAATAAAGTTTATTTTCGATCTAATAAATATATTTTTTTTTTATTTAATTCAAGCCGGTGGATCAGAGAAAATATAGAGGGATATAAAAAAGACCATACCTCATATATGCACAGGAAAAAAAGAGTGATAAAGATTGAAAGAAAATTGTCCCAAAAAAAAAAAAAAAAAAAAACAATGAACGAACTCTGCACGAGTGTTACGAGTGAGAACGAAACGTGAGCAAAATAGTTACTTGAATCGGTTGTGCCGTCACGTAGTTCCTAAGTCGCCCTAGCCTCGTCCAAGCGCATCTGAAATATAATTTAAAAAAAAAAAAAAAAAAAAAAACGTTATTAATTGATCCCCTCGCAAGATTCCGTTGTTGAATGAATGATTTTTTTAGCATGTAAAGAGACGAGAATAGAGAAAAAAAACGAGCAAAGATGAAGGACCACAGGACAAATAAGAATTTGTACGATAGACGAGAAAAAAAAATTGACGAAAAGAGGGGAGAAGAAAGACAGAGAGAGGAAAAAGATGAAAATAGCCCAAACCGATTAAATCGCATAATCCGCAATTGCAGAAATAATAATAATAATGATATATTTGTACTAATTACCAAGAAAAAAAAAAGAAATGTACCATAAACGATTATAATAACTAATTATTATATTATACAGAGCCGCCGCCACCCAGTATATTTTTTACAGGTTTACATTGTATTACAGTTTATAATGTTTGATATACAATAACAAAACAGGATAACAATTATCTAACGCAGTAAAATGAGCCAAATGGGTTTTGAGTAAAAAAAAAAGTGCGTGCGTGTGCGCGCGTTTCGATTTTTTTCTTGTACGCTTTTCTCGCTCGCCTAACATAATTCGCATTAATTTGATAATGAAAAAAAAAGAGAGAAGAAATTTTGCGAAGTACAAGAGACGCGTGCGTGCGTACCTGAATAAATTAAATCCCCGTTGGCTCATCTGTAACTCTATAATTACAATGAACAAGGAGAAGAAAAAAAAATCGAGTGTTGGTCGAGAAAGTGTCACAGGGTGAAAAAAACACACACACAGACAATATAAATACCGCGAGATCGTTCGTTGAAACGAGATTTTTTTTCAGTATGCAAAAATAAAGAACAAAAGGCAAGACAAAAAATCTCAATACAATTTCTCGTACCACGTATTTTTTTCTCGACTATGAAGATATACGTGGAGGGAAAATTTTGGTTCGGTGACGTATGTTCTTCGAATGGAAATTTTTTACAAATTTGGATTTCCCAGAATGCATAATTCCTCGAAATTTTTAAATCTTTTTATAATCTCTTTTTCTTGTAATTTTTGATCTTCTTAAGAATATTCTTTTTTTTTTTTTACATTTTCTGTACCGTCTATTTTTATGAGTATTTACAGCTTCCTCCATATTTTCTTTTATTTATCACTTTTGTTTTCTCCACTGTTTTATTTTTTATCCCAAGCTGCTCAAATTAAAAATTAGATGATTCAACAATTAAAAAATATCGAGAAAATGAAAAATATTCGTAAGAGGATTTAAAAAATTATTACAAGCATAGAATATATGAAAGAAAATAAGAATGTTCAATAAAAGGATTACACAATTTTCAGTAATATGAATTTGAATATTATGCATTTTCAGAAATTTGCAATACTGAAAAATAAATTTCAAGAATATTGTAGAGCCTACCAAGATTTTCACTACAAGCCGAGTTAATTATAACTAACGATAATAATAATAATAATAATAATAACAATAATGATATGTAATAATATATATTTCTATGTAACAAAGTAACGAGAAGTGAGACGAGAAAGAGAGACAGAGAGATATAAAAATAGTACAGTTTTTAATTGCGCACACGAGCTAAATTTTATTTTCTCTCCAATGTTGAATATCGAATTATTGAAAGAAAAAAAATAAATAAGAAAAACAAAAAATAATTCAGCCCAATATTACATTCTCGACGAACACTCGATCCGAAACCGAATGAATTATTGAAAATAATGAAATAAATAACGATGGATGCTACATACTTGTGATAAGTTTACCGCTGGTTACTACAGAGACTTCCTAAAGCCGTGTTAAATTTCTCTCTTGGATCTATAGAGCAAGAAATAAAATACAAAGCCAGCAAGATTTTCTCAACATTACGAGGAAAGAAGAGAAAAAAAAAATTAAAAAGAGAGAAAAAGAGAGAGAAATTATAAAATACACGGCGCCACTAGTTCACTCACGCACACATAACTCACGTTTTACTGATACGATTTATTGTCGATTTATTGAATTAAACAACCGAATTGCGTAAATAAATAAAATTAAAAAATAATAAAAAATAAAAAAACAAACAATGAATGAATAAAATTGGAGCGAGAGAAAGTGGGATGAATGAGATGAAAACAAGATAGATGAAGAAAAAAATAATGATAAATAAATTTAAAAAACGAAGAAATAGAGATGAGAGATGCGCTCGAGGCTAGGGACGAGGCTAGCTATACCCCTTAACTGGTATTCCCTCTTGACCCCATTTTTTTAAAAGAATTATTATTATTATTATTATTATTATTATCATGATTCTTATTATTTTTATTAACAAGTAAATTAATCTGATGTAACGAATGAGAGGGCAATGAGATAAGAAATGAGAGAGAAAGAGAGAGTGATGTGAGAGTAAAATGTGAGTCAAAGACCCAGGAATCATAACTCTAAGATACCGAGAACCCTCCCCCGAACCCACCACAGCCCCGATTACGATGAGAATTATCTATAATTAATCCTCCCAAAATAAACTGTACATACCAATTGTATTTACGTGTCTACAATTTTTTCCCTGTTTATTTGATTTTCCTCTTTAAAATGTTTCTGTTTGTTGAGCAAAAAAAAAAAAAAAAAAAGAGCTGCCACTATGCAGTTTTTAGCAAACGCAAGGTTTGCCTTTTTTATCAACTAAAAGTTATGCCACTATGTTTTTTTTTATGGCAAAAATAAAAATTTGCGAATGAGTTTTTGTAGCAAAAAAAAAGTTCATTGAAATATATATATATTCTTTTTTTTTTTTCTTATTAGCAAATGAGAAATTTCGCAGTGTTATTTTCAGCAAAGAAAAGTATGCCAAAAGGATTTCTCGAAATATTTTCTTTTTTTCAGCAAGAACATGGGAAAGCAGTAAAAAAAAAAAGAAGGGAAGTTTCATTTCATCCCCTTCTGAGTCTCTCTGGTCTGAGTGAGATCTCCCAAGCACCTCGGAGGTGCCATCGAAAATTGAATAGGCCGATAAATTTACGTGTCACACAGATATATCTAATGTGTACAATGTATGTGTATATTGTACACATGACTGATGTTACACATGGAAAGGTGAAGGGACAACTTTTGAAGCTCGTGGATTTTTAGTCATCACTTGTGGGTCTTCGAAGGATATGTATCACCGACCACTTGTCGATCATTTGTAAAAATGAAAGACAAAAAGTAACGGGTAAGCATGACGACCCGATGAACTGTGAAGGAGTCGAGTGTCGCGCGCGCGATATTATATCCCCTCGTGACTTTCTCTCTCTCTCCCTTTCGCTCTTCCTTTCTCTCTCTCTCTCTCTCTCTCGCTCTCTCTCTTCCTCCCTCCCTCCTGCCATACCTCGTGAATCCGAGTGTAAATAGGAGGGATACTTGGGGAAATCCCCAAGGGTTGAAAAAATAAAATTGATGCAATTTTGATTCCTCATGGAAGAAGCTTTATTTTTGTGTTAAAAAAAGTTTTCAGATTTCCAGTGTCTTGATAAATTCAAACTAATGGAACATTGAAATATTTTGACTTGTCGGGCTGAAGTATTGCATGCCTTGTCACGCCCTTTCTTACGATATAATTTTTGATGACGATTCATTTACTTTTCTTGGATTTTATGCAATTTTAAATTTCTTCGAAAGTCTTTTAAAAACATGATTTTCCCAATTTTCGAGCTAACGGATTAAATTTTTTTATGCAAATCAACTATTACGAAACACTGCTCGCTATTAAGTTTTAAGAGAATCGGCTGAATAATTGAGATTTTATAAAATTTTGAATTTTTTTCAAAAAACATTTATTTTATAGCTCTACTCGAGCTAAATTCAAGTTTTATTAATAAAATATATTTGCCAGTAATAAATCGATAATTGACGATGATTCGTATTATATTTAGCAAAGATTAATGAAGGAGTCCTGATATTAATGGAATTTAGAATCGGATGAAAAAATTCGAGGAAAAATAAAATTCAAGCAAAACTCTCCCCACGTATTCTTATTCACCACATGAAATGAAAGATCGAAAAGGTGAAAATGGAAATTCGCACATTCCTTCTTTGTAGTTTTCATCCATTTATGAAGTCGAAATTTGAAAAGGTGATTCTTGCTTGTAAAGGGATCTTTAGAAGTGGAAGGAAAGCACAAAGAAGCAATCTATAAATTTCGATCTGCAACTTTTTTAAATTTCTTTTCAGAGTGCGAGAGTTTGAGAATACATTGTAAGATTATTCTCTTCTCCCTCTCTCATCTTTCCCTCTCCTCAATTTGTTTGCTGCCATTACCTTTTTGCTTTATTATACATTTATTAGCGTGATAATCGAGTATATGTTTCGTTGGTAACCCATCATTAAGAGCGATAACCGTAGAACGTGAAAGGAAAGAGGGAGAAAACGATCGAGGCTTGATTGAAAAAAAATAATAATACAAAACATTTCCCCCTAAATTACTAAGGGAGCGATGATTGGATAACGAAATTGCGAACGTTTCGGCGTCGTTATATATTTACAACATAGATGATAAATTTTATTGATCAGTCTTTGAATTTGATAATCCCGGAGGACGGCATGTTAATTTACGAATGAACGAAAATCAAATCCAATCTCATCCACAATATGCGAACCCAGAGAGAAAGAGAGGATGAGAGGACTCAAGGATGGAGTATTAATCGCGAATGCAACTGTACGATTATTGGACATTGGGGAGTTTCTTTCGTATATATAGGGCACTCCACGCCAAGTTGTTCAATTTAGCGAATAAATTAAAGTTTGCCGAATAATTTTACATTAGACTGAAATAATGCTTTTTGGTGTTATAGAAATTAATTTCATTTTTGGAAATAGATAAAAGATAAATTTTAATTCAAATTATTGTCCGATTTTTTAATGCATTTTTTTTTACATACCTAACAATTCTTTGTTGAAAAATAGTATATTATAAATAATTAGTAAAGTATTGAAAAAAAAAATGCTCAACCTCATAAAATGTATTATATTTAACCATGCAAATTGATATTAATGAAAAAATGTTACAGATCCCCTTCATTTAATTTTTTTTAAGTTTTCAAAGATCAGTCACGTCATCTTTTGGTTTAATGACGTGTCCTGAACATGTTAAAATTTATGAGTCATAAATTTGTCAAACCGTAAGATTTGCTCAATTGCAAGCTATCACTTACATACCTAACAATTCTTTGTTGAAAAATACTATATTATAAATAATTAGTAAAGTATTGAAAAAAAAAATGCTCAATCTCATAAAATGTATTATATTTAACCATGCAAATTGATATTAATGAAAAAATGTTACAGATCCCCTTCATTTAATTTTTTTTAAGTTTTCAAAGATCAGTCACGTCGTCTTTTGGTTCAATGACGTGTCCTGAACATGTTAAAATTTATGAGTCATAAATTTGTCAAACCGCAAGATTTGCTCAATTGCAAGCTATCACTTACATACCTAACAATTCTTTGTTGAAAAATAGTATATTATAAATAATTAGTAAAGTATTGAAAAAAAAAATGCTCAATCTCATAAAATGTATTATATTTAACCATGCAAATTGATATTAATGAAAAAATGTTACAGGTCCCCTTCATTTAATTTTTTTTAAGTTTTCAAAGATCAGTCACGTCGTCTTTTGGTTCAATGACGTGTCCTGAACATGTTAAAATTTATGAGTCATAAATTTATCAAACCGTAAGATTTGCTCAATTGCAAGCTATCACAAATTATTTTTTTCACTACAAAATTTATAACACAATTGCCAAAGCACTTTGTAATTAATATTTTCAACTAGCAATATCATTTAATTTCCAAAATCAACCTGTATCTGTTTTTTTATAATCAGCTTTAAGTGTTAAACCTAAAATATTCTGCAAAATGGTTATCTGCGATTTTTAATCGAGTTTTTTTTTCTCGCGAGCGAAATCCAAACCATACAAGATATTTCACTTAAACAAAGTGAAGGTTGAAAGTTGAAAAATAGAGTGCATTTTTGGACACTTGCCCAAAGCCAGAGTACCGTTTGATAAATTTATCCATATCGATTATTGACAAGTACAATAAACATTTATCGACACTCGACCCAATTATGATTTTTTTTTTTTTTTTTAACCAAACGATTGGGCGAGGAATTCCAGTACATTTTGATCAGAATAAAATCTGGAAAAATCAACCATACTGAATATACTGAAAGCAATACTTTTCAACAATAATAATTCTAAAAAGTAAAAAAAAAAAAACAGAAAAACAACAATTTTTTTTTTTCTATTTAGAATATTCTGGTGACGTAAATCTTTCGATGACTATACTTATGAAATTGTTTAGGCTATGACAAAAAAAACGATTCAATTTATTCAATTTTAAAATTGTCTCTTGCCGCCAAAACACCATCGCAATTTTTTTTTCCATAAAATTGTGCAAAATTTGCAAAAGGCGTTAGATTGAAAAACATAAAAACATATCTCAAATCTCACTTAATAAAATTTACCATAATCACATAATTATTTGATTTATTTATTTTCTAAAAACGTTAAATAATTGTTGCATAATTGATGGCTGATTTAACGTGAAATGGCCCATGTATGGTGGTATCATGGACGAGTTATTGTCAAGCTGCTCGATAATTATCAGGGTTTCGAACAATCGGAACCATTCTCATAAAGTTTCGATGCCATCCTTCCTACCGTTCTGTCCGGAATCGAGAGGAGGGATTGAGGTGGGTTTCATAAAGATATTGACCACGTTAATATATATATATATATATATATCTATAGAGAGAGAGAGAGAGAGAGAGAGATGAGGATAGCCAGACTATCAAGTAGCTATCGGTTGTATTGCCCTGGGCGCTTCTGTCCCTCCTCGATTGATGAGTAGTCGTTTCGAGCAATTATTGTTATTCTGATTACATAATAAGCCCGATGAGAAAAGAAGAAGAAGAAGGAGAAGAAGCAGAAGAAGTCAAACGAAAAGGAGGAGAAGAAAAGGAGGAAGAGGAAGTAGAATAAGTTAAAGAACCGAAGAAGATGAGCTGACATAGTGGGGTAGCTCGCGAGAAGAGTCACAAAAGAGAGAGAGAGAGATATTGGGAGAGGAGAGAGGATCTTTGAGAGAGAGAGAGGGAGAGAGAGAGGGAGAAGGAGAGAGAGAGAGAGAGAGAGAGAGAGAGAGAGAGAGAGAGAGAGAAAGAGAGAGAGAGAGAGGGAGAGAGAGAGGGAGAAGGAGAGAGAGACAGAGAGAAGGAGAGAGAGAGAGAGAGAGAGAGAGAGAGAGGGAGAGGGAGAAGGAGAGAGAGAGAGAGAGAGAGAGAGAGAGAGAGAGGGAGAAGGAGAGAGAGAGAGAGAGAGAGAGAGAGAGAGAGAGAGAGAGAGAGAGAGAGAGAGAGAGAGAGAGAGAGAGAGAGAGAGAGAGATATTGGGAGACGAGAGAGGATCTTTGAGAGAAATAGAGCAAAGGTGGAGAAGAGAGGCTGTAAGGAGCTCAGCGGGCAAGGAGCAACGAATCTCCCGAAGAGAGGAGAGCATAATTCGAAAAAGGGGGCGGGAGAGGAGATTCGCGAACCGCGGACTGAATGTGGCCAGTTCCGCGAATCGTCTCTCGCGCGCGTAATCGATTCCGTCATGTCGCCGGACCACCCGGCTATACGGTCCCAATAAATAAGTAATACACCGGTCGAAACTCCCCGCGTCGAGCCATCCTCTCTCTCTCTCTCTCTCTCTCTCTCTCTCTCTCTGTCTCTCTCTCTCTCTCTCTCTCTCTCTCTCTCTCTCTCTCTCTCTCTCTCTCTCTCTCTCTCCCTCCCTTGCTCTTCCGATGGACGCATGAGAAACTGGGAGAGCTCTGGCTCTCTACGGGGGCATTATCGATAAGGGAGGAAAAATATGGATCACCCAAAATGGACAATTGGACCATTTTATTAAACTTTGACACACACTGATTCTATTAAATTGAAAGTACAACAATAATAATAATAATAATATCTGAAATTATACGAAGCTAAATAATCAATTTGTCAAATAAGCTTACACAGATTTGAATAAACGTCTTTATAGATTGCCGAAAAGTCATCAAGCTCGATTTTTAGAAAGAAGACAAGTGACGAAAGATTAATTCGTAAATTTATTCAAAAATTATTATTTGAACGTAAAGATATATAGAAAATAAAAAATAAAATCTTCCACTATCTCGTGTAATTTTTTTTCTGCTGGTCCATTGACCCAAAATCTTTCTTCATTGAATTACGCGACGCGTGTTGTCGGGTGTCGAAGAGAGTTCTCGAGTCAGAGTTTGTAATATACTTAGGGACACGTGCAAGAACGCGAAAAATATAAAGATCTCGGGTTGCCACGCAAACGCGTTAATGCGTTTGTGACGAGGGCAGCGGATTGACCTTCTCGCTGTTACTACTGTGGGGCCAAACACACGACGTATACGCAGGGGAGTCTCTCTTCGTCACGCATTGCGTATAGCACGAAACCCAAGTAGAAACAGAGTCTCGAATATACTGCCCAGGTATGGGAGAGGTCCCGAAATGCGAGAAAACCAATCCATATATATATATATATTTTTTTTTTAAATATTTTTAAATATTTTTTATATATATATATATTTTTTTTATTTTTAAATATTTTTTTTTTATTTTTAAATATTTTTTATATATATATATTTTTTTTTTATATTTTTAAATATTTTATATATATATATATATATATATATATATATATATTTTTAAGAGAGTAAAACATGGCAAGGAACAAGAGTAAGCTGAGAGATTTGGCATGGCGCGGTGCGTTATAACATATAGGGAGGGTGAGAGAAAACACGTGGTCGAATGACGCGCGTCACACCCTTGATCGTTGTTACAACACTTGGAAGGTGTCGCTTTTGAAAAGGGAGACGTGATCGAGAGAAAAAGGAAGAGAAAGAGAGAGAGAGAGAGAGAAAAAAAAATTGCGAGGTCAATATCAAAAAGGCTCGCGTAGGTCTTCGGGAACCGCAAGAACAAATTCTTTTTTAAAGTTATATAAGAGATAAGTACGTATGCATGAGGTCTTCCGTGTGAAATTAAAGAGAGAATTTTTAGATAGAGTTTTGCGAAGAGAGAGTTTAATAAAGTTCACAAAAAGAGAGCAAATTTTGGCAAACTTTTTGGTCAATTCTTTTTTTTTGTTTGTTTTTTTTTTTTTTTTTAAGAAATGTTGCGAAATTTATAAAAATATATATTTTTTTATAAAAATATCGCGGTCAAATATCGTTCCTGGTTCATATGGAATGTCCCGCATAAATGTTATGTATGTGTGTGTGTGTGTGTGTGTTTGTGTGAATATTTACGTCCATGTACGGTCACACGATACCCCGAGGGAGTGACCATCACCGCCGATTCTGAATTCTGATGCTCTTCCGATGATGGTACACGACGGTTCACTGGATTCCATTCCTCGGTGTTGATGAAAAACAAGCGAAAAAACAAAAAGACAAAAAAAATGGTGAAGACCATCGAGTTTATGAGACCGCCAGATTACCTTTTGGGATATGAAAAATTAGTACGCGGCGATGGTCCGAGAATCTGTGACACGATCTCCCTCTCTCGTTGTCTTTATTTTTCTTTCGTTTTTATTTTTTATTTTTTTTAGTCGCCCGAAAAGATTTTTTATTATAAGTGCGAATCGTTAATCATTTAAAATGAGAAAAAAAAATGTATACGTTACTGACGAAAATATCGAAGCATTTTGTTTATTTCATCATCGGTAATGTCGACCAACATATAAATTTTGCAAATAAATTATTTTCATTCCAACAATTACTTTGATCCAATGAATCCAATCTTGGATTCAACAAATTCACCAATTTATTAATCAATTAATCGTTTGTATTTAATTAAAGCCATTGCATTTATGCAAAGTAACAAAAAATTGTGAAAAATTTAACAATGTTTTTCACCATTTTTACGTAATATTTTTTTCAGTTTTCGAACAAACGATCATAATTGGCAGAAATTTTGAAATCAGATAGAGCGAAAGAAGGAGAAAAAGGGGAATTAAACAAAGAATCCGACCCTTACAGCTCTCGAAGATCGAAAATTCGTCACAAAACTGTCGATTTTAAGTAGACTTTTTTTCTCATTAAGTTAATTTTTATCGATATGTAGCATTTTGAAAAAACCTCGAGTGCACTTGAAGAATTTTAGTATTTGTCGGAGAGAGGTAAAGGGCCATTCAAAAATTAACTAAAAACAATTGAGCAACTTAAAAAATTTCTACAAAGCTTTTTTTAAATCGTGGGCTAATGACCCAAAATGTATTTTAAAGCTCCAACGATTGCAAAGAAAATGGGCACTGAGCAAAGTTGCAACTGCATTGAGAAATAAAAATAAGGAGCCTGACGATCCTCACCGCTAGGATAATCGTCTTGTTTTATAAAAAACTAGCTGGTGTCCGCGGCTTCGCACGCGTTGAATCAGTGTAAAAACATTTTACCCCTCTTTGACCCATTAGGGGTTGAATTTCGAAAAATCCCTTCTCAGTGAGTCTCTACATTCTAAGATAAAACTACTGACCAAATTTCAAGTTTATAGGCTTTATAGTTTCTGAGATTTCGGGATGAGTCAGTGGTATTTTCGCTTAAATATATATATATATATATATGTATGTATGTATATACTATACTATATACTATATATATATATAGATGTGTAAACTCGAAAATATGAAACGATTTTTTTTTCAACCACATGACAGTTCATGGCTTAAACAATATTTGGTATAAAACTTCTAAGATCCCTCAACGCGATTTTAGAAAAATCAACGTCGTTTTGCTTGAGTGCAAAAAAAAATTTTTTGATTTTTTTATTCTTTCAAGATCGATGTATCGATGTATTTTTCTAGCTGATCTTAAATTCGCTGGCGATTGTCTCAAAAAAATGAAAAATCTCTGTGAAAAATTCAGAAAAGTATTTTTTCGGATGGTCGATTGGCCAGGAAGACAAAAGGACAAGTTAGTTTATTAACTTTTCCCTTTCATATTACATCAATGAAACACTCTTCATTTAATATTTTTCGAAAGCAAAAATATTAATTGTTTATTATCAAATTTTATTAATGAACAAAACATTCGTTCCTTTTTTATTTAATTAATTTAAACCTAATTTTTAATTGACGTCATAAATCATCAATGTATGAGAAATTCCTCTCTAAGACAGATAAACGCAGAGGGAAAGACTGAGAAAAATCCACGTGTCGACCATGCACTTTTTCCACGCTCGGGACATTTATAATATTCATACTATTATGGTTATAAATATACATATAGGTATTTATTCGTGAACCCGCGGTCTACGTGCCCAGACGGTATATGAGTCAGAGACTCACGCGAGAGTCGCGAAGGCAGCCCTCTTTCTCTCTCTTATTCTTTTTTTCGTTATAAAGACTATTTGTGAACACATTCGTAAAGCGCGCGCCCCGTCGTCTACGCCGTTCTCACCCAGTCTGTAAGTAGTCTAAGTCCGACGACGAAAGCGCAGAAAACGATAAGAAAGAAAGAAAGAGAGAGAGAGAAGAGAGAAGAGAGAGAAAAGAGAGAAGAGAGAGAAGAGAGAGAAGAGAGAGAAGAGAGAGAAGAGAGAGAAAAGAGAGAAGAGAGAGAAAAGAGAGAAGAGAGAGAATAGAGAGAAGAGAGAGAATAGAGAGAAAAGAGAGAGAGAAAGATCTCTTGGCACAGCTGGCCGCGGCAACAAGGAAACTCTCGTAACTCTTTCCCAAACTTTCATGGTCAATCCCAAAACGCCAACATGCCCTCCCATCTTCGCCTGTCGTTCATACAAGATTTTGAGGCACAGCAAAAGTGATATTGAGAACAAAGTTTTATTCTTTGCTCTGACTTTCGATTAATAAAAAAAAAGCATTAAAAAATTTACGTCTATGAGAAAGTGGCTTTCTCTATATTAACTTCCGCATAGAGAAAGCTTTTCTTTACGCTCCAAAATTTTGACCCATATTTTTAAACACATTTTTAACTCGATGAGTGAAAAAATACAAAAGTTAGAGCAATTAATTCTTGCAAAAATTGCAAATTTTGTTAATTATAAAATGTCATTTGACGATCCTCCCCAAACTTAATACCAAGCAAGCTTGGCATTTACCCTATTTGGGCAAATAGTTTTAGCTGAAAACTAAATTTAGCGATTGCTGAAAATTTACGAAAGTTAGAGCGATCAGTTATTATTATTGATCGGAGAAAAAATTGCAGCTAATTAACGCTCGTTTCCTTTAATATTAGTTGGAATTCAAACTCTGCTTAAAGTATGTCAAATACTTAGTAGATTTCAAAAATTTACCGAGGCTCAAACCTCGTCGATGGATTGGCGTTTAAGGTGATTTTTGGCCTGACCTATTTTCAAAGTTTTACCAAGATCGTTCAAGCCGTTATCAAGATATAAACATTTGATATTTTAAAATTTATCGCATATACTTTTCCTAAATATACATTTTTTCTCGACATTTTGGGACGTTTGAAACACTCTGGCATTAAAAATTTGATTCCTTTTTCCCGAAAAGAAATTTTCGATTATGAAAATAAAACAAACAACAAATAGAGAGAGAGAGAGAGAGAGAAATTGTTTTGGTTTCTGGTAAATGATAAGTAAAAATGAAAAACGATGGAGCTTGACGAGAGCAAATTCTTAATAATTTTCAAAGCTCCAAATATTTTTTTGCTCCCTCATAGAGAAGCTGCTTTGATTTTAAAAAAAATGGAAAATAAAAATTTTCATGATAAAGTCCTTAAAATGTTCCAAAAAGTCGAAAAAAATATATTCAGAAGAAATTTCTGTTCGTGTGTCTCTGTGTGTATACGAGGGCGTATGCGTGTGCGCTTTGAAATTATTTTATGTGTATATATATATTACATATCCAAAAAATAATCGCGGCTTCTGTCGCGTTCAACCAGTGCAAACGAATTTTACCCTTTTTTAGCCCCTTAAGTGTTGAATTTAGAAAAAATCTTATTTTAAATGATCGATAATTATGAGGAAGAATAATGCAATATTTAATATGCATTATTTTGTATTCTGTACTAAAATATACTTTTATTAGATACTAAATTCTTCAAAGGGTGGTCGGAGTGAAAAGGGGACGATAACGGGGCCAAAAAGCCAGCAAAGCAGTAGTAAGTCTGCTGTATATATTACATATCCATAAAATAATGGCGGCTTCGCTCGCATTCAACCAGTGCAAATGAATTTTACCCTTTTTTAGCCCCTTAAGGGTTGAATTTAGAAAAAATCTCATTTTAGTGGATACCACGTCATAGAAAAAATTTAGTCCCTAAATTTGATATTTCTAGGTCCATTGGTTTGGACTGAGTGTTGATGAGTCAGTCAGGACTTTTATTTATATATTTATAGATAGATTTTGAAACTTGTGAAAAATTTCATTATTTCAAAAAATTGATGTGATCGCTCGAACTTTTTCAACAAAATTGAGAACCCTACTTTTTTAAATGATCGATAATTATGAGGAAGAATAATGCAATGAGTGTTGATGAGTCAGTCAGGACTTTTATTTATATATTTATAGATAGATTTTGAAACTTGTGAAAAATTTCATTATTTCAAAAAATTGATGTGATCGCTCGAACTTTTTCAACAAAATTGAGAACCCTACTTTTTTAAATGATCGATAATTATGAGGAAGAATATTTAATTTGCATTATTTTGTATTCTGTACTAAAATATACTTTTATTAGATACTAAATTCTTCAAAGGGTGGTCGGAGTGAAAAGGGGACGATAACGGGGCCAAAAAGCCAGCAAAGCAGTAGTAAGTCTGCTGTATATATTACATATCCATAAAATAATGGCGGCTTCGCTCGCATTCAACCAGTGCAAATGAATTTTACCCTTTTTTAGCCCCTTAAGGGTTGAATTTAGAAAAAATCTCATTTTAGTGGATACCACGTCATAGAAAAAATTTAGTCCCTAAATTTGATATTTCTAGGTCCATTGGTTTGGACTGAGTGTTGATGAGTCAGTCAGGACTTTTATTTATATATTTATAGATAGATTTTGAAACTTGTGAAAAATTTCATTATTTCAAAAAATTGATGTGATCGCTCGAATTTTCTGAACAAAATTGAGAACGCTACTTTTTTAAATGATCGATAATTATGAGGAAGAATAATGCAATATTTAATTTGCATTATTTTGTATTCTGCACTAAAATATATTTTTATTAGATACTAAATTCTTCAAAGGGTGCTCGGAGTGAAAAGGGGACGATAACGGGGCCAAAAAGCCAGCAAAGCAGTAGTAAGTCTGCTGTATATATTACATATCCATAAAATAATGGCGGCTTCGCTCGCATTCAACCAGTGCAAATGAATTTTACCCTTTTTTAGCCCCTCAAGGGTTGAATTTAGAAAAAATCTCATTTTAGTGGATACCACGTCATAGAAAAAATTTAGTCCCTAAATTTGATATTTCTAGGTCCATTGGTTTGGACTGAGTGTTGATGAGTCAGTCAGGACTTTTATTTATATATTTATTGATAGACTTTGAAACTTGTGAAAAATTTAATTATTTCAATAAATTGATGTGATCGCTCGAACTTTCTGAACAAAATTGAGAACGCTACTTTTTTAAATGATCGATAATTATGAGGAAGAATAATGCAATATTTAATTTGCATTATTTTGTATTCTGCACTAAAATATATTTTTATTAGATACTAAATTCTTCAAAGGGTGCTCGGAGTGAAAAGGGGACGATAACGGGGCCAAAAAGCCAGCAAAGCAGTAGTAAGTCTGCTGTATATATTACATATCCAAAAAATAATCGGCTTCGGTCGCGTTCAACCAGTGCAAATGAATTTTACCCTTTTTTAGCCCCTCAAGGGTTGAATTTAGAAAAAATCTCATTTTAGTGGATACCACGTCATAGAAAAAATTTACTCCCTAAATTTGATATTTCTAGGTCCAATGGTTTGGACTGAGTGTTGATGAGTCAGTCAAGACTTTTATTTATATATTTATAGATAGATTTTGAAACTTGTGAAAAATTTCATTATTTCAAAAAATTGATGTGATCGCTCGAACTTTCTGAACAAAATTGAGAACGCTACTTTTTTAAATGATCGATAATTATGAGGAAGAATAGTGCAATATTTAATTTGCATTATTTTGTATTCAGCACTAAAATATATTTTTATTAGATACTAAATTCTTCAAAGGGTGGTCGGAGTGAAAAGGGGACGATAACGGGGCCAAAAAGCCAGTAAAGCAGACCTACTATACTTAATATCGAGAGTAGACCGATGAAAGTTTATGCGGAGCAAAACCAAAGTTGCCTCCGGGGTCCGAAGCTTTTACGACCAACGAATTGCTCCTGTGCCCTTTTTTTTTTCCTTCCTCTTTTCTTGCTCACCATCCTTCTTCACTGCAGTCAACAAAACGGGCTGCAAGAAAACTTAACTTTTCATCACTTCCCTCAAAAAATTCTCAAGTGTTCCTCAATTTTTCCTGTAAGCTTCGAATCTCGAATTTCAATATTTCTTAATTCGTGGATCTGTAATAGAAATTTTTAAAAAAATTACCAATTTCATCAAAACAATTTTCCTTTCTCTGTTCATTAAGAAAAGTCTCTCTCACTCGATCCATCAAATACGATGCTTCGGTTTTTCGACTCAATCAAATTCTTTGTTGATTTTTCATAGAAATAAGGAAAGACAATTCGAAATTCCGAAACAACATTTTTTTCCTTTACGATAAAAAGATCTCTAAAAAAATATCTCAGGTCAAATATTTATTGTACGATCAACGTATTCTGATTCGCAAATAAACGCAAAATTAACACAAAGGTTAATTAATACAAAGTTCATTACAAAAATTTTCTTTGTTTCCACTTCGACCAAAAAATACCTCGAAAAATCACTTTTCAAATCTTCCTTGTTTCCTATATTCGCTCCTGGAATAGCATAGGAGGATTCCCGCAGCTTCTTCTGCAGAGACCCGTCACTCATCATCGTGGAAGAACGATTCTGTCTCAGTTCATCACCGCTCTGTATATCGTCGATTCTTCTCGTTCTTCTACGTGTGCTGCGACTCCTCTCAATTTTTCGTTCCGTCCTCGTCATTTCAGGCCACACGCGGGAGTTAAAAACATATGTGTGTGTGTGTGTGAGAGAGAGAGAGGGAGAGGGGAGAGAGAGAGAGAGAGAGAGAGAGAGGGAGAGGGGAGAGAGAGAGAGAGAGGGAGAGAGAGAGAGAGAGAGAGAGAGAGAGAGAGAGAGAGAGGGGGGGGGAGAGAGAGAGAGAGAGAGAGCGAGAGGGATGAACGGCTTTTCACCGATGCCAAACGGAGTAGCGGACCAAGGAGAGGATATAGTCAAGAAAGAGGTTCCCACACCGCGGGGCATGATTTATCGGCCTGCCACCCGACCGAGTCGCTGTCATCATCATGCTCTCGTACCGTGAAACCTTCCCTGGCTCCTTCTTTCCTTCTTTCTTCTCTTCTTCTTCTTCTTCGTCCTTTTTTTATACTCTCAGTGTTCTCTTCTGTTATACACATCTCTGTTCAGTCTCTCGTTCTCGTCATCTTCGAACGTCCTTATGCATCTTTACTTTCATATTTTTCTTTCCATTGATTAGTAAAGTCCTCTCACGGAAGATTCCTCACATGACCGATAGTGACCACAACTGACCACTTTTCACTGCTTCTCCAAGCAACAAAGGATGTCGTATTAGTTTTCTATCTATTAAAAGATGGCTGCTTGTTTCTGGATCAAGATGCCTTTCATTGGCAACATTTCTCCTTCATGAAGGGTCAAGAAGTATATTTTTAGCTTCTTCCAGATTCACGTTGATATAATTTGGTTCAACTGGTTAGCAAAATCCTCTCACGAAAGATTAATCACATTATCGTTGATCACCTTGGAGACCTCAACTGATCACTTTTTATTAACTCTCCAACGAGCTGGAAAAAATTTCGTATCAGTTTTCTAGCTATTAAAATATGACAGATTTGTTTTTAGATCCAGATGAGCTTTATTGGCATTCCGTCAATAATTATTCATTTAGAGGGGTATGAAGGTTATCCAGGTTTTTCCAGGTACACGTAGATATAATTTTTTTCCACGAGCTAGAAAACTCTCTCGCAAAGGAATCACCCAAAGCTTATTACCCTTGAACACTTTTTGTCAGGCCAACTGGATACTTTTTGCTCACTCCTTCAGCTAGAAAGGCCACCAATTTACCAGCTATTAAAAAATGTTAAACTTATTTTTGTAGCCAGAAGATCTTCGTCATCAACATCTTCCGTTCATAAAGAGGAAAGAATTATAGTTGTAAGATCTTGCTGGTCCACGAAGAGAGATTTTAAAACGTGATTACAATTCGGACGGCTGACCATTCAAAGATCTTGACTACTGGCGCTGCAGTGGCCAAACTGCTGACTACCCCTTCATCATACCGGGTCAGGGCAATTTCAACAGGAAGACTCTTGGACATTTTAAAGATGATATCGTCGGTTTCTGGCATTAAATGGTGCATCATCACTAACTTGGGATCATTCAGTTTAGTTAGTGTAGCTGCAGTCTCCTATTATTGGCAAAAAGGAAGATTTTTCAAGGACCTTAAGTCGGTTGAGGCAAAATACAGTGGAAACTCTCCCCTGCTTAGATCCTCAGAGCTCACATGCATGAAAAGTGGGGGAACGTTGGAAAATGCACATTCGTTCCAGCATGAGAAAAGGGAACAACTATGACCGGGGTCATAGTTGACATTTACGTCAAATTTTTGTACGTATCAAAAGAGTAGAGTCAAATATTATCAATAATAGGAAATACTTTATTTCCAATAAATTATAAATAAACAAATATTATAAAGTAGATAATTTTCATTTCATCTCTGTCATTCATCTGAAATTAATCATCAAACTTGGCAACTAGGTTTTTCACCCTGTGCATTGAATTAGATTTTTTTATACTTAATGGGAAAAATGAAAGCTGTGATTAATGACAGCGATGGTCGTTCTAACTTGCTGGCTCATTGGTGTGACACTCGGCTTTACATTGGATTTCCTCCTGTTCTCTTTTTTGAGCCTTCCCAACATCCCTTACGATCACCAGCTAGAATTGTATTTTTTATTCCTACTAACTATTTCTGGCACTGCTAGAAATCGAGAGCATCAAGGACGAAAAAATTGCGATATAAGTTGGGAAACACGATGAGTACAAATGAAAAAAACAATTGAAGCTCGTTATCGCAAGGGATGCTGGGAAGGCTCAAAAAAGAAGACATGAGGAAACCCAATGTGGAACGAAATGTCAAACACGTGACTTACTATTGGAATTATTTTTAAAAAACGCCATTTCACGTCAAATTTTTTCCTGGATGTTTTCATCGGTGACCAATAACCAATGATATTGCATGCATTGGCTCACCCAGCAATAAGTTCCTTTAAACTATTCAGCTTAGCATGAAATTTTTCAAATTTTATCTACAATATCATTTTGTTTGACCTCAAGGTGTAACCACACCCTAAGTATGTATACCAATCAATCAATCAATCAATATCTTTCTCCAATCTCGGTCCCTATAATATCTTTTTTTATTGCTGTTTTGTTAAGAAGAATTTATCGGTCTCAGGGGATTAGAGATGATCGCTCGATTATCCACAAACCGAGGCCCTCCATAGATTCGACCAATATTTTTATCCTGTTGTTTATTTTTTAGCATAATTTTTTTCCAAGGTAATCACTCAGCGTCACGCGAAGCTAAAAATCACGTGAAGAATCGCCATTTTTTTTTTTTCTTTCTTTCGCGTCGATTGAAAAAAAAAAAAAAAAAAAAACGAAATTAAGTACCATTATATCCATGCGCGATTTGGCAGAGTCGTAAAACATCGAGATGGAGTCCTCTCTCTGCTCGGATGTCCAAAAGGGAGAAATTATTCGATGAGGGCTGAAGGGTCAGCCCTTGGATAGAGAGGGAGAGAGATAGAACGAGTGAGTCTCGTTATTGTTGGTGGCTCTCTCTGTGATGCGTGCGGACCCAACTCTCCTGAGAGCAATTTGAAATTCGAGAAAAAAACGTGGGAAGACCCCTCCCCCCCCTTCGCCATAACCCTTCGGTCTACCACCGTCAGTGAAGCCTCTCAAGAAGCCGAAGAAATTCTCATTTATGGTTTATCATAAATTTATTCATGAGGTGTTTTTTCGAGCAGGGGCGGAGAAGAGAAGTTACCTTCTCCGGCTCGTTCGACTCTCTTTATCCCCCCCCCCCCCTCCCCTCCCTCTCACTCTCTCACTCTCTCTTTCTCTCTCTGACTTTTTACGAGCTAGCTCGAACTCTTGGACAGTCTCGCTCCCCTTGCCTCTACTATACGTCTCCATTTTGAAATTTCTTTTCACTTTGTATTCTTGACTCTTTCTTCAAGACACAAATTTTAAGACACTCTCTATATTCTCTTTTAATATTTCTCGCTTGTTTACTTGTTCGCAATGATAGCTGTTTATGTTATAAGCAAAAGTAAAGAGAAAATTCACCATTACGTTATTAATATTGAATTTATCTCTTTATACTTCATTTTTTTTTATGGTAACCCTACTATTATAACAGTATAATGAGGGTACCAAAAGTATTCCACTATTGAAATAGTGGAGGTAGAATAAAAAAATCACTTGCAATAGTGAAAATTGTATAACGAAAATTTTAATAGCGACGAGTTATTGAAAGAGATGGGGCACTCGTTTTCCATCATTTTTGCATCATTTATGTTCAATATGATAAAACTCTTATCGCAAAGTCTCGCACAAAAAAAAATGAAGGTCGTCACAAGTCCCAATTGTTAATTAGCCAGCAATTATTTAGACTAAATTCAGTATGTTTGGGAGACTTTTTATCAATTGACTGTAGCTCTTTTTGATTTTTTGTGTGATTAGGTGACCTCCGAAGCTTTCGAAGATTGTTGTATATTTTCGGCGAAGAACGGCAGATAATTATTAATATTTTCAAATTCCCAGTGAGTTAAGAAAAATAATAATAATTTTTCAGGAGAATCACTACGATATTCCAACAGCAATATTCCTGACAGCAGTCTGTATGAAATTGAGTTATTAAAATGTGTCAAACTTATGTATAATGATTTTCAAATTCCCAGTGAGTTAAAAAAAAAAATAATAATTTTTCAGGAGTTACGTTATTCCAATAGCAATATTCCTTACAGAAGTCTATATGAAATTGAGTTATATAAATGTGTCAAACTTATGTATAATGATTTTCAAATTCCCAGTGAGTTAAGAAAAATAATAATAATTTATCAGGAGAATCACTACGTTATTCCAATAGCAATATTCCTGACAGCAGTCTATATGAAATTGAGTTATTAAAATGTGTCAAACTTATGTATATAATGATTTTCAAATTCCCAGTGAGTTAAGAAAAATAATAATAATTTATCAGGAGTATCACTACGTTATTCCAATAGCAATATTCCTTACAGCAATCTATATGAAATTGAGTTATTAAAATGTGTCAAACTTATGTACGGAGCCAAATTTTTTCAACAAATTTTTAATCTTTCAACACATGACACCAAAGTCTTTTGCACTAAAATGTTTATTGAATGCTGAAACATTACCGGATATGAATAAAAAATATTTATACGGAACTGTAATCATTAATATCAAATATTTCGAAGATTCTTAGCAGATTCTGCTAAGATTCTTAGCAGATTCTTAGCAGAGCAGATTCCCAAGGCGTTAGTTCGAAATTAAGCTCTGACTAAAATTCGAACTTGAAAGACTGAACTCGATTTCAAACTTGATTTCGTGTTCGAGTTTAACGATAAGCTTAAATCCAGATCCCACTTAACAAAAAAAAAGGGCTCATAAAAAGATTGCAAATTATTTTTCATACTTAATTTTACTATTCACTCGAATTTTAGTATGCAATATCGAAATAATAAAAATATCCTGACAGCAGCGTTCCGATGAATCGATTCGTCCGAAAATTATGCAACTATCTCCACTGGCGTCCCAATCCGAGTTGAAATTTACACCCTCAAAGTACCCTATGTAGGCTTCAAAGGGGTTAAAACTGCCATACTTTAAGGGTGGGGGGCGAGGTTCAATGGAGATTTCTAAACAGCCACGTAGGTACTTAGTAGGGGTGAGTACTTTTTAAATCGCATTTAGATTGAAGTATTTAATGAGTCCCCAGCTCAATCATCAACAATAATTAATCGACCTCGTGATGCATTAGATATATAGTTACCAAACCAGCTGACCATTCAAGAGTGCCTGAATTCGTCGTAAGAATTTACGAGAAGATTAAAAATTAGTTAAATTCACTCTACAAATGCTTCCAGTAACTTGGCATGACCAAAATCGACCATTTTCGAGGTTGCAACCCCGAAACTTTAACCCTTTCCGTACAAACATGGATCTTTCGTGTCCGGTCGATTCAATTTATGTCCCCAATTATTGATTACTCTTCGATAATTAAATGATACTAAACGTAATTTTTTTTCAAAATGTAGTAAAAGCTACAAAGTTCTACTAAGTTTAAAGTATATTCACAATTTTTTAGGGATTTTTATAATCACTTTGAATAGGGGAAAAAGTCGTCAAACTCGAGAGATGTTTGGATGGATCAGGTGCCATTTTTCACATGGTACGAAAAGGGTTAATCAATGGTTAATCAACTATTGATTTCATAATTCATACAATAGATGGTTTCGTTACAAGTTGGTGGTTTAAGAGTACCTAATCACTGGTTAGATAATAAGTGGAGGTTGAGTTAAAAAAAAATACGAATTCGATGACTTTCTCCTTTGACTCTGAATGGTTAACTCAGTCGCTTGAAAACGTACTCGGAGGTTACAATAACAAGATAGTATATTATAATAACAAGATACTCCATTGCCTTCTCCTATGACTCCAGATGGGTAAAATCGGCCACTTTCTATGGTTCAAAAGAGGATCCTCAGGTTCGAAGTGGGTTCTAACCAGCGACGGAAGGGGGTGGGAGCACTTTAAAATGAGGAAATCCACGGCAAATTAAATACTGAACGAATCACCATCAGCTTAATCATCAACATCAAGTTAGCGATTCATATTCAATATGTGACTTTGAATCCCCCTCATAACTCAAAAGTGCGTATCCCTGGTCAGAACTTACATGAAGATGAAAATTTGAAAAAAAATATTCCATAACTCCCTTCTTTGGCTCCAAATGGTTAACTCAGCCATTTTTCGTAGCTAACAGAACAGCCCTTAATTGTACATTGCTTACATCCTAATTTTTTTTTTAATTTGGGACCAAAATGAAGAAAAGAATAACTTGGGAAAACTCACAGGACGACCCTATTAAAATGTGTTTTTCAATACTTATCATTATTATGATAAGAAACCTGGTAAGAACGAGAATTCAATCAATATGTGACTTTGATTTCCCCTCATGACTGAAAAGTACGTATCCCTGGTCAGAACTTACATGAAGATGAAAATTTGAAAAAATTTATTCCATAACTCCCTCTTTTGGCTCCAAATGGTTAACTCAGCCATTTTTCGTAGCTAACCGTAAAGCCCTTAATTTTACATTTTGTACATTTAAAATTTATTTAAATTTGGGACCAGAATGAAGGACACAAAAAAAAACTTGCGAAAACTCACAGAACGACCCTTTAAAAATATGTTTTTCAATACTTATCATTATTATGATAAGAAACCTGGTAAGAACGATTCACTAGCTTAGTCATCAATATCAAGTTAGCGATTCATATTCAATATGTTACTCTGATTTCCCCTCATGACTCTAAAGTGCGTATCCCTGGTCAGAACTTACATGAAGATGAAAATTTGAAAAAAAATATTCCATAACTCCCTCTTTTGGCTCCAAATGGTTAACTCAGCCATTTTTCGTAGCCAACCGTAAACCCCTTAATTTTACATTTTGTACATTTAAAATTTGTTTAAATTTGGGACCAAAATGAAGGACACAAAAAAAAACTTGTGAAAACTCACAGAATGACCCTTTAAAAATATGTTTTTCAATACTTATCATTATTATGATAAGAAACCTGGTAAGATTCACTAGCTTAATCATCAACATCAAGTTGGCGATTCATATTCAATATGTTACTCTGATTTCCCCTCATGACTCTAAAGTGCGTATCCCTGGTCAGAACTTATATGAAGATGAAAATTTGTTTTTTTTTTTTTTCTATAACTCCCTCCTTTGGCTCCAAATGATTAACTGAGTCATTTTCCGTAATTGTACATTGCTTCCACCCTATTTTTTTTTTAAATTTGGGACCAAAATGAAGAAGACAAAAAAAATAACTTGGGAAAACTCACAGAATGACCCTATAAAAATATGTTTTTTAATACTTCTCATTATTATGATAATAAGTCTGTTAACAACGAGAATTTTTCTATCAGTAGGACACAAGTTACACTTTTATGGTGAAAAAAATTAATAACTAAAAGGTGATTGGTCAGTGGATGAAAGCAAATAGGGGTAATCCACTCTCGCCTACTAATGTCGCGCACAGTTCGTCCACTTGGTCGTCTTTCTTCATCTCTTGGCTTCTTCAACTCCGACAACATCTCGTGTGTGCCGTTGCGAACATTTTACTCTCTCTCTCTCTCTCTCTCTCTCTCTCTCTTCCTTCCTTCTTCTCTTCCTCTCGCAAAGAAGGGGTTTGTCGGCGAGAAACTGAGCCGTGGGCTTTGGTCTTCCTACCAAGTCGAGCGCATGCACACAACAGTTCCGGGCGTCGTCGCGAGAGTGTTCTATCCTCTTGCTCGAGACTCACCGAAATCTCTTGCTCACTAAACCCAAACCCAACCTGACCCTTAAAACTATTTTTTCATCTCCTTAATAATTATTTATAAATTTTCAATCTTATTTATTCGACAATCACAATTTTGTCATAATTAAAACAATTTGTTTTTTTTTTTGTTTCATCACGTGATTCTACTTTGTTCAATCGTCTTAAAATTATAATTTTGTCAAGTGAATTGTATTGTAAAGTGAAATTCGACGAGTTCGTGTCTTGTTTGTGTTATTTTTTCTGCGTTAAAAAAAATATATATATATATCTTGAAGATGTTTGGAAAATTGAGTTTTATCGTTCACATGATTCTCGTGGCCATTTTGACAAATAAAAAAAATCAAGGAAACGCACGTAGCGAGGATGTTTTATTGTTGCAACAGAGACGTGGATTTCCGGGAAGTCCTCATCCCTACGGCATGGAGAGACCAACTCGTGTCGAAGAGTTCAATAGAACCGACGTTATACATCCGGAATATCAGATACCGGCCACACTTCAATCCGGCAATGTTTCAAAGTGAGATTTTGATTTTATTTATTTAAAAAAAAAAATTTAAACAATTTTCCAAATATTTGAATTTTTTTTATTTTTATTTTTTTTTTTACGAAAATGTTGAGATGTACAGTGCAATTTAACGTTGTGCCCTGAGGGCTTTCAAGCGTGGTCTGGATTTTCCTCTCAGTCTCTCTCTTTCTTCTCTATCTTTTGCCCGTCGCGAGAAAAGCTGGATTTAGCCACGGGGGTCGCGAACACGACCCCAGACGACGCGCGTCGCCGGCATTGTGTCCCGACGCTAATTTTACAATGGCCCGCTTGGTGTGTGCAAAGTTACACCAAGGGAGTTTATAGGAAGAAGAGGATTTTAACCAGGCAGCATATATTATGAGCAAGATTGTGGCGAGCACGTGTAACGCGAACAAAGTTAGCACAAACTTGTAATTTACGTTTTTACCATCATGAAATAATCAAAAAATTCAATTTACAAAGCGATTTAAGAATATAAAAGATGATTTTTTTTTATATCAATTTATTCGGTTCAGGGATATGAACAAAATTTTTTTTTTTTATCGATTAAATTGATTAAGAAATATTTTACGACCAATTATTCGTAGAAGAATTTGTTTATTTTACCTTTTCCCAATTGGGATTTTGTCTCTGATTATTAATCATCCCTAAAATTTGTCGAGAGTACCAAAATTTCATGTGAATACATTTTTTTTTAAATCAATTTATTCGGTTCAGGGATATGAACAAAATTATTTTTTTTTATCGATTAAGTTGATTAAGAAATATTTTACGACCAATTATTCGTAGAAGAATTTGTTTATTTTACCTTTTCCCAATTGGGATTTTGTCTCTGATTATTAATCATCCCGAAATTTTGTCGAGAGTACCAAAATTTCATGTGAATACATTTTTTTTTAAATCAATTTATTCGGTTCAGGGATATGAACACAATTAATTCTTTTTATCGATTAAGTTGATTAAGAAATATTTTACGACCAATTAATCGTAGAAGAATTTGTTTATTTTTCCTTTTCCCAATTGGGATTTTGCCTCTGATTATTAATCATCCCGAAATTTTGTCGAGAGTACCAAAATTTCATGTGAATACGAGAAAAAAAAAAATGTGTAACGAAGAAAATCATAAAATTCTGTTAAAACTAAAATTTTGTTAAACGGATGTTACTATAAAGACCGCACCTTTTAATCGTAAAATAATCGGACTTGAATGATTTTTTTTTCTAGCCAAAAAATATAGATTTTGATAACATCTAACACGTGAAAAATTATTATCGAATAAATGCTTATCAATTAAAATATCTTATCCACATAAAAATGTTAGATAAATGTCTAATTTTACAATGGCCCGCTTCGTGTATGCAAAGTTAGACCAAGGGAGTTTATAGGAATAAGAGGATTTTAACCAGGCAGCATATATTATGAGCAAGATTGTGGCGAGCACGTGTAACGCGAACAAAGTTAGCACAAACTTGTAATTTCCGTTTTTACCATCATGAAATAATCAAAAAATTCAATTTACAAGACGATTTAAGAATATAAAAGATGATTTTTTTTTAAATAAATTTATTCGGTTCTCAGATATGAACAAAATTTTTTTTTTTTATCGATTAAGTTGATTAAGAAATATTTTACGACCAATTATTCGTAGAAGAATTTGTTTATTTTACCTTTTCCCAATTGGGATTTTGCCTCTGATTATTAATCATCCCGAAATTTTGTCGAGAGTACCAAAATTTCATGTGAATACGAGAAAAAAAAAATGTGTAACGAAGAAAATCATAAAATTCTGTTAAAACTAAAATTCTGTTCAACGGATGTCACTATAAAGGCCGCACCTTTTAATCGTAAAATAATCGGACTTGAATGATTTTTTTTTCTAGCCAAAAAATATAGTTTTTGATAACATCTAACACGTGAAAAATTATTATCGAATAAATGCTTATCAATTAAAATATCTTATCCACATAAAAATGTTAGATAAATGTCTACAAAAAAAAATCATACAATCAATCTAATACACGGACATAATGTATGTCTTCTCATTAGCCCATTACAAATAAACATATTTTTACATATCATTAATAATCGCTTAATTAATGCCAATTATTTCTCTATTACACTTGTCATTATAATGGAGAAAATCTCCTTGAGAAATATCTATAATATCGTGCAAAATGAAGTGCTCTCTCTCGAGAGAGAAATGTTTTGGCTACTTGCCGCGAAAAAATCGCGCGGGATCTTTCTCGCTGATCTCACAAATCTCAAACCACGCGCGGGCTTTCTATCTCTCTCATTTTCCTCTTCTTATTAATATTGTTTCTATGTTTTCCTTTTATCCTTAGTTTCGTGGATACGACGACGGCCTCGACGTCGCGAAGATATCTCAAAGAGAGCTTTATTGCTTCCTTTTTTCTTTTTTAATCTCCCCACCCTCAACTCTTGAAGCATAACTTTATTACCACACGGTATATATATACACACATATATTTATATATATATATATATATATATATATATATATATATATATATATGCAAAGAACGAGATTTCCTTACTTTGTCGTCAACTTCTCGATCTCAGTTTCACGAAAGACAGAGCGGGGCTTGTATAACGAAACTTGTGTGTCTTTGATGGTAAAATTTCTCATTAATAATCCCTGACGCATGGCTGTATGATTATAAATACGTATAAAAGCCTCCCTTTCGGACTAGCAACTTTGTAAGCTGACGTACAAGCATTCATGGTCTGCAGGTGCTGACGAAAACTTTTTTTTTTTTTCCTTAAGATAGCCCTTTTCACGCCAATTTTGCATTTACAAGACAGCCTCTAAACTATACAAGTTTAATTTGTTTTCGTCATCGTTTGTGTCATGTAGATTCACGATTGAGTTGCTCACATTCATAGACTTCTCATAGCAATTGGTATATTTTTAAAATACGTATTTTTACAAAATCCAGTAAAGCCTCGAATTACACATTTTGGCAAATTTTTGTTAGCTTTTGGTTTTGATTAGTTTATAAAAAATATCCAAAGAATTATCTTTTTGTTGAACAAGTATTTTTTAAAACTTTTTGTTCAACATATATTGTACTAGCGATAAATTTATAATTTTTCATATGACTCATTTATTTATATTATACAGAATCCGATTATTCGTGGCTTTCAATTATACGGGGGGGTCTCCGGTCCCGCCTGCTTGATAAACTTTTTGTTTAATTAAATTAATAGTTGGCCCAAATGTTGCCAGATAATTTTAATTTTCGCGGTAGATTGATCGATGCGGAAAAATACCCAAAGATCTCAATAAAACCCAGTAAATTCTGGAGATTTTGGTAAAAACTTTTTTTCGGTATTTAAGAAAATTTAACACAAACGGAGGATCGATATGAGTATACGCATTAAACCGGAAGCAACGAGAACGAGTGGACGTATCAAACCCAAAACATCGAGAGCAAACGAGTCCAGTGTGCGAAAGTTTTGGGTTGGGGGTGGGTTAATCAAAAAAGCATCTCCGATGTAAAATCTAAACCTAACTTTCCTCGAGAAATGCCTCATGAAATAGTGAAAACCTCAAGAAAATCTGTCCAGTAGTTCTCGAGATTAGTCCGGACAGACAGAGAGACGCCTATCGGGAACTTAATTTTATGCTATGTTTGGAGATAACGCCTATTAAAATATTAATATATATCATCGAATTTGCTTCTTCCCACCTATCAACGTCAACAGAATATACATATATATGTATATACTTCTGAATTTTGCGCTGGATGATATATATATATATATACAATTAATATAACAATTAATTAATATATATATATATATACACTGTCAAGAAAGATATGAAATTTACAAACTGGGTATAGTAAATGAAAATTCATGCACTTGTATGGCTAAATTAATAAATGAACATTGATTTTCATACACTCATGTGAAATTTAATATATACGACATTGAATATTACAAACCTGTTTGAGAATTTTTGAAATATATAACGTAATAATACATTTTTTGACTGATCATAACAACATTTGTACAATAATTCATTCGTTATTAACGTAATCCCACCTATCAACGTCAACAGAATATACATATATATGTATATACTTCTGAATTTTACGCTGGATGACATATATATATATATATATATATACACTGTCAAGAAAGATATGAAATTTACAAACTGGGTATAGTAAATGAAAATTCATGCACTTGTATGGCTAAATTAATAAATGAACATTGATTTTCATACACTCATGTGAAATTTAATATATACGACATTGAATATTACAAACCTGTTTGAGAATTTTTTGAATATGTAACGTAATAATACATTTTTTGACTGATAATAACAACATTTGTATATTAATTCATTCGTTATTAACGGTGTCTTAAAAATGCAATATATCTGTGGTTTTTAATTGCAGTTGAATGGAAAATGGGATACACGTGAAATTGTACATTACAATATGCATAATGTTAATTGACAATACTTTTGTTTTGAAAATGCGAGGCGATAGAAACACGAATTCATGGCTAGATTAATAATTTATAATTATAGCAATTCTATATGAAATGCTATAGACAGATATTGAATTTACATAAACAATCCCAAATAAATTATGTACAGAATTTTGTTGAGCCTGTGCTGGAATTATCCGAGACATAATACATAATACGTTCGTCCTTGAGTTTGAATATTTTTTTTAACACATTGACAGCCATAACCCCAGTTAATTTCCAGGAAATCCTTAAAACGATGGACTTCCGGACGGTTTATGGTCATAAAACTTCTTCTATAATAAAATCGAGACTTATTTTCCTGATAACCGGCTTTGCTGCAGGGAACTAAATTGTCTATATCATAGAAAAAAAAACCGTGACATCCTTGAATCGCGTATCGCCTCTGAAAATTCATCAAAACGATCAAATTCCGAACGATTTATCACAATGACATTTTTTTAATTGTAAAAGATACATATCCCCTTTCTACAACCAACTTTGCTGAGGGGAAAAAAAATCTCCAATCTATCTATAAAATCTATTAAATATATCTATAAAATCTATTAAATTATATATATATATTCTCGATGATTACGGATTCGTGATCTTCGTTTCACGTTCCACGATAAAATAACATACTTCGTCGTATTAAAAGCCAACTGAATGATTTTTAGCTGCCTTGAAGTTTTTCACACATGAAAAAGATACTTGCAGGGTATATAGAGGAACCCTACAAGTTTACTGATGATGAACTCGGTTCGTTCAGCTACCCAAACTTATCATATAGTAAAATTTTATCTTTCTGTATCATTGTTAATATATTTATTTATTTGCAAATTTACATTATCTGTAACATTCAAATAGTCCTTATGTTTTTTTTTTTATATCATTTGTTTAATATCTGATATACAGCCATTTGTATTTCAAGCCTTAATGACCTTTGCGATTGATTGATAAAATTTTCATTTCATAAAGTTATGTTAGGCCTTTCTTTTCTAACTTTTAACGGTATTTTTTCAAATTAAACTTCGATATTTCTATCTTCAAAATGCTCTTCGTTAACCATTATCGTATACCAGATGTCGAACTTATTCTTCTTCATGAATTTGTTGATCGCATCGAGAGTTGACTTCTGAGGGTTTCGGTCGATATCTTCTCCTCTGTAAAATACTTGATTACAATCTTTATTGAAAATGGCAATAACTTAGTGAATAATATACAGCAAAAAAAAAGGATTCACAAAAAAATATATTGACGATGATTCCACTAAACTGTGCACATATATTTAAAAGATAAAACACAAATTATTACGAAAGTTATTATATACATTAATATGTAGTGAGTTAAAATACATTAACGATGATTCCACTAAACTGTGCACATATATTTAAAAGATGAAACTCAAATTATTATGAAAGTTATTATATACATGTTAATGTATATAATAACTTTCATAATAATTTGTGTCATTCACTAAAGTGTGCACAATTATTATATACATTAACATGTATATAATAACTTTCATAATAATTTGTGTCATTCACTAAATTGTGCACAATTATTATATACATTAACATGTATATAATAACTTTCATAATAATTTGTGTTTTATATTTTAAATATATGTGCACAGTTTAGTGGAATCATCGTCCATGTATTTTTTTGTGAATCCTTTTTTTTTATAATTATAGAACGCTGGTAACTCACTCTTCGGCCGATGATTTCTGACACCTGTACATAATCGCATAGTATTTGTAATCATAGTATTTGTGTCCGAAATCCATTCGTCATGCACCTTATTCTTATCGTCATCATATTATGTGATCCTGAATCGAGCTGGTTGATCAGGAAAAAGAACGCTGAACGTACTGTCTGTCCGGTATAAGCTTTGGTTGCTGAAAATCATTAAATGACTTTACTCGCAATCATATGTTCTCACGGAGGTTAAGAAATAAAAATAAAAAATTAAATTAAAGGAAAAATGTGGAAAAAAATGTCGAAATTATAATCTCACGTGTCAATGACCCAAACATGGTTTGTCTTGTACATCCCGTCGTCCCCTCCACCGTAAGTCCTACTGCTCCATGAGATATTCAGGGGAGCCTCAATGAGTGAGTGTGGGGTACAATTTTAACCCAAGCCATCGTCCCAGAAACTGAAAAGTTGCACGATGGAATATGGCAAATTACACTGATTGTGGGACAAAAAAATAAATACTTTTCAACACTAAAGATTTTTATCAATCCTCGACCGAAATAGAGGACTATGATGCGTTTGAGTTTGAGCTCGAGTTAAGAGTTTCGTGTTTGTTAGCTGCCAAGATTTGAGTCATAGAAAAATTTGACATGTAGCCAGATAGAAAAATATTCACGTTGTTAAGATTTTCATTCACATTTGGACCCTCCACTATATATGTATTCGTCGAACGAATGAAATTTCTTTCACCTGTATTACTAATTTCCCTTAATTTTTACTCATTTGATGTTTATTGAGTTTTTATTTTTTACCGAACGATATTTAAAAATTATTTTTAAAAACGAATGGCATGTCGTACATTTTGGCGAAAAATTATGGAGACGCGAGATTGTACCGATTTTTTTTTTAAATGAAAATTAAATCATTATTATCGATGTTTAATAATGAAAAGGATTAAAAAAAAAATAATCATGCAAATTCATTCTGTTTTATATAATCTAAGTAATGTTCATATTAGTATTTTTTTTTTCCATTCACAATTAAAAAATCATTTATCGTTAGCTAAAAATTACTATAAACTATGAATAATTCTGTACAATTTGTTTGAATATTCAGGGTTAGTTTATAATGAAATTTTTAGCACTCGAGGCCCCTGATAAGTTTATTCTACCAGTCGCGAGCCAGTTAAAATAGACCAGATATCAGTCGATACTATCATGGTAGATCACAGGAAGTTCATCATAGGAATTTCATTAAATGAACAAACATAACCGAAAAAAAGAAAATTAATGGGATGGCACAGCGTGAGCCAAATGCTCACACGTCACTACCCACTCGCAAAAATTGACTTGAGTAATCGTTTCTTAAAGATTTTTTTACCCGTGCAATTTGACGGCACAAAAATACCATAAATCAAATTAAATTGAATTGTCTTATACGCCATAATATAGAAAAAAAATAAAAAATAAAATAACGTCTTGATCAATTAATTTTTGATGAAACTTACAAAACCCATGTTAAAATCATCGACACTTGTGTTCTCGCATTTCTCAGCTGTAGTGCAATCCAAAAAAACAGAGCAAAAAAAAATACGAAAAGCATTTTCATGACGAAATAAATGACTGTTTTTAGCTAGTGCTCTCGAATGAGATCTAAACTGAACTGATAAAAATTTCATTTTGTGCCGGCAAATCAACGGCACAAAAATTCCATAAATCAAATTAAATTCAATTGTCTTATACGCCATAATATAGAAAAAAAAATAACGTCTTTATCAATTAATTTTTTATGAAACTTACAAAATCCATGTTAAAATCACCGACACTTGTGATCTCGCATTTCTCAGGTGTAGTGCAATCCAAAAAAACACAGAGCAAAAAAAAAATGCGAAAAGCATTTTCATGACGAAATAAATGACTGTTTTTAGCTAGTGCTCTCGAATGAGATCTAAACTGAACTGATAAAAATTTCATTGTGCCAGCAGTCTTTAAATACTGTCTTCGTGTCATCACAACCGATTACAATCGATTACGATTTTGTGCCGGCAAATCACCGGCACAAAAATTCCATAAATCAAATTAAATTGAATTGTCTTATACGCCATAATATAGAAAAAAAATAAAATAAAAAATAACGTCTTGATCAATTAATTTTTGATGAAACTTACAAAACCCATGTTAAAATCATCGACACTTGTGTTCTCGCATTTCTCAGCTGTAGTGCAATTCAAAAAAACAGAGCAAAAAAAAATACGAAAAGCATTTTCATGACGAAATAAATGACTGTTTTTAGCTAGTGCTCTCGAATGAGATCTAAACTGAACTGATAAAAATTTCATTTTGTGCCGGCAAATCACCGGCACAAAAATTCCATAAATCAAATTAAATTGAATTGTCTTATACGCCATAATATAGAAAAAAAAAAAAAATAACGTCTTGATCAATTAATTTTTTATGAAACTTACAAAATCCATGTTAAAATCATCGACACTTGTGACCTCGCATTTCTCAGCTGTAGTGCAATCCAAAAAAACACAGAGCAAAAAAAAATGCGAAAAGCATTTTCATGACGAAATAAATGACTGTTTTTAGCTAGTGCTCTCGAATGAGATCTAAACTGAACTGATAAAAATTTCATTGTGCCAGCAGTCTTTAAATACTGTCTTCGTGTCAACACAACCGATTACAATCGGTTACGATTTTGTGCCGGCAAATCACCGGCACAAAAATTCCATAAATCAAATTAAATTGAATTGTCTTATACGCCATAATATAGAAAAAAAAAAAAAATAACGTCTTGATCAATTAATTTTTTATGAAACTTACAAAATCCATGTTAAAATCATCGACACTTGTGACCTCGCATTTCTCAGCTGTAGTGCAATCCAAAAAAACACAGAGCAAAAAAAAATGCGAAAAGCATTTTCATGACGAAATAAATGACTGTTTTTAGCTAGTGCTCTCGAATGAGATCTAAACTGAACTGATAAAAATTTCATTGTGCCAGCAGTCTTTAAATACTATCTTCGTGTCTTCGTGTCAACACAAACGATCACTTTTTATACTATACGGCATGACCCCAACCCCTTCCACTCCCCTTAATAATTAAATACGTATATCATAAAGGAATCCTATGATCAAGATGATAGATAATTATCGTAACGAGATAACTATCTGGATATCAATAAATTTGGTACGTCGCTAAACTACTGATATAAGAACAGAGTGGAGCGATACGTTCACCTTGAGAAAATGTTTCTTATCAAATGATTTTTTCTTCAAACAATTTCGAACCCTTTTAAGCTAGAACAAATGCTGGAGCGATTATGAAGAAAAATTGTCAGTAAGTATGAAGAATTTTTGTCAAGTGACAAGTCCCGGAATCATCCGGAATTCGATAATTTCAGTGCATTTTTATTGCCCATCCGAGTTTTTGCATTTCCATATTTTTTTTAACACATTTGACAGTCCGCAATTAATCTCCAGAAAATCCGTAAAAAAATCAACTTCCGGACGGTTTATCAATATGTTTATTTATTTATTTATTATTACATGCAAGTATCTTCTCTTTTATTTTTCTTTCTCTTTCTTTTATTTCATTTTGTTATGATTTTTTTCTTTCAGTTAACATCATGAAAAAAAAATCATTTACTAGAAGTAAAAAATTATCAAACATAAGAGTTAGTTCAGTTTACTGCAAAATCGCGGATAAACGAGCCAGCACGTGACCCAACGCCACGTTTCCTATTATTCGTGAAATATTGCACGCAGTTAAAAGCTCTGCCGCGTCTTCGCTCAAAGCGGAAAAGCTGGAAGAAGTTTAAAAAGAGGGGGGGGGGGGGGGGGGAGAGGGAGAGAGAGAGAGACCTTCTCGCTCTCAGCTTTAGCTGTTTATCTCTTCTCTTAATCTCTTCGTTCTACACATACACATTGAATGAACTGGGCCACATATTTTCGTTCGTCCGGAGGCCTCGGCTCTCACCAGCGTTGTTAGTTGTACACGAACACCCGGCTGTTTTGCCAGAAAAAAATTATGAAAAAAACAAAAAAAGTCCCTCTTTATTTTGCCCTGGTAGAAAAATTCGAACTTTACATATCCGGTCCTGTTAGTGATGATTTAAAGCTGAAGATCTCATGGACCATCCTTCGAGTTGCTTTGTCAGTGTATTGCTAGTTCGATGAGAGCACAATTAGTTGTAAATAGAGAATCCATTCCTCAGAGCAAGCTGAAACCTCCATACAGCTGTTTGGATCCAGTCTTTAGGGTGGGGGTATTACCCCCACCCTAAAGACTAGATCCGATTCGATCACCATTGAAAAATGATTCATTACCGTTTTCGTTACCCACTGACAGTGTCAGCTGAGTTTAATCCATCCCCCCCCCTCTTTTATTCTTCAGATATTTTCTAACTTCGATTGTAGAGTTATTCTTTTACTTTGTTTACCGTGTTTAAAATTTCAAAATGGAATATCATGACGTGTGAATTGAATTTCACCTCTCGAAAATATCACCTCTGCTGACAAAAAAAAACGAAGAAAAAGTATCACTTTATTTTCCCTTTGTAAAAAAAATTGATCTTTGAATATCCGGTAACATCAGTGATGATCTGAAACTGAAGACTATTGGGTGTGTCATCGTCAGTCAATTACTATACTTCGATCAAAGCATAATTGATGATAACAAAAATCTGTTCGCAATTTCAGATATTCGATCGACGTCGAAACATCGATAGTAAATAAATTGAGCTTTGATTAAAGTTAATATTTTGAGATAAAATGCTATGCCGAATGAAGCCAAATTGAAATTCGACAGACTATTTTATATGGTACACTCTATAAACATGAATAAAACATCGAGAACAACCTCCAAAGAAACGTAAATGAATTTATACTTTCATTTTCATGAGATGATTGAGATTTTAATCCTCAGTAAATCTCACAAAATTTTTGAGGACTGAAAATAGAATGCGTTAGAAATTCTCAATAATTTCGGTCCTTTCTTACTATTGTGTTTTCATTTTATATGAATTTTCAACTGTTCAATTCTAATATTGATGATAACAAAAATCTATTCGCAATCTCAGATATTCGATCGATGTCGAAACATCGATAGTGAATAAATTGATCTTTGATTAAAGTTAATATTTTGAGATAAAATGCTGTGCCGAATGAAGCCAATTTGAAATTCGACAGACTATTTTATATGGTACACCCTTTAAACATGAATAAAACATCGAGAACAACCTCCAAAGAAACGTAAATGAATTTATACTTTCATTTTCATGAGATGATTGAGATTTTAATCCTCAGTAAATCTCACAAAATTTTTGAGGTCTGAAAATAGAATGCGTTAGAAATTCTCAATAATTTCGGTCCTTTCTTACTATTGTGTTTTCATTTTATATGAATTTTCAACTGTTCAATTCTAATATTGATGATAACAAAAATCTATTCGCAATCTCAGATATTCGATCGATGTCGAAACATCGATAGTGAATAAATTGATTTGTGATTAACGTTAATATTTTGAGATAAAATGCTATGCCGAATGAAGCCAATTTGAAATTCGACTAACCATTTTATATGGTACACCCTATAAACATGAATAAAACAGCGAGAACAACCGCCAAAGAAACGTGAATGAATTTATACTTTCATTTTCACGAGATGATTTAGATTTTAATCCTCAGTAAATCTCACAAAATTTTTGAGGACTGAAAATAGAATGCGTTAGAAATTCTCAATAATTTCGGTCCTTTCTTACTATTGTGTTTTCATTTTATATGAATTTTCAACTGTTCAATTCTAATATTGATGATAACAAAAATCTATTCGGAATCTCAGATATTCGATCGACGTCGAAACATCGATAGTAAATAAATTGAGCTTTGATTAAAGTTAATATTTTGAGATAAAATGCTATGCCGAATGAAGCCAAATTGAAATTCGACAGACTATTTTATATGGTACACTCTATAAACATGAATAAAACATCGAGAACAACCTCCAAAGAAACGTAAATGAATTTATACTTTCATTTTCATGAGATGATTCAAATTTTAATCCTCAGTAAATCTCAACAAATTTTTGAGGACTGAAAATAGAATGCGTTAGAAATTCTCAATAATTTCGGTCCTTTCTTACTATTGTGTTTTCATTTTATATGAATTTTCAACTGTTCAATTGTAATATTGATGATAACAAAAATCTATTCGCAATCTCAGATATTCGATCGATGTCGAAACATCGATAGTGAATAAATTGATCTTTGATTAACGTTAATATTTTGAGATAAAATGGTATGCCGAATGAAGCCAAATTGAAATTCGACAGACTATTTTATATGGTACACCCTTTAAACATGAATAAAACATCGAGAACAACCTCCAAAGAAACGTAAATGAATTTATACTTTCATTTTCATGAGATGATTGAGATTTTAATCCTCAGTAAATCTCACAAAATTTTTGAGGACTGAAAATAGAATGCGTTAGAAATTCTCAATAATTTCGGTCCTTTCTTACTATTGTGTTTTCATTTTATATGAATTTTCAACTGTTCAATTGTAATATTGATGATAACAAAAATCTATTCGCAATCTCAGATATTCGATCGATGTCGAAACATCGATAGTGAATAAATTGATCTTTGATTAACGTTAATATTTTGAGATAAAATGGTATGCCGAATGAAGCCAAATTGAAATTCGACAGACTATTTTATATGGTACACCCTTTAAACATGAATAAAACATCGAGAACAACCTCCAAAGAAACGTAAATGAATTTATACTTTCATTTTCATGAGATGATTGAGATTTTAATCCTCAGTAAATCTCACAAAATTTTTGAGGACTGAAAATAGAATGCGTTAGAAATTCTCAATAATTTCGGTCCTTTCTTACTATTGTGTTTTCATTTTATATGAATTTTCAACTGTTCAATTGTAATATTGATGATAACAAAAATCTATTCGCAATCTCAGATATTCGATCGATGTCGAAACATCGATAGTGAATAAATTGATCTTTGATTAACGTTAATATTTTGAGATAAAATGGTATGCCGAATGAAGCCAAATTGAAATTCGACAGACTATTTTATATGGTACACCCTTTAAACATGAATAAAACATCGAGAACAACCTCCAAAGAAACGTAAATGAATTTATACTTTCATTTTCATGAGATGATTGAGATTTTAATCCTCAGTAAATCTCACAAAATTTTTGAGGACTGAAAATAGAATGCGTTAGAAATTCTCAATAATTTCGGTCCTTTCTTACTATTGTGTTTTCATTTTATATGAATTTTCAACTGTTCAATTCTAATATTGATGATAACAAAAATCTATTCGCAATCTCAGATATTCGATCGATGTCGAAACATCGATAGTGAATAAATTGATCTTTGATTAACGTTAATATTTTGAGATAAAATGGTATGCCGAATGAAGCCAAATTGAAATTCGACAGACTATTTTATATGGTACACCCTTTAAACATGAATAAAACATCGAGAACAACCTCCAAAGAAACGTAAATGAATTTATACTTTCATTTTCATGAGATGATTGAGATTTTAATCCTCAGTAAATCTCACAAAATTTTTGAGGACTGAAAATAGAATGCGTTAGAAATTCTCAATAATTTCGGTCCTTTCTTACTATTGTCTTCTCATATTATATGAATTTTCAACTGTTCAATTCTAATTTTTCCATACACAACTGTTTTTCTTTCTATATTCATTGAAGCATTTCTGTACTTTTGAAACCCAAACGTGCCAGGCTTTAGTTTATTCTCATTGTGCATCAAGCATTTAATAGATTCGATTTCCACGTAAGATCGTGATCTATGTTACGAAATTTCCCTAATCAATCATGAACGGTCCTCGGTAGAATATCAACGGGTCCAGTTTTAACGATAAGAGAGATATATCCGAAGCAAAATGTTACTGCCCTAACGAGAGTACTTGGTGTGGATGAACTTGCATTAAGGGCTGCAGAATATAAATGACAGCCCCCATTGGAAGGGAGGAGCAATTTTTATAGGCCATTATACGTATGAAAGTGAGTGTTATAAGAAAACGAGTGTTATATATATATATCTCAAATCACATGATTTTCTCTGTCAGATAATGAATTGGCCACTTGATAATAGCAACTTTTAGCATTTTTTACGAACCCATTAAAAACCCTTTTTAAATTAATAGATTTGAATAACTTTTTTCGGCTATTCCCGTGCCAATAAGGAACTTTGAAGGACAGTGATCTCTAGTCCGAAAGAACTGCTGCAGGATCCCCGAAAAATATTCAAAACGGAAAACACACCCCAATAGGTCACGAATGTCAGAGCCTGCAAAAGCCCTCAAATCAATCTCATGGACAGCAAGGAGGGGGCTAAAAAATATCCGAAGTATCCGAAATAAAATTTTAGTCTCCTAACGAGGAGACGTACTCCTGTGTAGGTGAAGATGAGCTTGCATTAAGGGCTGCAGAATATAGATGATAGCCTCCCCCTCCCCCCATTCATATGAAAGAACAATTTTTGTAAGTGATTGTACGTATAAACGATTTTTTGACATATATATATATCGAGTAACAAGATTGTATCACTATAGCCAGTTTTTCTTATGTAAATCTATATTTGTACAGACTACTTTGCATTATATTCGTGTGCTATCTGTGATTGGGTGCTGCGATCTCAATAGACGAGATATAAAAGAAAAGGACGACTCGCTATTGCGAGTCGTCCTTTTCTTTTATATACACGCGAAATACCGCGTGTAATATTTTTGGACAACGCATCCCGATCGAGATGAGTATAAATATTATAAATTCTGGCTCATGTCTAACAAAATTTCAATAGCGTCTCAAACGTAACGGTCCCGATGAGAACGATATATTTAATTACATCTGTATGTATATGTGTATATCTCTTTTCGTGTTTATAATCGACTGATTGTCTATATCCATATATATATATATATAAATTCCCATCGATCGTCAATGGCTTGTATTTTCTGTTTTAATTAAATGTGTTAATTCAGAATATATTTTATATTATCCGACGAGGTGACTCATATATTCTTTTCCCGGTGTTTCGATTATATAAAATTTGATATATATATTGTTTCTCATCCATATATATATTTCAAGGAAAGATAAAATAAAATAAAAAGAGAATCATTACAAGATTTTCTCTGTCAGATAATGAATTGGCCAATTAAAAATAGCAAGTTTTAGCATCTTTTAGGAATCCATTAAATACCCTCAGTCACATTATACCCTCAATCATATTATATATCAGCACAGCCTGCCGCTTCGTACGCGTTGAATCAGTGTAAAAACATTTTACCCCTTTTTAGCCCCTTAGGGGTTGAATTTCGAAAAATCCCTTCTTAGTGGATGCCTACGTCATAGAAGGATCCACAAATTTCATGTCTCTAAGCCCAGGAGTTGAAACTGGACATTGATATGTTACTCAGTCAGTCAGTCATTTTATCTTTTTTTATATTTTAGGATATGACGAAAGCCAACTTCCTGATTGGTATAATAAAATCTCAATATATGTAGGTCCCTTATCAGAAGATCATCGTTTTTTTTTTTTTTCGAAAGAGCCATACTGTCAATTCTGCAATGCCTACGTCATAGAAGGATTATACCCCACAAATTTCATGTCTCTAAGCCCAAGGGTTGAAGCTGGACATTGATATGTTACTCAGTCAGTCAGTCATTTTATATTTTTTTATATTTTAGGATATGACGAAAGCCAACTTCCTGATTGGTATAATAAAACCTCAATATATGTAGGTCCCTTATCAGAAGATCATCGTTTTTTTTTTTTTCGAAAGAGCCAAACTGTAAATTCTGCAATGCCTACGTCATAGAAGGATTATACTCCACAAATTTCATGTCTCCAAGCCCAGGGGTTGAAGCTGGACATTGATATGTTACTCAGTCAGTCAGTCATTTTATCCTTTTCTATATTTTAGGATATGACGAAAGCCAACTTCCTGATTGGTATAATAAAATCTCAATATATGTAGGTCCCTTATCAGAAGATCATCGTTTTTTTTTTTTTTCGAAAGAGCCATACTGTAAATTCTGCAATGCCTACGTCATAGAAGGATTATACTCCACGAATTTCCTGTCTCCAAGCCCAGGAGTTGAAGCTGGACATTGATATGTTACTCAGTCAGTCAGTCATTTTATCTTTTTTTATATTTTAGGATATGACGAAAGCCAACTTCCTGATTGGTATAATAAAACCTCAATATATGTAGGTCCCTTATCAGAAGATCATCATATTTTTTATTTTTTTTCGAAAGAGACTAGAAGAGACTAGAAGAGACTATCAATTCTGAAAATAACAATGTGGCCATTAACTCTCGGCTCTACGCGAATGGTAATATCATACTGGATTCAGCTGATGTAATTACAGAGGTTCTATTATCTGAGATCAATCTCATACGTACGTGTAAAAACATTTTACCCCTTTTTAGCCCCTTAGGGGTTGAATTTCGAAAAATCCCTTCTTAGTGGATGCCTATGTCATCCACAAAATTTCATGTCTCGAAGCCCAGGAGTTGAAGCTGGACATTCATATGTTACTCAGTCAGTCAGTCATTTTATCTTTTTTTATATTTTAGGATATGACGAAAGCCAACTTCCTGATTGGTATAATAAAATCTCAATATATGTAGGTCCCTTATCAGAAGATCATCGTATTTTTTTTTTTTTTTCGAAAGGGCCATACTGTGAATTCTGCAAATAACAATGTGGCCATTAACTCTCGGCTCTACGCGAATGGTAATATCATACTGGATTCAGCTGATGTAATTACAGAGGTTCTATTATCTGAGATCAATCTCATACGTACGTGTAAAAACATTTTACCCCTTTTTAGCCCCTTAGGGGTTGAATTTCGAAAAATCCCTTCTTAGTGGATGCCTATGTCATCCACAAAATTTCATGTCTTCAAGCCCAGGAGTTGAAGCTGGACATTCATATGTTACTCAGTCAGTCAGTCATTTTATCTTTATTTATATTTTAGGATATGACGAAAGCCAACTGATTGGCATAATAAAACCTCAATATATGTAGGTCCCTTATCAGAAGATCATCGTATTTTTTTTTTTTTCGAAAGAGACTAGAAGAGACTAGAAGAGACTAGAAGAGACTAGACGAGACTATCAATTCTGCAAATAACAATGTGGCCATTAACTCTCGGCTCTACGCGAATGGTAATATCATACTGGATTCAGCTGATGTAATTACAGGTTCTATTATCTGAGCCCACGTGACGGACCACCTTTGACTTTACTCGTCACACCGTGCACAGGACCAATATCGTGGACGGTCAGTTCGGTCGGACCACCGGATGAGGATAATCATCAAAACAACGGGGCAAGATGTGAGGATGAATAAACATAATAACGTATTATTTTTAATCAATTCTATCCTACCAAATAAAAATAAAACACTTGAATAAAAAACGCTCTACCTACTGCTACTACTAGAGAATAAATCAGAGATACTAGAGAATAAAGACAGGAAGCATTCTCTCGAAACACACACACACACAGACACACACACATGCTCAAGTTGGATAGGATTGAGATGAGTCGATCGCGATGTAATAATCTCCGGAGGAAAAATCTCAAAGGGGAGAGTCATCATCGATGAATACAAAGTGTTCGCATAAGTGAAGCGATCCAAATAGGAATTGGCTGGAAGATATAAACATAAGGAGAGAAAAAGAGTGTGTGTGTGTGTGTGTGTGTGTGTGTGTGTGTGTGTGTGTGTGTGTGTGTGTGTGTGTGTGTGTGTGTGTGTGTGTGTGTGTGTGTGTGTGTGTGTGTGTGTGTGTGTGTGTGTGTGTGTGTGTGTGTGTGTGTGTGTGTGTGTGTGTGTGTGTGTGTGTGTGTGTGTGTGTGTGTGTGTGTGTGTGTGTGTGTGTGTGTGTGTGTGTGTGTGTGTGTGTGTGTGTGTGTGTGTGTGTGTGTGTGTGTGTGTGTGTGTGTGTGTGTGTGTGTGTGTGTGTGTGTGTGTGTGTGTGTGTGTGTGTGTGTGTGTGTGTGTGTGTGTGTGTGTGTGTGTGTGTGTGTGTGTGTGTGTGTGTGTGTGTGTGTGTGTGTGTGTGTGTGTGTGTGTGTGTGTGTGTGTGTGTGTGTGTGTGTGTGTGTGAGAGAGAGAGAGAGAAAGAGAACGGTATCGTTTTTACATTAAATTTCACTTAAATCACGGTGAATGAGGCTGCCCGCACGGCAGCCGTTATCTCGAGTACGTGTATGTGTGTCCGAGTGTGTGAGTGAGCGAAAGAGAGTAAACAAAGTCGTCAACAGGAATAGTTATATGCTGCTGGACATATATATAATAAATGGCGCGTGGGACGAACATAAGCTATATACATATATATAAATGCATATGTGCATCCATACATATATATACATATATATATATATATATATATATATATATATATATATATATACATACACATACACATACATATATATATATATATACATACATATATACATACATATACATACATATACATATATATGTGTATATATATATGTGTGTGTGTGTGTGTGTATATATATATATACGTACCTAAATGGATGCATATATAAATACATAACTACATATATGTATACACATGAAAGGGGAAAAAAAGAGGAAGAAAAGGAAGAAGGCTCGCACTATCGTCGATTAACCATACGATCGTTTGGCTCTAACTGCTCGCGACTCCCTTTCGACGGGATAAACGATCGACGATCAGTTCTCGTCTCGGTTTGCCTATACATCGATATACCGAGGCATCTTCTCCATATTCTTCTTCTTCTTCTTCTTTGTCTACTTCTTCTTCGATACTATAACACACCCAGAGTAAAAGAGGCAGATTATATGGAGTTTGAGGCAAAGAGAGCACGGTGCGTGTCCGGCACGCACCAGCTTCCACGAAACGAAAATTGTTTGCTTAAACACCCGTACCGCTCCTATAATTCGTAATACTGATCACTAGAATTATCGCATAAAAAGTTATTGCCCCGCGAAATCGTTTTCTCTTCCTACGCGAGCGCACACACATATTACACAGAATCCTTTTTATTATAATCTTGAGGGGACTTGCTATATGACGATGAAATGACGATATGACAGATAGCGAAGCTCGTCAAGAGATTAGGCATTAAGTGGAAGACCGTAATCAATTTTTTTAGTGCCATTGCAAATTTTCAACGTCTCATTTGTTCCAATTCACTCTGTTACTTTGAGAATAAATCGTATTTGAATCAAATAAAACACCTCGATACTTAATATAGATTTATCGTATTTCATTTAAATGGATCCTATTTGATTTGTGAATAATTCTTTATTCATACAAATAATCCTACTTAATTTCAGTTCAAGTTATATAATTCAGTTATCTAAATCAGATTCTTCTTAATTCGGATAAATCCCATTTTATCCTCATAGATCATATTTAATTGAAAGTTATTCCATTTCACTTAGTCCCTATTTCATTCCAATATATACTATTTTTACCCCCCCCCCCTCCTTCTCGATTAAAAAATAACAGTGCGTGTAAGGAAACGTACGTTTGACTACGGAGTAATAAATTACCAGTTCATTATTTGTAATCTCTAAGCTATTAAACCATTTTAAAAAATCTCAACTTACATCCTGGATGAAAAATAATTTTTCATAAATTTGAACAGCCTTTAAAGTACAGTCATAAATTTTGCATATCTTTGAAATTTTTAGCATTCCTTGTCCAAATCAGCAATTTTTGGTTCATGTTATTTTTCGTTTTTCATAATTGTCGATTTATCGTTCGGGAGTTAAGAGAAGAAAAAAAAATATTTTAAATTCAAATGGATCTTGATGCGAATCGAAACAATTTGATAACATTAATTTCTCCTTGATGCAATCAGATCCTACTTTATTTAAATACCTCGATTCGATACAAATAAATCCAATTTTATGCAAATAGATTAAATTTTCTCAGTGAAAAAGTAGAATTTTGCATGATTCATATTTTATCCTCATAGATCCTATTTAATTGAAAGTTCTCCCATTTCACTTAGTCCCTATTTCATTCCAATATATACTATTTTTCAAATGGATCTTGATGCGAATCGAACCAATTTGATTACATTAATTTCTCCTTGATGCAATCGGATCCTACTTTATTTAAATACCTCGATTCGATACAAATAAATCCAATTTTATGCAAATAGATTAAATTTTTTCAGTGAAGAAGTAGAATTTTGCATGATTCATATTTTATCCTCATAGATCCTATTTAATTGAAAGTTCTCCCATTTCACTTAGTCCCTATTTCATTCCAATATATACTATTTTTACCCCCCCCCCTCCCACCTCCTTCTCGATTAAAAAATAACAGTGCGTGTAAGGAAACGTACGTTTGACTACGGAGTAATAAATTACCAGTTCATTATTTGTAATCTCTAAGCTATTAAACCATTTAAAAAAATCTCAACTTACATCCTGGATGAAAAATAATTTTTCATAAATTTGAACAGCCTTTAAAGTACAGTCATAAATTTTGCATATCTTTGAAATTTTTAGCATTCCTTGTCCAAATCAGCAATTTTTGGTTCATGTTATTTTTCGTTTTTTATAATTGTCGATTTATCGTTCGGGAGTTAAGAGAAGAAAAAAAATTATTTTAAATTCAAATGGATCGTGATGCGAATCGAACCAATTTGATTACATTAATTTCTCCTTGATGCAATCAGATCCTACTTTATTTGAATGCCTCGATTCGATACAAATAAATCCAATTTTATGCAAATAGATTAAATTTTTTCAGTGAAGAAGTAGAATTTTGCATGATTCATATTTTATCCTCATAGATCCTATTTAATTGAAAGTTATTCCATTTCACTCAGTCCCTATTTCATTCCAATATATACTATTTTTCAAATGGATCTTGATGCGAATCGAACCAATTTGATTACATTAATTTCTCCTTGATGCAATCAGATCCTACTTTATTTGAATGCCTCGATTCGATACAAATAAATTCAATTTTATGCAAATAGATTAAATTTTCTCAGTGCAGAAGTAGAATTTTGCATGATTCTTATTTTATCCTCATAGATCCTATTTAATTGAAAGTTATTCCATTTCACTCAGTCCCTATTTCATTCCAATATATACTATTTTTCAAATGGATCTTGATGCGAATCGAACCAATTTGATTACATTAATTTCTCCTTGATGCAGTCAGATCCTACTTTATTTGAATGCCTCGATTCGATACAAATAAATTCAATTTTATGCAAATAGATTAAATTTTCTCAGTGCAGAAGTAGAATTTTGCATGATTCTTATTTTATCCTCATAGATCCTATTTAATTGAAAGTTATTCCATTTCACTCAGTCCCTATTTCATTCCAATATATACTATTTTTCAAATGGATCTTGATGCGAATCGAACCAATTTGATTACATTAATGTCTCCTTGATGCAATCAGATCCTACTTTATTTGAATGCCTCGATTCGATACAAATAAATCCAATTTTATGCAAATAGATTAAATTTTCTCAGTGAAAAAGTAGAATTTTGCATGATTCTTATTTTATCCTCATAGATCCTATTTAATTGAAAGTTATTCCATTTCACTCAGTCCCTATTTCATTCCAATATATACTATTTTTCAAATGGATCTTGATGCGAATCGAACCAATTTGATTACATTAATTTCTCCTTGATGCAATCGGATCCTACTTTATTTAAATACCTCGATTCGATACAAATAAATCCAATTTTATGCAAATAGATTAAATTTTTTCAGTGAAGAAGTAGAATGTTGCATGATTTTTATTCACTACTTCAACTGTCGCAAAATTCTGATTGATGATTTTTCTCGCTCGAATATATTGGGATTTAAAAAAATGCAGCTCAGACCACGTGGCCTGTAAAAACTCTTATTCCTGGCTCACCCCTCTTCACATACGAGGGCGAGGATGCACAAAATTTTACAATACCGAGAGTTCGTGCTGGACTGTACAGACTCGAAATCAAATCGATCGTCGACAGGGAGGGACGAATGAAATTTAATTCGTCACCAAATACCGTACTTTTGTACGCTACCTCGAGTGATCTCGATCATTTACCAGCTAAATCCTCGGATGTTTCGCGAGGCAAACAGCGTCATCATAGTCTCAGATTTCAACAGAGACGCAGTCGACGTCGTTTGACCGTTTCGTGGAGTAAAAGGTAGAATTCGTTTTTTTCTGTTTTTTTTTACTTTTCTTTTCAACTTTTTCAAAAACATTCGAAATATTTAATAAACTAATTTTATACAACTATTACCCTCAATATGGTCAATTCGTTTTTTAATTTTCATGTTATTGAAGGATAATAAAATTCAATCAAACTTATTAATTATCTGATATGAATTTAATTGAATTGAAATAATTAAATTTATTAAAAATAAGAAAATTAATTTATTCATTAATATTTAATAAATGAAGAAAATTAGCAAGACCATTAGCTATATTTAGCATGAAAATTTCCTGGTATCACGATTTCCATAATTTTACTAATTTTCAATAATACTTTTGTCTTTTTGTGACGATAAAAAATGGGAAAATCAGTCAGGTCGATCCTCATCTTTCGAGTTATTGCCTCGCCGTCACATCGGGCACATCTTCGCATCCAAAAACTCTGTGCGCGGCGAGAAATTTTCTCCAAACTCATCAAGCCTCGAGCAAACCAGGCGGAGGATCCAAGGAGCATCAGCATCGCGGTGTTCCTGAGGGTCTTCATTGCATTCATCAGACGAGACTCACATTGCATGGTCTCAAGTACAATTCGACTTATAATTTCACCCTCTACGTGGTAGGAAAAAAAAAAAACTCAATAAAATTTAACATGAAATTGTCAATAAAATTTAACACGAAATTCTCAATAAAATTTAACACGAAATTCTCAATAAAATTTAACACGGAATTCTCAATAAAATTTAATACGAAATTTTCAATAAAATTTAATACGAAATTCTCAATGAATTTATTCTACCGAGACTGTTGAAATTTTTTGCAATTACTTTAACCAAAAACAAAACGAAAAATATGAATTTCACAGTTTTGCCATTAAGTTTGAGTAAAGAATTTTTTATTCGTTTGTTGCACATTGAATTTCGTCAGGTCAGTATGAGAAATAACGTATCAATGAGGGTGGCAACGGAAGTTTTAAAATTTCGAAGAACACCAGCTCAAACATTGCGAACTGGACGTTACACAATTGCAAATCTTCGAAAAAACGATGGTTTTATCAATTTTCGTTATCGCCCACAAGAAAATGCTACTACTGAATTTCACGTTTTACCTTGCGGTGGTGGAATTGTCAGAGCAAAGCTGAGGGGACCTGGAATCGTACGGGTATGTATTATTGCTATTGTATTTTCAAATTTTCAAACAGGCAACAAAAAAAATCGTAAAATAAATATTCATATAACTATTAAATTCTGCGTATTTATTATAAAAAATAATCATTGTCAATGAAATTTTTTTATCTAAAAAATATCATTATTATTCAATTCTCAATTTGTGTCCCAAATTTCGGTTAGATATAGGTTGAAATTTCCAAAAGTTCGACACCCGTTTTTTTTTCATCGATAAAAATTAAATTCCATAAAATCCTGAACGTCTTAATCAATTTTCGCCAAACTCAATATCAAAAATTCTTATCTCCTGGTCGATATTTTTACAAAATTTTAACGCGATAGCTGAAAATTAATAATAATTAGAGCGACCACAAGACCCTTTTTCGAAAAATGAAAATTACGATAAAATTAGACACCCTTTAGTGATTTGAACAAAAATTGCAGAAAACCAAGCTGGTTTGTGGCTCGACTTGTGTGCAAAGTTTCATCAAAATTTATCGAGCCATTCTCGAGCTGTAACCATTACAGTTTTAGAAGCTCATCACACGCACACACGCACGCGCAAAATATTTATTTTTCTAAATACGATATTTCGAATTATTGGAAAATTTTAAGTAATCTGGCATCAAAATTTCGAAAAAAAACACAATTTTTACAAATACAAAATTTCCTCTATGATGGAGCAAAATTGGCAATTCTTGAATTACAATGATGGAAATATTTCAGAAGAAGGAAGTCGTGGGTCACGCATCACTCAAAGCACCATCTTTACCGCCTGGTAAACGTTATACATTAAGGGTATCGGCAACACCTCAAGAATTAGTAAAGGTCTCAACGGTCAAGGTACTGGCCACTCAAGAAGGTTCTGTCGTCTATCCAGAGGTACATTTTTGATTCATTTACAGTCCATAAAATTCCATATTAAAAATCCTCCTTTCTCTATTTCCCTCATTCGTTTTTCATTCCAACTATTTATCAATGGATGAGCCATTTTCATTAAATTATTCTTCTCTCATTTACTTGCACGAAATTCCATTAAAAAATTCAATTATTTCAAAATGTATTTATTTATTTTTCCAAAAGTTCAAATGTTTTTCCTCATTTACCTGTAAATCTATAATAATTCTACAAATTTTTATTTCTGTATAAATTCACATAAATGAAAAATTGAAATATTCCAAAATTAATTCACCATTTATTTATTTATCGATAATAAAAAAATATTTTCCCCCCATTTTTATAAAGATATTTCAACTGGATCGATGATTTTCCAAAACGTATAAATAAATAAAAAATGAATATAAAAATATAAAACCAGTATAAGAAAAAAAAAGATGAAATTATAAAGATGGGAAAAGATGATAATTTTAAATGTTCAGGTCCCATCAAAGAGTGCACCGAGGGAATATCTGTAAAAAAATATTTTCCCCCCATTTTCATAGAGACATTTCAACTGGATCGATGATTTTCCAAAATTTACATATAAATAAATAAATAAAAAATGAATATAAAAATATAAAACCAGTATGAGAAAAAAAAAAGATCAAATTATAAAGGTGGGAAAAGATGACAATTTTAAATGTTCAGGTCCCATCAAAGAGTGCACCGAGGGAATATCTGTAAAAAAATATTTTCCCCCCATTTTTATAGAGACATTTCAACTGGATCGATGATTTTCCAAAATTTACATATAAATAAATAAATAAAAAATGAATATAAAAATATAAAACCAGTATGAGAAAAAAAAAAGATGAAATTATAAAGATGGGAAAAGATGACAATTTTAAATGTTCAGGTCCCATCAAAGAGTGCATCGAGGGAATATCTGTAAAAAAATATTTTCCCCCCATTTTCATAGAGACGTTTCAACTGAATCGATGATTTTCCAAAATTCACGTATAAATAAATAAATAAAAAATGAATATAAAAATATAAAACCAGTATGAGAAAAAAAAAGATGAAATTATAAAGATGAGAAAAGATGACAATTTTAAATGTTCAGGTCCCATCAAAAAGTGCACCGAGGGAATATCGTTCGCTGAGAAAATGCGACGAGGTAACGGTCGGTGTTGAGCCAGCAGGAGCAGCTAAATATTGCATTCTCGTACGTGAATTACGTGGCAGTACATCGATTGCCGGTATAGCTAGTATACCAGATCAGTGCGGACTTCATCGTCGTCGTAGATCCGAATACACGTTCGAGCAGTGCGAGGAAAAAACGAGTCCACCGGAAAAACGAGCCTTGCCATTTACAGTGTCGAGACTAGAGCCTGGCAAGACTTATCTCGTTCAGATAACGGCACAGCTCAAGGGTCAATCATTGTCGTATCCTTTGCTCGGTGTTCGCACTCGAAGCTCCTGTCAGCCCTGAACTATATCCTCGATCTATCACACATTTAAATTTCCATACGATCAATCCTTTGACATTTTTTTTCACTCGGCCAGTTGTATGGGCATCTCATTGACCCCTTTCATTTCATCTCATTGACCCCAAAAAATTAAATAATTTTTCATTTATTCATTTCTTTTTTATTTTTTTGCCATTTGTCGTCTTCCACACTGGATTTTTCTACTTTGTAAATTGCACGCGTCAATAAGTGGAAATTATTCGTGTTACATACAAATAATTTTGACATCTTTGTCACTGGTTAACGCGGCTGTTCATCCATTTATTCGTCTATTAATCGTACAATATTTTTATAAAATGACATTCAATGTTATTTTTTATTTCTGTTTTCTCATTTTTTTTTTTCTTCAAAACAAATATGAGAAAAGTATTTTTTACAAAATTATAAAAAGTAGCTAAAAAGAGTCGTAAAATTTGATTTAGAAATTGGATAAAAAAATTTATATTTCTTGACATCAACGCAAGAATTAAAATAATGCTTATGAATAATAGAAAAATAATTACTCGATCGTAAATTATTTTTGAAAAAATAGTTATTAAAATAGATATGACAATTTAAATGTAAGGAGAGGTCCGATATTTTTGAGCTCGATATTCAAAAACTCGTACATTATTCATCCTTTTCCATATCACCGAATCTCTTGTACATATATGCGTGCATGCATGCGTGAGTAAGTGAGTATTAAAATATTGTATCATTGAGAAAAAAAAACAAAAAAAAAAATTAAACTCATCATGTACATTGGCCATCGCGACATTTTCATCAAAAGAAAATCAGACACTGAGCATAAATGAACAGTTTATGTATTAAAAATTAAAATAAATATTAAGAATAAGGATTAACGATAGATAGAGGGCAAATCGTCAAAAACGTTTCTGCACTCAACGACTCAAGATTTTTGTATAAATAGTCTACAAAAAAATATTTCTCAAAATAATAATAAAATTTAAACGACATATATATTGACAATAATAGATAATGAGGGGAAAAAAAAAAGGAAAATCCTTAAAAGCACATAACGACCATAATTTTTGTATAAAGAAATAATTTTTTACGAAAATTCGTAACAACTTAAATATTTTTGTATTTTTTTAATTCCTCCCCTAGAAATGAGTCTCCTTTCCTCTCTCTGAGAATTTGTAGCGCCACAAAGAATGTGTATATAACGTTACATTATTATTCGTAACTAGCTGTTCGTCATTTCAGTTGTTGCATTTTTTTTTTTAGCAAATGAGTTTTACATTTTTTGCCTTTTTAAATAATGTTCAACATTTTTTTTTAAATCGAAATTTGGCGTGATTCGTAATAAGAGGGAAATTTTCGATCGGAAAATGAAAAAATTCATTCAGTCGTTTTAGATGATGCAGAATCTAAAAATGAGGAAAAATCCGTCGACCCGTCGTCGGAAGCTCGGAGAACTCAGTCAGTTTTACTCTGATCTCTAAATTTTTGTAGCCTTGAGAACATTTTCAAAATGGCTATAATTCAAAATCGAGAGAATCTGCAAAAATCGATGAGCCATAAAAAAAAAACCCTGATAATTTTTTTTTTATTAAAATCCAATAAACCAAAGGTCGTTTAATTAAACACTCGGACGATCACAAAAAAAAGAAAAAAAAATAGTACAAAGTGCAAAGTTGCAACTACGTCGAGAACCAAAGTTTTGGCCAATCAACCATCTTAATCATTTGTGGACAAAGTATAATACAAATTTAAAATCTTCCAAATATCTCTCAGGACCTCCTCGTATTTTTTTTCCACCAATCGCGATTTCGCTAATTATTTTTTTGCCACAGACATTTTCATGAGAGAATCCTGGAAATGTTAATAAAAAAAATCTCAAAAATCTATAATCAAAATTTCCAAAATTGTCAATGAAAAAATCCGAAATAAATATTTTTTCCTTATCGATCGGTCAACAATTGTAATCACGAAAATTTGTTTATCTCCATTATTTTTTAATTTTTGAATCGATCTCTAAATTTTTGTAGCCTTGAGAACATTTTCAAAATGGCTATAATTCAAAATCGAGAGAATCTGCAAAAATCGATGAGCCATAAAAAAAAAACCCTGATAAATTTTTTAAAATTAAAATCCAATAAACAAAAGGTCGTTTAATTAAACACTCGGACGATCACAAAAAAAAGAAAAAAAAATAGTACAAAGTGCAAAGTTGCAACTACGTCGAGTACCAAAGTTTTGGCCAATCAATCATCTTAATCATTTGTGGACAAAATTATAATACAAATTTAAAATCTTCCAAATATCTCTCAGGACCTCCTCGATGTATTTTTTTTTCCACCAATCGCGATTTCGCTAATTATTTTTTTGCCACAGACATTTTCATGAGAGAATCCTGGAAATGTTAATAAAAAAAATCTCAAAAATCTATAATCAAAATTTCCAAAATTGTCAATGAAAAAATCCGAAATCAGTATTTTTTCCTTATCGATCGGTCAACAATTGTAATCACGAAAATTTGTTTATCTCCATTATTTTTTAATCGATAATAAATGATAGAAGAGATCGAGAGAGAGAGAGAGAGAGAAAATCGCTTCGACGAAAATCTCGAGCAAAATATTCCGTCCTCGTCAGATTCAATCGGGCGTGTATATGTAAACATTCAAGCTCTGCTGTCTCCCCCCTCCTCTTTTTGGAGTAACCATCTGCGCATTGTTGACCATCACCGACGCACTTCTCTTGAATCTTTCATTCATACACACTCATTTCGCTCGTCCTTCGTTCTTCTCCACTTTTTGCCTTCTCGTTGGGGGGAAACTACGCGTTTGCTCATCGCTAATATTCGTCAGTAACACGAAATAGATTGGAGCCTCAAAAACCCCACAAAATTCCCCACCAAAAGGCTGTAATAGTAAACAGAATTGGAATAATCATTTAGACAAGAAATTCTATTTTCGTAACGGGAGCTGGAAAATTTTAACGCCAAAATAGTCGGTTGTACGTCGGTTGAGTTGGGCGATGCTCGCTTGAGAGATTCGTCTCGATCGTATAAAATCGTAAAAAAAAAAATTCAAATCGCTCATTGTTAAATTTCGGGCATAACAAAAGTATTGTTCAAGGATGATGGCAACGCCGGAAGAATATCTCGTCGTATTTCCGGTTTCTGCGAGAATCATTTTTCAAATAATTCTTTGGCCAATTGTGCTTATCGGTGTAATTGGAAATCTTGGTGTCGTTGTTAGAATTTGTTTAGCTGATAAAAAAAAAAATTCCATTCTCAAACCTTTTTATCGATCCTCGTTATTGTCATTGGCAATTTCTGATCTTCTTCTTCTCGTCACTTCCGGTGTAAATACACTGAGTACCGTTAGTCAAAATACTATTTTATGGTCACTTCCGGCTTGGTCATGCACCATCATTCCGTATCTACAAACAGTCGCTGTCATTATCGCTTCGCTGACACTTGCCGGTGTTGCGATTGACAGATACGCCGCTATGAGATCTAAATATCCACTCTCCAAGGGACTCAAATGGCCCTGCGCCATTTCTTTTATCGCTGGAATATGGGCAATATCGCTTGCCGCTTCGTCCCCAATTTTGGGAATCTACAACAGCGAATCACTCATTGTTCTCACCAACTCTACTTACTACGTGTAAGATATTGTGCATTTATTTATATATTTATTAACATTATATCTCGTATGTCTTTTTGAAATTTTTATTAAATTATGTCAAATAATATGTGAATTTATATAATGAGATTTTGTTGAATTTTTGTTAAAGAGAACGTGAAATGAAAGATTTTTTTGTTTTTTTTTCAATTTAATAAAATGTTAATTTAAACAATTTTTTGTTGGATTCTTTTGTTAATTTTTTATCACTGGAAACGCTGGTCTACCAATTTTGTATCGATTAAAAGAAAAATAAACGTTAATTGTTGCAATGTTTTGTTAAATTTTGTCAAAGATAACATTAGTTTAACCAAATTTTGTTAAATTTATCAAAAGAATTCAATCTTTTTTTTTATTGAAGAAATCATTAATTTAAGGATTTTTTCTTGCATTATTATTATTTATTTCCATAGTACAGCCAATTGGCCTTATACATCTCCGCTCTATCGAGCCATAATACGATTTTTTGTTGAATTTTTTAAAGAAAATTCTCAACTTGCCAAACCTCCATTGAAAATCTGAAAGAAATCGTCAATTAAATCCCTTCTTATTGAATTATTTCAAAGCAGCCCTTAATTTATCAAATCTTTTTATTCTATTTCTACAAAAAAAAATGTCAATTCAATAAGCAAAAAATTAACGAACAAATCTGTTACATTTCACCAAATTCTTTTATTTGAATTAATTATTTATTTTTAATTTTTAATTTTTCCAAGTAATATTGTTTATAATTGTCGTCAATTTGTGTGTTTTTCAATTTTTGTTAAAGAGAACGTGAAATGAAAGATTTTTTTGTTTTTTTCAATTTAATAAAATGTTAATTTAAACAATTTTTCGTTGGATTCTTTTGTTAAATTTTTATCACTGGAAACGTTGGTCTACCAATTTTGTATCGATTAAAAGAAAAATAAACGTTAATTGTTGCAATGTTTTGTTAAATTTTGTCAAAGAGAACATTAGTTTAACAAAATTTTGTTAACTTTATCAAAAGAATTCAATCTTTTTTTTTATTGAAGAAATCATTAATTTAAGGATTTTTTGTTGCATTATTATTATTTATTTCCATAGTACAGCCAATTGGCCTTATACATCTCCGCTCTATCGAGCCATAATATGATTTTTTGTTGAATTTTTTAAAGAAAATTCTCAACTTGCCAAACCTCCATTGAAAATCTGAAAGAAATCGTCAATTCAATCCCTTCTTATTGAATTATTTTAAAGCAGCCCTTAATTTATCAAATCTTTTTATTCTATTTCTACAAAAAAAATTGTCAATTCAATAAGCAAAAAATTAACGAACATTTCACCAAACTCTTTTATTTGAATTAATTATTTCTTTTTTATTTTTCCAAGTAATATTGTTTATAATTGTCGTCAATTTGTGTGTTTTTGAATTTAAGGGCCACCCTCTGTATCGCACAACGCACCGAAGCTACCATAATCTTCACAGCTCTATTCGCCGTTATATTCGTTCCTCTTGGAGCTGTTTTTCTCATTATTCACGTACTTCTCGCTCTCAATATCTGGGAACGTAATTTTCCCGGTGCCAACGCGGCCCAACAAACGACAAGCAACGATTCCCAAATGAGCAATGAAAATTCAACAGGTAAAAGTTCATATGAATATATTAGTTATAATCTGTACGATTTTATAACATAAATCATAATCAGACTGGACGATCGCGAGTAGTTACTATTGTGTTTGGTCAGACCAGATATTGGGGCATTTCTCATTTATCTATAAAATTGTCATTTATTCATTTACTGCTCCCCCAATTTATTTACGATGAAGAAATTCCTAAAAGTCATTCGTATTATTAATAATTATGATTTTTATTAATTTATTTTTTTCTCAACCCTTAAATAGCACATTTAATTTACACACCTATTAGCACACTCTGTGGTGTGAATCGAGATTCCGCTTGGTTGAGCTCGCGTAGCTCGTGTTCGGATGAATGGATTTTGAATTTTTTATACCTGTTTTTGGGGTAGAATTTTTTCATGAGGGTATAAACATATTTAAAGTAGCAGGGATGAGCTGTTATACATAAAAACTCGCCTTCATTCTGGAAGAGGAAAAATTTCTATGATGCGAATTCCCGGATCAGTGTGGCATTTGAGGGTTAATAAAAAGAAATAACATTTTTTTTTTAAATCAAATCCCTCAACAGCAAAAAAGCATGTAATGAAATTCACGTTAACTAACTTCACGACTTCGTTATTCGTCGTATTTATGACATTTTTCACATAAATTTCTGTAATAAACGAAAGAAACAATTTTAATGACGATATATATGATTTCTCGACTCAATTTATTTTTTAAAAAATATAGAAAATAATTGTGCAATAAAAATAGCTTTGTTACTTTATTTTTCAGGAATTTTTATCCAATAAATTTTCATCTAAAATAACTATTTGACGTAATTGATGAAAAGCACAAAATGGTTAAAGTTCGTTAGTAAAAAAAAAAAAAATGAATAAACGTTGATGATTTGGTAAAATTTGTTTTGAGATTAACAACTGGTGCTCTCATTTAAGGGTACATTAATCTCATTTGAAAAATTCAAAAACTACCATTATTATTTTTCTTTTATTTCCATTGCAGTCTCGACAAGCCTGGGAAAAACGAAACATGTTGCTCAAAAAAAAATCGGCCCTATTCCAAGTCACGTTGCACGAAAAAGACGAACAGTTCGGGTGATTCTCGTTCTGATAATCGTTTTCGCCATTTGTCGTCTTCCACACTGGATTTTTCTACTTTGCAAACTTCACGCGACAATAAGTGGAAATTATTCGTGGTACATACAAATAATTTTGACATCTTTGTCACTGGTTAACGCGGCTGTTCATCCATTTCTCTACGCTTTTTTGAACGAGGCACTCTCGTTGGTGAATTGGCTACGTGGCTGCTCCACGAGAAACACCGTAAAATCGACAATTCTACCGATTTCCAAGGAAATTGCGGAAAGTACGATAAGTGCAAAAATACCCCGAGGTCCTTATCACAGCCCGTAAAAATAATAATAAATGAATTTTTTTAAGAATTATAAAAAAATACAAGTTAAAGATTTTTTTTTATTGTAAAAATTTTGCCATTTTTTCAGCTCCTTTTTTTCGTATATTCGGAGTATTCTCGTTCTGATAATCGTTTTTGCCATTTGTCGTCTTCCACACTGGATTTTTCTACTTTGCAAACTTCACGCGACAATAAGTGAAAATTATTCGTGGTACATACAAATAATTTTGACATCTTTGTCACTGGTTAACGCGGCTGTTCATCCATTTCTCTACGCTTTTTTGAACGAGGCACTCTCGTTAGTGACTTGGCTACGTGGCTGCTCCACGAGAAAAACCGTAAAATCGTCAATTCAACTGATTTCCAAGGAAATTGCGGAAAGTACGATAAGTGCACAAATACCCCGAGGTCCTTATCACAGCCCGTAAAAATAATAATAAATGATTTTTTTTAAGACTTATAAAAAAATACAAGTGAAAGATTTTTTTTTATTGTAAAAATTATGACATTTTTTCAGCTCCTTTTTTTCGTATATAAACGAGGAATAAAAAAATTCTTCGATACTAATTATATATTAGAGATAATTTATATGTACATTGCAGGGTAATAATAAATAAATAATAATGAAAAATCTGATGTCAAAAAATTCCCACGACTGTCTCACATTTTTAATTACAATCCAAATTCCTTAAATGTAGCAAAAAAAATCCTTAAATCATCAATTCTTTTATTACAAGTCGTAAAACTTCCTCGCCCGGACTACTTGCCGGCTCGGATCTGAGCAGACTCACAACTCTCTCGAGCAGCTCCCTTCGATTTTCTCCTGGACAATGGGCGAGTTCACGAAGAGCAACCGCAGTATAAAGGCCTAATCTGGCCCCATAAGGATCGAGAATCGACGTTGTCTCGATAATACGTTTGCAAATTTTTGCCTTTTCCGGATCTTCCGGTGACAAAAGTTGCATCAACGAATGACCCACGGAAATGCATTGCTGATGACCCGGATGAAGCAAAACGCTCAATCTGGACATACAAAAGAATAAAAAATCAAAAAAAAAAAATATTATCTCGTGATTCGTAAAAATCATAATGGTCGCAATGAGTCTGGGATATGAATAAATAAAAGTTTTTGATGCTATTTATTTATTTATTATAAATAAATAAAAGAGGATACTATTTATTTATTCAACATAAATAAATAAAAGAGGACACTATTTATTTATTCAACATAAATAAATAAACGAGGATACTCTTTATTTATTCATACCAAACTTATTATATTCGTTTCTTCTCCTTTTTACAACTTTTGTAAACAGATTATAGTTTCAGTAATCGCCATTCTTTTTTTAATCACAAATAATATTTAAGAATAAATAATAAAAAAGAATAATTTAGTTGAAGAAAATATCACAAACGAAATAAATCACTAGAAACGATTATGTAAAAAAAACTTTTATCACTTAAATTCATATTTTTTAACTTGTTCAAAGTCGCATGAAACTTTGAAGGTTATCAGTAGTGGTGTGCAAATAGCGTTCGAATCTAATTCGAATTTTTCATTAGTTCGAATTCGAATCGAATAATTCGAATTTTCTATTAATTCAAATTCAAATCGAATAATTCGAGTTTTCAATTAATTCAAATTCGAATCGAATAACCTTCGATTCGAATTTGGTCAATGATCAATCTTATGGTCAATGAGAAGGCATTAGGGGAAACACGCGAATCGATTCAATCTATAAATGTGACCAATTGCAATATATTAACGGTACGATCGCAATTACCACACACGCCGCTATTCAGATAATTAATTAGCAACAGGTAAATGGATCTTACATGTGTATATCGATAATGGTGGCCTCGAATATTTATCTATTGTTGCTTTTCAGCCAGTAGAGGCCAGGGAGGGACAAACACATTGGGCTCATTTCCGTGATTTTTTTTTTGAGTTTTAACGAAAATGGCTGGTGGATTTGTGATGAAGGAAAAAAAATGGAACGATATAGGATTGTAAAAGAAATTAGTGATTTTTTTTTTTCATTTTGTCCAAAAAAAGTTGGTTTACAAATATTGCGGTAACTTTGCTCTCTGTGATGAGATTGCGATTTTTTTCTGTGCTTATTTGAATCACAATCGTTCAAGCTTTAAAATGCTTAAAAAGCTTTGAGTTGCGATTTTTTAAACATTTTTCACAGATATTTCAAGTCGGAAGACCGATTTTGGTAAATTTTTCCATCCCTTTGCCTTTGATTTCGCCGATTTTCAAAGCACCTTTAGGGAGAGAAATAATTAACATATCTGGATGAACACTATTCTTTGAGTCTACTCGAGACCTTTTTAAAACGCCCCTCATAAATCTCAATCGACCAAACGATTGCAAAGTTATCGCAGCATCAAGATTCATATTTTTCGTCATTTTTTGTTTTTTGAACAAAAAAATGTGAATTCTTTTTTTTTTCCCTTAACGATCCTATGGGACCGGAAATTTTCCACTGAACACAAATCATCCATAATTTTGGTCAAAAGCTCAAACATTTCACGTGAAAACGAAACAAAATGTAAAATTATTCGACATTTTGAATTATTCGACGTTTCGAATTATTCGCACACCCCTAGTTATTAGCTACCCTCGGCATTATTTTTTCATTTTTTTTTTTTTTTTAAATTACGTAAAAAAATTATATTTCTTGCCATTAAAAATCCTCTTATAAATTACATAATTTTCCTCGGCTCATTTTCTATTTTTTACAGAATTTAATGTAAAAATGTAATGAAAACAAGTAAGTAAGGAAGAATTAATTGGACTTTTATTCATTAAACTGAATTAATTTATGGCGAATAAATTGTAAGGAATTAAACTTTAAAATAAATTTAAAAAAAAAAAGTTTCGTCTATGAGGAAGCAAAAAATGAAAAATTTCAAAGTTAACAAATGTCCATAATATTTGTCGTTATAATTACCGTGATAAAAGATCGCTCAAAGAATCTTTACGCGCTACTCCCATAACAGCTTCGACATCGTTTGCGAGTCTTTCGGTCAATTGATTGACTTCCGAAGCTGTCAGGGATCCGGGACAAACTGTGCAGGACCATTCGCTCTCAGGATTCAAACAATCTTTTGGCAATACGAGACCACTGCCGCAAAGACATTTCAACGTTCCGAGATGACTTCCGAGTTCCGTTGGATCTGAGCAACGCTCGCAACGACAAGCAAAATATTTTGTTGCCCGAAGATGATCTCTTCGTGCTAGAGTTGACCACAAAGCGTGAGTATACATCGTAGTGAGATGCTCACCTCTGTTGAGCGAAAAAAATTAATTACAAAAAATGACAAAACATACAGTGAAATAATTATATTCGCTGCAATTTAAAAAAAAAATCCCTTTTCTTTGTTTACTTGTTTGCTTCTTTCCTTTTTTATTATTTGTGAATGGTTGATATTAGAAAAAATATTTTCTATACTCTCTAATATATTTTTGTATTTTATTAACTTCTTAATGGATCGAACAAATTATTTATTATGTATATTAATAATTTTTAACATTAATATTCTAAGTTGACCACAAAGCGTGAGTATAGATGGTAGTGAAAAAAAATATATATCAAATGAAATAATTATATTCTCTGCAATTAAAAAAATACTCCTTTTCTTTGTTTACTTGTTTCTTTTTTGCTCTGTTCTTTTTTTTTTTATTATTATTTGTGAATGGTTGACATTAGAAAAAATATTTCCTGTACTCTCTAATATTTTTTTATATTTTACTGACTTTTTAATGGATAGAAAAAGTTATTAATATACATAATAAATAATAATGATGGTGAATTATTGAATTATAGAAGATTCAATATTGCGAAATATTTTCTAATACACTGTCTATGTTGTATTAGAAATTATTTTTAAATGATTCTTCCGTTATCGTTGTTTCTGCCTCTTCTTCTTTTCATTCTTATTTCTTTTAATACATTAAATTTCTAAAGAAGGATGTCTATTTTTTTTTTAAATTTTACATTCCAACGAATATGTCACTGACTTCCTGGTCAAGAAACAAATCATTTTAAGAAAAGAAAATCGAAATATTTATACTATTTATTCAATCAATCTTAGACTTGAAAAATGTGTAAAATAATTATTCTTTTTTCTTTCAATTTTTTTCTATCTCTTATTATTATTCTTTTTGATCAGTTGAGACAGTAAATATTATTTTTCAAACATTATTTTACTGACTTTTTGATGGAAGTGACAGCTCTGACAGTAATTTTCGGTCGTCCTTTAGCATCAACCGTAAAAAAGTGACGAGTATTGGCGATACAGTTGTGTTCGAGAAGACAAGCAATTTCATAAATCGCTGAATTTCCTTCCGGTGGATTTGTCTCGAGTGCATTAACGTCTATAAGTCCACAGACTTTTGGCAAAATATCTCTCGACGACGAGTCCATCGCGAGCAAAGGTTCGAGATGTCTAGCAACGATTTTCATCTCCTCGTGAGATTCAGTGCCTGGTCCACGAGATTCCTCATGACTCTGAAGTGCCTCGAGAATAGCCCAACGTTTTGGATTTCTTCGACGAAGTATGAGAACTCTCAGAATCAGTAAAATTTCGCATCTATTTAAAAAAATGTAAATAAATAATTAAAAAAATGCTTAATGAGTTTGTAATTAAATATTTCAGTAGAGAGTCTTCATATTAAACTTGCAAAGTTTCAAGACTATTGACATGAAAAAAAAAAATCTTTCAATTTCTCACTTTGCTTAACAAAAATATATCTCATTGACAGCGTCGAAATATTCGAAAATATTGAAAAACGAAAAAAGTCTTGCAATTTGTTGAAAATTATCTAAACTGTTTGAAATTTTTTGAGAATTCATAAAAATTCTTGTAATTGTTTTTTTTTAATTCTCGATTAAATTTTTTAAAAAAACCTTTTTTTTTTGGGTTGACAATATTAAAAATTTTGGTTGAGAATATTAAAAAGAAATTTCTTTGCATTTTTGGCCAAGATTTTTTTCTCATCCGCTCACCTCGGTATCATTCGTGCTTTCGCGAGGAAGGGACACTCGATAGCGTGACGATTATCGTCAACGAGACCGTCGCAACTGACTCGGCAGGCGTACCAATTGCATCCTGGACATCTGACGCGTACATCCCGAACGCCACAACCGACGCAAACGATCGATGAATCAGCATGAGGCGAGGGTCCCCAAATTATCGGATTTTCGGAAACTACGAGATCACCGGAAATGAGATCTCTGCTCGCGATCAAATGTCTTCCCAATTCTTTGCTCGTTCCGATTATCCATGATCGACACGATAATTTATGCCTCGACCAATCTTCGCGCTGATGTTTTTTCTCGCAGTAAAAACGTTCTTTGCAGCCGGCACAACGAAGTGATGCAATTTTTTCGCAGATTGCGCAACAACCCAAACTCAAACTTTTATTCTCACTACTTGCCATTTTTCTTCGTAATATACAAATTAAATTAGTAAGAAAATAAATTAATTAATAAAATTCTTTTAGTAAAAAAACAAAAAAAATAAATGGTCCAAAATTTAAATGTTAGCTTGCACGATTCGAACGAAAATACGAACTAAACGTGCGAGATAGAACGAACAGATTTCGACGCTTCTCGACTCTATTGCAGCGTTGAGTTATAATTATAAACGGAACTTAGAATAGAATATCGAAAGGCGAGGAAGAGAGGGAGAGAGAGAGAGAGAGGGAGAAATAAGGTATGGTTCGCCATAAGCGAACTATCCATACACAAAAAAAGACAAAGATATATTAAAAAGATATTTTTAAATAATTCTTCGTTTTTCCATTATTTTTTTACTACAAAATTTTTATGGCTATTAGGTTGGTGCAAAAATAATTGCGGTTTTGAATCATAAACTTCAAAGCCGCCATATCTCAACTTATTATAGAAAAAAAATTATTAATCGAAATAAGAATCGAATAGGAATAGGCAATCTACGCATTTTTGCCAACGAGAAACGAGTCTGTTGATTCCAGTGGTATCTATACCAAATTCTAATTTGGGAGTTTTGGAACTCATACATTTTTCGATGGATTTTTGAACGTTCCAATTATTTTTGCTCCAACCTAATATATTAATTTAAAACTCGTTGAAAAACAATTTAGAATGAAACTTTAAGAAATTATTTAAATTTGTTTGAGATATTTTTATTTCTTTCGTCTGTGGATAAAAGATATCGGATGAAAATCGAATTTAGTTTCAGCTTGGCATATTTGTTTTTTTTTTATCTGTATTCATGAAACTATTATTAGGGGAGGACTTTTGCCACCCTTAATTATCACGACTAATTTTCTAATATTATTATAAAAATTTACTGAAAATAAATCGAACCAACAACAAAGCAAAATTGGCACATTTCAAATTTAGATTTAGTAAAAAAAAAAAAAATAAGTCATATTTATACTTTTTTCATGCATCGCCACCCCTGATGCTTTTTTTCAATATTAACCCGTTCCATACAAATATGGATCTTTCGTTTTGTTTTCTTCTGTATTCATGAAACTATTATTAAGGGAGGACTTTTGCCACCCTTAATTATCACCGTTGGGATGTACAATTTTCAACTTCCGCGTCTCTAAAAATCATCGAAAAATAACGAAGAGGGGAATCAAAAAAAAATTATTTAGACATTTTAAAATATCTAAATAATTTTAGATATGCTCGTTGGACAAAAAAAACATTGATAAGAAAAAATTAGTCAAAAAACTCCCTAGAAATCTCAAAAATGTTCTGAAGAAAAAGCCAAGGAAAAGAAAAAATTGTCAGTCTAATTTTCCAAGATATCGAGAAGTCTTTTGTGACCGGAAAGAAATAATAAAAACGCTTGAGATATTGGAAAATTTCATGGAAGAGGTTGCATATGGTTTTCAGTAATCCCGAGTGGGCAAGCAACGATATTAATGAAAAAGAAGAAGAGGAAGAGAAAATCTATCGATCTATCTATTCTACCTATGGGGAGAAAAAAGGGAGGATTTTTTGCTCAAACCTTAAATGGCAAACGATATTCCGAAAGTGAGTTACGAAGAACAAACGAGAGGGTAAGAAATCTCTTGTGAATAAAACGAGAAACGTTTTCTCGTACTAAACCTCTCATGGCTCGTCTTTCATTAACATGAAAAACTGCTCGTTCTACAAGGGAACATATATATATATATACATATATATATATATATATATCAATAGAATCCATATGCTAGAAACTTTTTTCCTTGCTCTTTGAGCACCGTACGTCGTACAAAAAGCTGCACAGGTAGCCGTTGTCGTCTTCGTCTTCCTCTTCTTCTTTTTTCTCTTCTTGTCTGCAATGTTGTGTACTATCTCACTCGATGGTTTGCCCGATTTGGCATTTCTTTCACGCTCGTTGCATATAATGATCGTTTTTTTTTAATCGCCAAAAGTGGCAATAAAACGTTTCACCGTAGCAAAATTTTTTTTATTTGCAGAATGCAATGTATATCCGAGGATCAGATAAAGTTTGAACCTTTAACTACCAACTTTTTGCATACAATTTTTTCCGAGAGCTTTTACAATATGGTAAAAAAGCAAATTGTCAAAAAGTACAAAATGTACTTACAAAAATTACATTTTTACGATATTTTCCATTCACATATTGTGTCGTAGAATATTTTGGTTTACATGGGAATATTTTCTCGTTGGCTGCGTTATTGTGTAGTGATTTAATAACGATCGTAAAACGGCTGGTAAAACTTGGATTAAATTCAAGGACGTAGCACAAGTACACATTCGAGTTATCGTCCGATATATTTCTACTTTGTCACAATTTTTTTTTTTTCAATCGTGATATCTTGTGTTTTGTAGTTTGTTTTTTTTTTTTTTTTTTTTACAATACCGAATGTAGATGAACTTCTGGTACACGTGATTTTCTTTTGTGATTCACAGGCCAGAAAAACAAGAGTTGTAAAATTAATTGGACAATCGCATATAGATCCACTATAATATAATATAACATTAAATAATATAACATAATATATATTAATTAATATATAAACGTAAAAGTTGTTACGGTTCGTCTATCTCTCTCCCGTTTTATTTTGGCTTAGCAGTCGCAATCTGTGCATCAACGTCATTTAAAAATTTATATTTTACTTTTTATCACTCTCTCTGTCTCCCTTTCTTTCAACTTTTGTCTGTACTCAATAAGTTATTATAGATTAACATTACACTGATATTACAGTCGATATATGATGTCCTCTGGTTGAAAAAAAAAAAAAAAAAACCAAATAAAAATACTTTCTCTTCAGACATCGAAAGACGATAAATAAGATCAGAATCTGCAAAGAATAGCGAACTTTTGAAAGTTCTCCTTGTCAAATTTAGAAGAATCTACCGGGCTATAATATAACGCGACAAGTCAGCCTCGAATCTCTCGAAGTCGCTTTTACGAACATCAAAGAAATTTTTGTTATTTTTTAACCTATATATTTTTGTTTATACAAAGCAGCTAGAAAAAGTAATAAATCATTAACATTGATAACGAATAACAATGGTGTAGTTGAATCATAACAAAAGTAATAATAACACAAAAATCGTTCACGTTTTATCGTTGCTTGCAACGATTTATCTTCGGTGCTACTTCACCGGATGCCACGTGTGTAACAGACTCAGTCGGTAATAAATCTGCTTTTCAATATTTTCTCTCAGACTTAATAATTCCAAAGCTCTCACCAAGTTTCCCATCAAATTTTTTTATCATTCCTGAAAAAATAGGGAAATTCCGCTTTATTACCGACTGAGTCGATCTGCATTAGGATGCGTGGCAACGTCAGAGTAAAACTCTCAAGAGTATTTCTCACGAGTGTACACACGTCTGAGAGTGACTCGCAGAGAGTCCGAGAGTACGGGTGCTCGTCCACGTGAGAGTAAAACTCTCGAGAGTATTTCTCGCAAGTGCCCACACGTCTGAGAGTGACTCGCAGGTAGTACTGTCAAACGCTCAGAGACTCTCCGGCTCTCTGCGATTCACTCTTAGACGTGCGTACACTTGAGAGAAATACTCTCGAGAGTAACTCTCGAGAGTCGAAGCAATACTCACATGGACGCGCACCCAACTCTCGGATACTCACTGCGAGTCACTCTCAGACGTGTGTACACTTAGAATCCAGAATGTTTCACATTGTCATGAATCTGACTTTACTTTCTCACTCATCAATCAATCATTCATTCTCTCTCTCTCTCTCTCTCTCTGTTTCACTCTCATCGCGGTATCATCTGCACCGATAAAAAATGTAAATAGAAACTATACCACGATATTTGTCTTCTAACTATCGTACAGCTAATCCGTAGTAGAGTGATATATTTGTAATTTTTTGTTTTGCTTTTTTTTTTTCTTTTTTTTTCGTATATCGATACAAAAATATGAATCGGTTAAAAGTTATGGTAATTTGCTCTCTCCTCAAGATTTTGTCTTTTTTGTCATCTTCCAGAGCCACAGATTATAATTAGCTATTTTTTATTCGACAGCTTGCAATGCGCGACCAGGAACAAGATTTTTTCGAGTCCTGAAAGTGTTTTTTTTTTCTTTGTCCTCGTCCTGAGCTGAGATCGCGATTCAGGGGGATTTTTTTTTTTTTTTTTACCGTCCGTTGAGATCGTGTCGCGCATGGATAATTGTCCGTTGAGATTGCACAAAAGCGTGCGATGCAATATTTATATCTATATATATATATAATATAAATATTAATATTCGTATATATGTATATATATATATATAAATATCACACAAATACTATTAAGAGTATGACACTCTGCGTTAGAGTCCTTTTTTCGTTGAATTCGCATCACCGTTTACAGCGTGTCTCGTTTTTTCAAAATTTAAGAGAGATCTGACGAATTTTCCAAGGTCGTTGCACGTGCAGGCCAAATTGTAAATTATCAACGAGGGTGACTCGTATTCGGTTGGCACAATACCGTCCACCGACGACTCGAAGAAACTAAACAACGGAAACCATATTCTCGTTCTGTTCGAATCACGTTGCATTAAAGCCTGATTATTCGCCAATGTATGATAATAGAGAAATAGCCTCGATGTTATGTAAAAAGCAACGAACACGTCGATCGAGTAGTGCTCGTGAGCAGCGAGAATGAAAAATATACCAAACATGTTGAGCATCCAGGTGAACGTGTGAAGAAAGTACAACTGCCTGGGCGTATCTGTCGAACAAATTCATTTTTTCTTTTTTTTTCTCTTTTTGTTATTTCATTATCGGAGCGCAGATAAAATAATACACGAAATCGAGCCAAATGAATGATTACAATACGCTATAATATATTCTGGACTGTCAATACAGAAATCTCGTTTAAAACTTGCATGACTCAAAGATACTTCACCTATGCATTCTCAACCAAAAGATTAATTCCAACAGAATTGCAGTACGTGGTGGTTGGATTAAAATCCGAAAAAATTCAATCAAGTTGGTGATGCTAACAGCAGTGATTTCAAATAATAATAATAATAGCAAACATTTATGAAGTAATCTTAAATTTTAGAGTTGTAACTTACATTAATTTAAATAAAAAAATTTCACCAAATCGACAAGAAACTTATTTTTTTTTCTCACAAAATGTATTGACAGTTTTTTCGGAATACATTCCTGATAGAAAAAAAACTTCTCTCAATTGAAATATGTGCATTCGAGAATTTTTGAAGACGTTTTTATGAAATTATTTGTTCAATAAACTTGGCAAATGCAAAATGCAACCTCTCTACGGAAATATATCAAAAATTCGCCATGTTTCTTCAATTTTTCGAAATTTAAAATTTCAATAGTAAGAAAAAATTGTTGAAAAATTCAAATGTATTCGGAAAAATCACGGAATACATTTTGCACGAAAAATATTTTGTTCTTTATTTGTTGGGCATTTTTGTAAAACTCATTTGTTAATAACTTTTTTGCATTATTATTTAAAATCCATATTTTTAGTATCTTCAACCTGGTTGATTTTTTTCAATTTTTTTTTTTCATCGTTTTGCGAATTAATCAAAATTCTTATCGGACCACCCTGTTTGTTGGGTATGTAAAGATAAAGCATCCTCGAAATTTCCCCACAATTTATTCAAGGCAAAATAATTCCAAATGGTAATCTCAATTAATCATGATTATGAGATTCATTATTAAAATAACAAGAAATATAATTTTTCTACTTAATTAGGAATACTAAATTAAGAATTGTCATAATTTAAACGAAAACGAATGAAATTTGTTTGCTTATAAAAAATGAAGCAAATTAATATTATTCGTTCAAAAGTTAATAATTAAAAATTGTGATGACTCTTGCTACTCGTTAAATTCTCCTCTTAATGCTTTCTTACGCAAAACTTGATAAAAAAAAGAGATGTTTTTTGTCCAATTTAATTTTTGTTCGTAACTAGAAAATTGCATCTGCAGTAAAAAGATCCAATTATGGTAAAATATTATGTATTAGGTTGGCCAAAACGTCATTCCGTTTTTTTCTGTGTAAATGAAAAGCGAATTTAACAATTATTAACGAAATCGTAGACTTTTTTTTTCTAAAATACGCTTAAACTGTTAGCTGTCAAATTATATAAGGAATTTATAATTTGAAATGAAATTATATTTCAAGAGATGTGTGTCCATCTATTAGAAAAAAAATGCAATAACTTTTTGGCCAACCTCATATTTACAACGATCATTTGGCTCGATTTTTTATCCGTTCATTATTATTATTATTAGTATCATTCCATTCTCGAAATATTAAACTATATATATATGCAAAAGTAAATTACTCACACTCAGTTATAAAAAAATTAAGCATCGTCAGAGCTACAGTGTGGCCGCTAAACATGTAATCGCCACAGGTTCTTACACCCTGTATCGACATACCAGCACCTCGCCATATCACATATGCCATCGCAATTTTGTTGTACAATTCTCCGTAAGCGGTGCTAGCGGATAATCACAATTGTTAAATATAACGAAAAAAAAAAGAAAGAAATCTCAAACTTTCGCACAAAAGAAAAAATATATATATTTACCGGGCCCATGGCTCGTCGGACACGGTTCTAGGTTGGCATTGTAGATGAGCGCCTGGTACGGACAACGACGTGATCAACATCGTCACACACCTCAGCAGAAAGACCGTGCCAGATAGAGCGAAAAATCTTCTGAGCAAAATGAATCTGCGAATTTTTTTTTTTTCAAGAGTCAGCGGAGCTTCGCGGGAAAATCTGAGTAATCGTTTTTTTTTTTCTTATGAATATTACGATATAAATATTTTTATTATTCACTTTTATCCCGAAAAAGTGTGAAGAAAAATTTAATTCAAAGTCATTTCGAAAAGAAAGAAAATTACGTTGGTCAATAATAATAATAATTTTAATCGAGAAAAATATGAGTACAAAATTCAATACTCGCCTGTATTTGTGAAATATAAGAACAACGAGCCAAATGGCAAAGAGAAGAGTTCCGGTGACCTCACACATGTCGAATGCCCACGGTATGTGAGGCACATTGTCGAGAAATATATCGGGCAGAGGAGGATATTTTTTCATGTCAGGCACACGATCGTGGACAATAACCATTACGAATGCTGTTATCCATGTTACGATAAACAAGTAACCGAGACTTATAAAAGTCTTCCAGATCTCAGGGGGCAGGTGCGAGGCATGACCATCCTCGGATACCGATGCTGAGCAAAATTCATGCTCGACCAAACTCTCATTATTCGTTATCGTGCTGGGTAACTGAAAAAAAAAATCAATCAATTAGTAATATTTTTTTTTTTTGCTTCAAATTCTGAAAAATCAAATTTTTGCTCAAACATTTTTTTGCTTGTAAAAATTTGACGAATTTCAAAAAGAATATAGAGAATTGAAGAGAAGGTAACCGAAATAGAATTGATAAGTTATTTCTATTGATTTTTTTTCAAATTATCGTTACACTTGAAATTCGGGAAAAATTAACGTCCGGTATTTCTGTGCTCAAGGCCCATTGTGCAATTTTTTAATAAACTTATTTATGAATTATAATTACAAATGAAAATTCGACAAAATTACAAATAAGCTCATAACTAAGTCAATAATTAATTGAGTCAATAGTCAATTAAGTCAATTAATAAGTGACTAGCATAAGACAAATTTGACTTTCTCTATTAAATTATTGTTTTGGCATCTGAAAATACCTCCTGTTTTTGTTGAGTGTAAAAGCTGGAAGATGGAAAAAGATCGATTTGCCCAAGTTCAAATAATAATCCAATATTGTCCCTCTGAAGACGCTTTATAGTGATGAAGAGTCTTTTACGAGGTCCGAGCCTCATCGGCATGAAGTCTCCCTCTAAATCATCCTCCTCTTTGAGTGTGAGAAGAGCTTTACCATCAATGTCGTGTTTCTCAAATACACGAACATACTCAGCATGGCCCATATCGTTAAGCCAGATGGTAACATCGTCCCTGGTCCATTCGGCAACGTTTTTCGTCAACATATTGACGACCCGCCCCAGCCTCTTTGACTTCCAAATTATTTTAATTCTATGAATAAAAACAAAATTTGCGGTGAGAAATTTCCATTGAGTGTCTTTTTTGAAAAATGATATAATCAGATTTTCGTCATCAAATATTTCCAATAAAATATTCAACGCGCCATGTATTAATATTATAAATGAAATTCAATATTTGAATAAAAAATTTCCCTCTTATTTTATAATAAAATTGGAACGAATTTTGTTTCCTCATTGCAAGTTTTTAATGGATCAATTATTGATAAATAAATTTTCTTCCTTATATGAACTGATTTGAAAATTTATTGAAGGGTGAGTTTTTTTTTATTTACATGATAACGTACTTCTCAATTGCTGAAGATAATTGTTAAAGAATTAAATGTTATTTTGAATATTTTCGTATGAAATATGTAGATTGTTGGCAAAAAGTGCGGCATTTTTTACAATATTTTATTTATTTATATTTTGAAATATTTTCACTGTTCAGTACCACAAAAGTTCTTCAAAGACATGAAAAATATCCAAAGTTCTGAATTAATTTTGAAAGATTATCATACCGATAAAAAACAATAATGTTCATTCTCCATACATATACAGCTGACAGTGGATGATTCCAGAATATTTTTTTTTCAGGCAACATCATTTTGCCACTCTCAGAGACAAGTCGTGAAAAAATGTACAACGTTTACAAAGTTATGAAATTTTCACAGTACTTGATTTTTACGCTCATTTAAAAAAAAAACTCTATCATCAATAAAAAATAAAATAAAAAAATACTTTTGGCATGCAATATTATTCCCAAGACTTTGACAAACAACTCAAGAAAAATGAAAAATAATAATCTTCACAATCATTATTTAAAATAAATATATTTTTCATAGCGGATAATTCGAGTACACTGAGAAAAAAATATCGTACCTACTAAATCTGCATTTGCGGGCATTTAAATTTTTCATTGTCACAAAATTTTAGTGGTCCCAATTATATTTTGGATTAGATCAGACTATCCATATTTTGGAATGGATGGGACAACCCAATATATCATTGGGACAATTAAAATTTTGTCAAATTAATGAAAAATTCGTTTGAATATCTACAAACGCAGATTTAGTTGATTCAACAAGATTTTTTTCTATATAGTGTTATCATTCCACTATCAAAAATCATGAAAATCATTCAAAAATAAAAAAACTTACGAAATCTTTACAAACAAGACTCGACTTTTTGAAGTAATTTTTTTTTAACTCTAATTCTAATATAAAAATAAGAAAAATCTATTTTTTTCCAAGGCTCTCTTATTCCAAAAACTATGACAAAAATTTCTGGAGACAAAAAAAAATGTAATTGCAATGAAAATGGCACTCACCCAAATAAGTTGCTTTGTGCGTCACAACAGCCAGTGCGCACTTAGCGATCGGATCCGGAAGTCCACAATTCGAGAATTAAATGTCATGGCTGTAAAGTAAAAAAAAATATTAATTCACAAAACAGCAAGAAAAAATATTCATTTCAGCAAGATTTTCCATCATTTTTTCATTCCAGAAAAGTATTCGATATATCGAAGCTGAAATTTGTGCATAACCTCAAAATTGCGAAAAAATTTCGCCACTACTTTACGCTCACGTCAGTGCATTTTGTTCACAGAAAATCTTTGGTTATTTTTCATTTTATATTGATTTTAGCGTGGAAAAAAAATCTCGGTCACGCCGCTAATCTTTGGTTAAAACAATTTGCGTAACAAAATATTGACGAAAATTTTATTCAAGTCACAAATTTGTACGTGCACGTAAAAATTAAGTTTTGACTGAAGTGTTGAAAAAAAAAAATTCTCCTACTTGAAAAGTGACAGGTTGATCGAAAGTTCATATGCACTTCCACAAACTTATCATTGACAAATTTTGATTAACAAATTCCCGATATTGAGGGTGAAAAATTTGACTGTGCTATTAAATTGTGAAAAAAAATGTCACCTAACGAAAAAGTATGAAAAACAATAATTTATATATGGGCATTAATATTGCTAAACTCGTAATAAGCTTTTTAAATGGCGTAAAACATTCTTGAAATAATTTTTGAAATTTTCATACCTGATATCTCGAAAAATCTCCAAAATGTATAGAAATTTCCAGAGTCAAACTGTAAGAATGCAACACGAATCTTCTTGCAAGTGAAAATTTGTAATTTTACTCGATTCCTATATCTCCTTGACAAGACAGACTTTGACCTCCGTTTCGTTGGATGACAAATAATTATAGAGATTATCATTCGTCTTATCTCTTTCGCTGATAGCAAAAGAATAGAGTCTTAGAGCTTAGAATTACGGAGGCGCGAACAAAACTCGAAAGAATTGATCGATGAGCGCGCGGCGTGGATATAAACAAACGATACGCTGTTGTCTATTTCTCCCACTCCACTCGTGTTTATAAAAGCATGTCCCCTCAAAGCGTATGCAATCGAAAAACGTATTCCACCGTAATCCCATTACCGGGTTCCCAAAACCCGATAAGCAGAGTGTCAATTTGCATTGTGCATTGCCAGCGTACGTGCATTCACTTTTAAATGTCTTTTGAATGTCTCAAAACTCTGTAATTCACCCGGAAAATTGTTGCATGCACTCACGAAAGAGACTTAAACATTATTCAAACAAATTTACAACCCTATTTACTTGTTATGAACTATATTTTACGGATAATTGAGGTAAACGAGGTTATGTTTGGTCTAAATATAAATAGTTTTGCGTTCAACCGCTAGGATCGCGCAGAAACGCCGACGATTTTCGAGATTCACGTGGACGTTAATCGAATATTTATTAAAACGCGTTTTAACGATTAGAGCAATGTGTTTTGATTGATCGTTTTTTTATTGTGCATTATATTACGAATCTTACCACGGATGGAAAAGAGGAAAGACAGTCATCGCTGTGTTCATTCGTAATGAGCACCAGCTAATGCCGAACGTGACACTGTGTATGTATAATCTTTGAGGAATTTTTTGCTGTACTTGCAACGTGCAGGACAAACTTTGTCATGTCAGCAAGTGTGGTGCCAATTACAATAGAATTTTTGCTATTATTTTGATGACGAAAAGGCGGTAAAATGACACCACCGTATGCATCAATTTGTGGCGAAAATTGCAGATGCAACGATTGCAGCTATTTAGGTTTAAATTAGCGGAAAATCATGGAATTATCAATCCGGTACTTTTTGGAAACTCAACTGTGTTCGAAAACAAAATAAAAAAAACAAAAAGAAGTGCCGACGAGTAATTATAGATGAAAGCGCCTAGGAAGAAACTTTGTTGCACAGGGAAAAGAATCTCCGCTATTGGCAAATTTTGATGAATTTATCAATTGTTTTGGAATGTGTTTCAAAAGTTTTGCTTTGGAGCCAAAAAATGTATCAATTAAATACAGCGATAAAAATAATATTGTGAAATAACATAGAAAATTCCACATCCGGTGATGCTTTACTTCCAGTCCGAAACGTCCGAAAAATTAAATCGACATGTTTTTCATTATGTTAACCTTGAAGAGCACTCAAGGTTGATATAACCTCAAAAAAATGGTATCCTAATTTTCTCGAAGATGACCAGCAATCCTTTTCGGCCGGTTTGATTCCCATCAATCTGTCTTTGTGAAAGTTTCAATAACATAGTCAGTTCGCGTCTTTGGCACTCATTGATTTTGGCTAAATTTATATAATTCTCAATCGAATGACCTATTCGGCCCGATATAACGCTCGACGCGCCCGCCGCCATACGTCGACATTTTGTACTTTTAGTCTGTCTTAAAAAATTGAAATATATTGCTTCTTAACGAGTAATAATATATGTAAATTAATCATTTTATATGGGTAAGTTCGAGGGCAAAAAAGTCAATAAAGAATTTCTGCAATTATGAGACTTTAAACAAATTCAATATTGACAAAGTTCACAACTTTGTCAATATTAAATTTGTAATGAAAGTTCTATCAAAGTTCTGTAGGCTCAGGGGACCAACTGGTACAAAAAGTGGCCGCTAAAAGTGGGTCTGAAGTGGCGCTAACGGCGACATTTAAGGTAAACGTCCCAGTGACCGGACAGGCCCCCGAATGAATCGTGTGGGCAAAAAGAAACCGAAATACGATTTCTTATGGATGTCCGGTCACTGGGACGTCGACGAGTATCTTAGATGACTGGGCCACTAGGACGTTGACTTTAAATTCCACATTGTCGTTTTTCGTAGGTTTTTCTATGTCTATTTGATATCTCTAAAAAGAAGGCCCTCCGATATTATTATAGATAGACAAGCTTTCCCCCTTTCTTTTTTAATGAATACAAATGAACAATTATTAAATGAATTTTACTCAGTTCTGATACATACTCAAAATTTTATTTAGACTACATTAGATCAGAGCTATTTCTTAAGGCCTATTTTACATTCTCAGAATAATTGCAAATGTACTTCACCCTAGTCGTTGAAAAAATACTAAAAGTCACTTTGTATACTTAGTCATGAAGTTACTGAATTTTACTCAGTTCTGGTACATACTCAAAATTTTATTTAGACTACATTAGATCAGAGCTATTTCTCCACGCCTATTTTACATTCTCAGAATTACATTTTACATTATTAGAATAATTACAAAAGTAATTCATTCTGGTAGTTGAAAAAATACTAAAAGTCACTTTTTACTTAGTCATGAAGTTGCTGAATTTTACTCAGTTCTGGTACATACTCAAAATTCTATTTAGACTATTTCTCAAGATCTATTTTACATTCTCAATTTGCAGGAACGAAATTTTTCAGATTTTCAATAAATTTAGTAAAAGTGGAGAAGACGAGCCGCTACTTTATTCCCAAGGAAACTGATTCGAATGAGGGCCTGAAAAAAAGCTCACCATCGGTATAAATAAGATTTCATGCAAGAAAAGCTTAAAAACAGACATGGTTCGTTACATGTTGTTCATGTCTTACATCGGCACTCGTTACAGGTATACATCATTAAGCTCAAGAAACTTCAAAATTATAAATTCATTAGTACGTACCAAAGAGCATTGATAATTGCACATCTGCTTACGATCGCCCCTCAGCATACGAAAATTTGTATTATTCTCATATTTATGGCATTTTTTCATTATACATAATAATATATTTTTTTTTATTTTACGAATAAACGATGCAATAGCGTTCTCAGAAATATTTATGAATTTGTGATCTTTGTGCTTTATGGTCTTAACAAATTGTTATAAAAAAATTGGAATTAAAGTTCTAAGTTTCTTCATTAAAAAACTGGCAGTAATTCTCCAAGTCTAAGAAATTCGTCGTAAAAATTTTATCCATTTTTACGATTTAGTAGGCCAGATTAAAAGCATCAAATTAGTTTACGATTGGCAACTAAATTTAAGTAGAAGAACTTACGATATTTTCACTGCATATATCCCAGAAACGGTGGGGCTGATCGTTTTCAAACTTTGCAAGCAAAAATATTATAAATTTGATTAAAAAAAATATATAATAATTTCAGATTTATAAATTTAAGTTCGTGCCGTTTGTTGTAGCTCCTTAAGGGTGTTCTGGAGGTACAATCGGAGAAAAAGCTTTTTGATACATCCACAATTTGAGCACTTTGCGATACGATAAAAATTTGAAAAAAATTAACAATATTGAAAATACTGAGAACATTAATTTTAAATAATAATAATACCAAAAAGTTATAAAAAAAATTAGTTTAAAGAAATTTCAACAAATAGACCAGTATTTATTATTGTTTATGTGTAATTTTTCTGCATAAATCGGAATTTTTTGTAATATTATCTCACCATTTTGGAATTTCCGTTTTTTTGACAATTTTTAAACACTATATTTGGGAAAATGGTTGTTCAATGACCTTGAAATTTTGCAAGTATGATATGAAACCTTTCAATGGATAAATATCCGAAATACGTGGCGTTCCATCAATTTTTCCATTTTCGAAATCACAAATTTCAAAATGGTAAGAAAATTCTCAAAAAATTCAGGTATATATTTTTTTCAAGCAGAAGAATATATTTCGTGAGTAATTAAATCATAGTTACTGGCTAATTCGTTGAACAAATTTTTGTTAGCCAATTTGTTAATAACTTTGGAGTGCTATTATTATTATTATTATTCAAAATAAATGTTCTCAGTATCTTCAATATGGTTGATTTTTTTCAGATTTTTTTATCTTATCACGAAGTATACTCAAATTTCGATCGTATCAAACATTTGTTTCCAATTGTACCTGGAGAACATCCTTAATTAACCAGAATTCTTCCAGCACAAGTAATGCAAATTTTTTGTCATGCCCGTCAAGTATTTTTTGAGTAAAGAAATTCATGTTCCAGGGGAGCTGCGAAATACATAACGTCCGAAAAAATACAGGACATTGATTCTGTCCAGGGTGCAATAGAAACCGGATTTTTGACTCTCGTGCCGCATAGTTTAACAAAGCCATGGTTAACATTATCCAGTAGGTAAGCCCTTGAATCAACGCAACACAATTTTCATCCTCAAAAATATCATTAAAAAATGAAACACACAAATATTAGGTTGGTCAAAAAGTCATTGCGTTGTTTTCTTTGTAAATGAAATGCGCATTTAACAATTTTTAACGAAATCGTACATTTTAGTTTTCTAAAATATTTCTAAACAATCTGAGACTGTAAAAAAATTTCAGCTATCAAATTATATAATGAATTTGTGGTTTGAAATCAAATTATATTTCAATACATGTATGTCCATCTATTAGAAGAAAAAAAGGCAATGATTTTTTGGCCAATGCAATATAATCATATTAAATTAATGTTTGCAGAACTGACGCAGGAGTTCACGCCTTGTGCTCTACAGGCCACGTAGATTTATCGAATAAATACGAAACCATCTACGATTCTGATTCTGTATTAAGATGGATGAATCGATATTTCATTTACTGCGGTCACGAGATCAGGTTCAATGATTTAACAGCCATTAATAGTATGAGTTTATGAGAAAACGATATATATATTTTTTTTAATATTGTAGAAATATTTGAAATATTTTCATTATATTGTTGAGATGTTTGAAATATTTTAACGATATTGTAAAAATATATCTGACCTTCAATTTCGCATGGAAATCCACCTTTTTATACTCTACTCAATGGCAAATTATTCTCATTGCAGAATGACTTCCTTCTTCCCAGTCGTGGACTCATTTCACGCGAGATTCGCAGCTCAATCACGCACTTATGTGTACAGAATAATATCTCCAAAGTATGACAATGAATTGAAATTGCCGATATCAGAATTAGGACGTTCCTGGAATTTAAGGTGAATTTTTAAACCCAATAACGATGCTGTAACATTTTATTTGAAAAATAGCACCAAAAGTCCTTTTAATGACTTTTTCCTTATGGTAGATTTGAAGAATGTCTGCTTGATGTAGGGAACAAAAAAAACGCTTGAAGTTAAAAATTTGCTCGTTGCTTTCTCAACCTTTTCCTTTGTTCACAAAATTCCTTGACGAGAAAGCTTTTTTTTTTTTTTTTTTTTTGAATTATTTAGCTTCCTCGTATCTTTACGAGGACAAAATTTTCTTAATTTTTGTGGATGAGCTAAAATAATAATGAGAGCAAATTTCTAAATCGTAACTTTACGTCCACACCTCGAAATTGTTGGAATTGCGAAAATCAAAAATGTGATATTAATTCTTTTCATCAGCCACGTCAAATAAAATACTCTACGTGGTTTAATATTAGACGAATTATGTACCAAGTTTTAACTCAATAACTCAAAGACATTTTTCAAAAAATTTCGAAACATTCAGAATCTCATAAAATCTTAACTTCCTGGTGAATCCTTGCCAAACTCGATAACGAATATTTTTTTATGTTACTGCAACTGTCTACTAAGTTTTTGCTATATGGGTGGAAAATTGATCGAGCGTTTATACAAATTATTCATTTTTTTTCAAAAAATTTAAATTTTCATAAAATCTAAACTCCTTGGTCGATCTTTGCTAAAGTCAATACTAAACATTGTTCAACATTAGTCTTTTTGTGTACCAAAATTTCGGCTTGATATATAAAAAATTACTCAAACTAGACTGTTTGCAGCCATTAAAAAAAAAAATGTAAACCTCATTAAACCAAGTTGCATCGATTTATCAAAAAGTCATAACAAACAAAAAGGGCTGATTTTTTTGCAAAGTTTTTGCGCAATGGTCTCAAGTTATTCACATTCGAGTGTCGTCGAGGCGAACACACACACACACACACACATCCGGACATTTATTTTTTATGAAGATTTCCGAATTTTTCGAACATTTTACATACTAAAAAATTTTAAATATTAAAAAAATCTCTAAAAAAAAACTTTTTAATGAAAACAAAACTTTCTCCATAAGAAAATAAAATAATTTATATAACGGCTATTTTTCAAATTCAATCATCAGATAAATGGACACTTTGCAAAAAAAATATGATAGAATGATAAATGCTTGTGGGTCAGTTCGAAAAAAATTGATATAGAGAAGGTAAAAGCAGCGACACGATTGTTCATGGGCACTAAAAATTTTGAGACGTTCTCGGGCAAGGATCGTAGCGGTCGTCTGATTCGCTTTGAGAGAGCCCTGAATGCATTAAGAATCGAAGATGGACAGCCACTGATGCCGATGGATCCACTGGCGAAAAATTTTCATTATTGGGATATTGTCATCAATGCTAGATCGTTTCTTTACAATCAGGTAAAATAAGACAAATAATCTAAAAAAATATATTTCTTTTCTTAAAAGTCGCCACTGAAAAAGGAATTGAAAAAAAAACACGATAAAAATGTCTCAACAATGATGAATTGATGAGTTTTTCTTCTATGAATTACGGATTAAAATCTTATAATATGTTTGAGTTAATTTTTTACTCATTCAAAGGGCATTTCATCAGCTGAATCGGCAAGCAGAAATGTTAGACATAAGATTTCCAATTTATCCGGCCTTAATTAGCCATATTTTACATTTTTTCGTCTTTGGGGTTTAACTTTTTCAACAAGTCCATTATTTTTTATTAGCTCCCAACTGCCCGCAGGGTAGACGCGAGTTATGCGTTTCACTGCTATAAATAATGGGTGGGGGCGGAGGGGTCCCTTGTCCTTTGATTTCTCGAGAACGATAATGGCTTGACGAATTTTTGGAGAAATTTTCTATGAATGACAAACTTGGTTGATACAGATAGTTTGTTGGAATCCCTTGTGTAATTGATAAGATAAATGCATTTGTTTAGCACAGTAAATATGAATATTATCGAAAAGCGATAACGATAGACTCTCTACTACTTCACGTGATCATCAGTGTTGCTCACTTCACCGCGTCTTCTGTTCCACTGTGCATTTCAGCGTTTACATTTTTTTCGCGAAAACAGGTTATGAGTTCGATTGTTGTTCGCGAAAAAAATAAGTTATGAGTTCAGTCATTGGGAGTTTTCGACTTTATCGTGTTTCACATGTTATCATTTAATCATAACGGGATTGTCTGCTGTGGGAACGGTGAAAAATATACTTTTCACCGTTAATTTTTACACTCGATTGTTTCCCCTTGAACGTGCAATTGTTTCGCGATTAATAGGTTATGAGTTCAATGACTGAGAGTTTTGGAATTCGTCGTGATTTACGCCATGCAATTTCATTTTAGCGAAATTTTCTACGCTACAATCAAATTGTACAATGAAAAAACGTTAAAAAGTATGAAATAAAAAAAAATTACGAATTTTAAAAAACTCCCGACTGTCAAATATTGCATCACAAAATACCATTCAAAAAGAGTGAAATAATTCATAGCATATCAAGAATAATGACCCATGAATTATTATAATAATTTATTCATAATGTATCACTATAGTCGGGAGAGACGTCCCTAAAACTTAAAAATATCCTTTTAAATTCATTCACCAAGACTTTCATGTAAAGTTATTGGTAAATTGTACAAAACTATGCATCTTCGTACAAACTTTGAGCAACACAGTTTATAAATATTGGATTCGTGACTTGTAAGCCGGTGGACGTCTTCCGACTGTAATGAGAATTATGAATAAATGACTATAATAATTAATGGGTCATTATTCTCGATATGCTATGCATTATTTCACTCTTTTTGAATGGAATTTTGTCATTCAATTTTGTGATGCAATATTAGAGTCGGGAATTTTTAAAATTTGTAATTTTTTTTTTATATTTTCAATTCGACTCGATTTTTGTTCTAAATTACCCAATTATTTATTTGCCTATTTTTCGATTGCGACCATTTGCTAGGAAACCCCTACCCTTCCTCCCTTAATTAGGAGTTCAATGCCTTTAAAAAATATTTAATGCACTTACATAACATTTATTAACAATTGTTTTTGTGTTAAAATTTGAAAATTAGGTTCGTCGCATTGTGGCAGTTCTCGTAGCAGTCGGTGAGGGAACTCTCACGGAAAAAGACGTTAATATTATGCTCCACGTTCCATCGGCCAAAACTTGGGACGGTGGCATACCAGTTGCACCTCCTCAGGGACTTTATCTCAAAGAAGTTTTATACGATCCCAAAGAATTGGAACTCGTCCGTATACGCACGTAGCTCAACTGATTATTATTATTATTATTTTTAATAAACGAAAAAATCAAAAATTTGAAGAAAAAAAAACCCAACAAATTGTCCCGCGTACCTAAATCATCGATGGATCTTCTCAGTCAGATAGAAGCTCGTAGGAAAGCTTTAAATCCTACAAAAACAATTTTAACTACAGAGTTGGGTGATCAATACGAGATAAAAGATGGCGTAAAGCGTAAAATGACGGAAAAAGTTTCACCGTTCGTTGTAGATTATAAACCGGATATGCAAATGGCTTCAATAACAACAGGATTATTCTTGAGTTCTCAGGATCCTGTTGAGAGCGAGGAATTATTAAAATTTCATGAAATCCATCACGTACTCAGTCTTGGTGTTAAAACTTCGATCGAGCACGAGGGTATTAATTATTATTTTGTAGATTTTCTCGATTTACCAGATTACGATATATCCCGAGTAATTATCGAGTCTTTTCGTTTGATACACAAAAACAAATGTGAAAATATTTTGGTACATTGCAACGCTGGTGTATCGCGCTCATCAGCGATCGTTATCGCTTATTTAATGGCAACTGAGAAATTGAATTACAATGAGGCTTATAAAAGAGTCAAACTGATGAGAAATTGCATCAAACCCAACGATGGTTTTATTCAGCAATTGAAGAATTTTTCCAATCTGGAAAATATGCTGCCTTGAGATTTTGTTTTTTTTTTTTTTTTTAGGGTTTTTGGTTTGGTAAATAAAAATTATTGTACAAGACATCGGTTAACAACATTTCATTTACTTATGCGTGGTATTATGCTAATATCGTAGATTTCGCGGTTTCTTGTACACAGCGAAATGCATTTTCGCTTAATATGTGTTTACAATAGTAGTATAATGATTAATTACACTAGCTATGATAATATCCCCTAGAAATCGATTGTAAAATGATATATTATGTTCATGCATAGATTCCTATAATGATATTTGATGGCCGAAACCGAAGCACGTAACATTTCTTTTTCATTTCTTGTCCATTATTTCTTTCTTTCGTTTTTTTTTTCTTCTTTTTTCTCTCGGAATTTTCTCTTTTGCGAATTGTCTCGCAATCGGTACGAATCGTCACGAGAGCAATTATCATTCTCCTCCTCATCGTAATGATGAAAAACAATTATTCCGATGGAGTACAAGATAGAGGAGGATAGAAGTTTTACAACACACACGAGTAGGTCGATCGTATCCAAGTAGGCTTATAAAAATGACTGTAAATCTAAAAAATATAAGTGAATTTTTTTTCGTTTTCATTTCTGTATACCCTTCGTTAATATATTTTCCTATTGATTAAATTCATTCTCAATCTCGCGATTCAATAATAAACGTTCCGGCAATTATCAGCGCTATCTATATAAAGTTTTACGCGCCTTTCTTCTTTTTCTTCCTCTTATTTTACGAAATTTCATTACACGGTTACATAATTATTATCGATGGTTTTCTTTTTTTTTTTCATATACATAATTTTTTGTTTGTTTATTCTTGTTTTTTTTTTCTTTTCTTTTTTAAATCGTTATTCACATTCCTCCAACAATTGAAATGAGCTGTCTCGAAGAAAATAGACAAGGCACTTGAACAGAATAGTTGCTGTTTGTTGGTTTTCATTTTGTTTTTTTTTTTTGTTTTCCTTCATTTCCATTTTTTTCGTCATTTTTCATTTCTTAACTAGTTGGCCTCATAAATAGTATGTATGCACGTTAATCTGTATAAATTTTAACATGCTCGAAATATTGTAAAATATATAGGGAGAATAAATAGAAGAAGAAAAAAAAGAAATAGATAAGAGAGAAAGAAAAATAAAAATGAAAAAATAGAGAAAAATAATAAGAGGTTGCACGTTGAGGAACGTCATGCGGAAGAGGCAGAGGCGTCCTCCGGAACATTGCGCACATTTCCTGCGTAAGATTACAGCTCGCTCGTTTTTTTCGTTTTTTTTTTTAATAATATTCGAGCGCTAGGATAGTACATACATATATATATATATATATATATATATACTAAGGCCTTTCGAAGATCGTGCTCGTAGATTGTTCGAACGATCCTTTTTTTTTTTTACAAATCGAATCGCTATTTTGATCGTAAAAAGCATCGGAATAATATTGCAACTTGTCTCATTCAATTCAAATATTCTGTTTGTTTAATTTTTTGTTTTTTTTTTTCTGCGTTTCTTCAATGTATATTACACTATATTAGGAACCTCCACCTCGGAAAGACCCTGAAGAAGCCCCGCTATATTCAAATTATTATTCATTCGCTTCCCAATCGTTTGGCTATTATTTGTTTTATTTTTAGTTTTCTTCGATTACTCGATTAATTAACAGAACCAAAGCTCAGCTTTAATCCAATCCCTGTTTTTCCCTACTATCGCGAGAAGAGGTTGTGTTTGGGGGGGTGGGGGGGGGGGGGGGGGGGAGGAGGAAATCCCAATATTCTCAAATTTATGATTCGACGTGTGTGGGAGAAAAAATATTTCAATTTATGTACAAAAAGCAAAATTATATAAATAAATAAACAAAACATTATGCCGAGCTGAGTAAAATGAAAATGTTCAACTGTCTGTCGTCTGGAATTGAGACAATTGTAAATAAATTGTAAATATAGCTGTATATATGCGATTTTTTTAACGCGCGGTCAAAAAGACAAATAACAAATAAAGAAAAAAAAACTCTCATGAAGCGACAAAACTCCTTAAGTACAACATATATCTGTACCTGAAAGGCATTTTCTTTTTTTTTTCAGCTTTAGTAAATTATTCCTCTTTACGGTCAATATTACTTTGTAACACTGGACACATTGTAATTGTATGAATTTAAAATTATGTCGAATAAAGAAATTTTACTATCGATGCGAAAAAAAAAGCAATTTTACTTTTTATCTAATTATAAGAAGATGCATTGCAGTTACAGATACATGGGACACGAAACGTTTGAAAAGGAAAAAAAAAAAAAAAACCGACAAAGGCATGTAACATGGTTAATGGAGAATGTTTTGTCGTGGCTGAGAGTTTTTTATGCAGCAAATATCAGTTTTCAGAGTCCGAGAGAATAGCCAAGGTCGTTTATGCTGCAGCAGCAGAGTCAGCAATGGATCGGGGAAATCGCAGCGGATTTTTTTTAGTTTTTTCTTCGTTAAGATTATTCTTGTTTTAGCTTTTTCGTTACCATTTTTCTCGTTTTTTTTTAGCTTTTTCGTTACCATTTTTCTCATCGTTTTGTCGCTGGATATTTTTTTTCTAGCTTGGGTTAATTTTTCTTTACCTTAGGCTCGATTTTCGCTATTTGGCGGTTATTGAAAAAGAATAAGAAATATAAAGATGTCTCGTTGAATGAGAAGACACCGAACGGTCTCTACCGATTCAGCGCTTACCCCAAGGACCGTCCGGACTCGCGATTGGCGGTTGACTCGAATCGTGACCGCGGATACTTGGAAAATCTTCAACGCTCGCTGTGTTGGGAGCAATTTTTGTTTCTTGCTCCCATGGACCACCTTTTACGACAAAACCGCTGTCGCTCTCGCTACTACCGAGACGTCCGCCAGACTTTCGTTTTCCAGTCAGCATACTTCGCACGTCCTTATCCTCGAGATCTTGCAACTGCGTGACAACATTTTTAAATAATTATTTTTTATCCTTACAAGAAAAACAACTGAACAAATTGGAGTTGGAAAAATTTACGGTGAAAAGGGTTTATTTGATGTTTGATTTTTTGATTTTTTTAATATTGCGAAACAAATAATAATTATTAAGAAATTTTAGGTGAGCCAACAAATGAGATTTGTTGGCCACCAAATCTTCATTTACTTCAATTGGACCAATTAAATTTGAATCAAAATGAGTACACATTTATTTCATCAGGTCATATGAGAGATTTTTTAACCAGGTGGAAACTAGGAGGATTTATACTCAAATCAGTATCAAAGTAAAAGAAAAAAGATTTTTATCACATTTTCAGACGATTATTGCGACCGTGAATTTTGTTTATTTATCCTGGCCATGTAAAAAATGGAGTAGTAAATTTATTTAATCGTCATCTAGATAGGGAAGTTTGACCAAATGGGATAATTTCGAAATCCTTTTATACAATTTCAAACCGATAATGAATGGCTAGTTTTTTTTTAAGCGAAAATTCTTAGTTGGTAAAACAATTTGATTTAAAAAATTCATCATAATCTCTTTGTCGTAAATAAATTTGTTTATCCTAAAATGTTATGGCAAAAAAATTGTAATGGCGTTTCTCTGCACGTAAAAAACAAAAAAAAAGCTAATATACACGACAATTTAAACGTTACGGTTAAAACTTGAAAAACCGGTTTCACAATGTAATTTCTCAGATACTTGGATAAATTCAAAATACTGATCGATTAATTTTGATTTGTTACACGTTCAGGATATTAAAAAATAAAAAGCTGATAAAAAACTTTTTTAAATCAAACTAAAACTTAGTAGTGATTTACAATTTTTTCTTCATTCGCGACGCTTTTTTCATGAGAAAATAACATTTTTTTAATTATGTGTTTATCATTTAGAAACGTTAAAAAAAAACCAACGAATACATTAATCATAAGCAAGTTTTAATTTAAATCGTTTTTTTCTCATTCGATTCAGCTTGATTGCTTGAAAAAATTGATTAATAGTTCGAAAACATATTTGATTAAAAAAAAAAAAAAATGCAAATTTTCATAAAAAATTGACGGACATCAATTTTCTTCATGGACCAAAAATGAGTATCGAATAAATTAAATGATAATAAAACAATATATATTTAGAACATTTCAAGTACTCTTGGATATCTCAAAAATGTTATTTTTCCACAAAAAAAAAAGCTCCGAAAGCTCCCAAAAACATAAAAATACTAACATATTCGTCCTCGAGATTAAGGAGATGATCCTTGGCATCAGCAACATTCTCCTCAGGCCCGATAATCGTCACGAGATCAGGATCAGCGTCAGTCTTGCGTGGAAAATTGATATCAACTTTAAAGTCCTCCATGATTTTTCGAATATTTTTACCCCTTGCGCCGATAAGACGCGAATGTACAGCGACATTAATTTGAATTTCTTCCTTCGTCAGTCCATTCAATTCATTGACAATTTTCATTATGTCGTCCCTGGCATCGTGAGCATTTTTTTCAAAGCCCATTATGGTGATAATATTCTCATCGAGATCGCCCTTGCGTGGAAAAATCACCTGTACATCATGATCAGTACGAATCTTGGTGATAACTGCGCCCCTTCGTCCAATTATTTTCGGATGATATTCCGGATCAATTTCGATCTTGAGCTCGTAAGATTTGAGCTCGCGTTCTTGTCTCATTGCCTCGAGATCCCGACATCTCTCAAGAATTGCCTCTTTGGCCTCCTCGACGCAGCTTCTCGTTCCAATTATCTTGATAAGATCGAGTTTTTCCTCAGCCGACGAGAGAGTAATATGAACATCATATTTTGACATCAAAACTCTAACATCTTTGCCAGAACGTCCAATAATTAGACGATGAAGATCAAAGGGAACTTCGACCTCTATGACAATTGGGACAAGATCGAGTAGAGCTTGCTTAGCACCCTCAACTTTTTCTGGTTGTCCAGTAATACGAACAATATCGCAAGCTGGTGGATTTTCTGTATTTTGAACGATACCATTTTCATCGCCATTAATCGCCTGCTGTTGATTTTCAACATTCTCATCATGCTGCGGTTCGCGTTCCGGAAATTTAATCTGCACGTCAAATTCCGACGTGATATTTTGTACTTTAAAGCCTTTTGCTCCCATAACAGTTCGATGATGCTTTTGGGGAATTATACATTCGACCGTTACCATTGATTCAAGTTCTTGGACAATTTCTCGCATTCTCTGTTTTGCCGCCTCAATACAATCGCGAGGTCCTTTCAATGAGACACGATCGCTATCGACACCAGCACGTGGAAATGATATTTGTACACCTCCACACTCGTCAGCAATGCGATACAAAACTCCACCTCGACGTGCAACAAAATGTCTGTGATGTTTTGTATCAATGCTTATCTCATCCTCGATACTATTATCAATATCTTTGATCATTGATTCAAGCTCAGATTTTGCTTTCTCCACCGAATCTTTTTTCCCGATAATCGTTATTACCTCGTTATCATCGTCTTTATCAGTTGGAAATACAATACGTGCTCCTGTTGATTCGCGAATTTTTTTTATGTTAGCGCCCTGTTTGCCAATAATAAATTTATGATGAACCGGCTTGGCACGAACTGTATCGGTGAAACTTGCTAATTGTTTCTCATTAGTTTGCTCGACAAGTTGCTGTTTAGCTTTTTCAACGTCGTCCTTGGGACCTCGAATGCTGACCTTGTCACTTTTACTGTCAGCTGGTGGAAATTTTATCGTTACACCCCCGCAATCTTCCATTATTGAGTGAATCAATTTGCCACCGGTTCCTATCAGAGAATTGTAAAATTTTGGTGGTATGGAAATTTCATCGGTCACGATGTTGCTCAATTCATTTTGTATTTTTTGAATTTTGTCACGAGCCTCTTCGACATTTTCAGGCTTTCCCGTTATCGTTATTACCTCGCTTGTTTCACCCTCAGCCGGTAAATCAATTTTCGTATGAGTCTCCTCGCGTATTTTACGAATATTCACGCCACCTCGGCCTATCACAAATTTATGAAATTGCTTGAATATCGGAAATTCAAGAACGTGAGTATTTTCATCGAGTTCTTTTACGAGCTTCATCAGATATCTATGGCACTTGTCAACGTCCTCCTTTGGACCTCTTATCTTTACTATATCGTCTTTCTCGCCTGGGCCCGGAATTTTTATTTGTACGTTGTTAAATTTATCACGTATCTCCTTTATGTTGTCACCATTGCTGCCGATTATTGATGCGTAATGACGATGATCTATTATCACGTCCCGTTCCTTCTCGTTCTCGAGCTTTTTCACCATCTCTACGAGTTTCTGCGAGGAGGAGGACAAACAACGATGAGATCAGAATATTAAAAGAAAAAAAGTAGAGGGAAACTTTTTTTTTCTTTTTTTTTTTTTTAAGAATTTATCCTTACCGTTTCGGCCTCCCGGACACCGGCTTGATTACCCTCGATGCGAATCATGTTGCAACCGTCATTCTCAAATATACTTATCACGACGCCAGTTTCGTCCTTTAATCGATTGACTAAAGAAGAGAAAAAAAAGTAAATAATAAAATATATCAGTTTGCATCAAATTTTGCGAAAATTTCGATTCAAAGAAGCAAATTTGCGAGTTTTTATTCAAACAAAATTACGTAACTTTCTATACGAATTCTAACAATTTGAAAATTTAATAAAATCTAAAATATTTTTATCATTCCTAGGCAATTTTAATGCAAAAAAATATCCTAGAACTTTATACAACTAAAAAAAAAAATCAACTCGTAGCTCAACATCTGTTGAGATTTGGCACTTTTTGGAAAAATTTAAATTTATAAATCTCGCGGATATTTTCAAAATGTGCATCGAATTTTACAAAAATTATAATATATGGTAATATAAAAAAAAATATAGTATCCCAAAATACTAAAAAAATTCATCGAGTTTATCTTTTCATTGGGAATATATAAATGAAGCATTCTTAATTACCATTAGCCCCACTTTTTCCAATGATGTACTTGAAGTATTTCGGATCAACCTGAAGTTCGACAAAAGTGAGTTTAGCAATGAGATCACGTGCGACAGCGTCCAATTCCTCCTTTGCCTTTTCAACCTCTTCGGGCGGTCCCTCGATTTTAATTCTGTCTTCCTTCATTGTAAATTCAACATTTACCTTGGGCATATCATCGGTCAATTTTTTAATATTTGCCCCTTTACGTCCAATGATATATTTATGAATCCATGCTGGTGCCTCGACAACTGCCGTTCTCACGCTATTTGCTTTTTCATAAACTTTATTCAACGCTTCGCCCAATTTTTCTTGAGGTCCACGAAGAGTTATCGTGCCTATTGGTGAATCTGGCGATGGCATTTCAATGCTGACACCGGTCAATTGTAATATTTCAGCAATTGTACTATTGCGATGTCCACCGACATATTTGTGCTGTGATTTTGGCACTTCGACACTAACGGTCGTGCATCTTTTCTCCATATCTTTGTATATATTTTCAATCATTTGTTTGGCAGAAGCGACACCCTCTTTCTCACCGGCTATCGTTATCTCGTGATTTTGCGCCGATGGCGGTGGAATATTTATTCTTGCACCAGTCTCGGCGATCATGGCATTGAGATTTTCATTATGAGCACCACATATAAATGGATGATAAATCTTTGGCACGGTAACACACTCAAAAGCTTTTCTCGATCTTTCGTCAGATATGACTTTGATTTCATGCTCAGCTTTTTCAATACCCTCTTTCGTTCCGGTTATTGTTATTATGTCAGATTGCACATCGAAACCCGGTAAATTAATTTTTGTCGCTGTATTTTTTTCAAGCTCGTTTAAACGCTGTCTTTGCTTGCCTAAAATCCAACCATGATGCTCCTTTGGAATGGATATTTGCTTGTTTGCCTGAGTCTGAAAAGTCGCGAGTATACGACGTTTTGCCTCGAGCACCTCGTTCGTTTTGCCATTCAGTACAAATGTTAATGACTGATTTTTCGACGAGCACATCTCTATGTGCGCCTGAGTCTCGCGCATTATTGCTTGACAAGTTCGCATCGATTCACCCTCGCCGAATTTGTCGCTGTGATCGAATTTACGCTCTTCCAGGGGCACGTGAAAAACCTGGAAAAATTCAACAACAAAAATGAAGAAGAATAATTATTTTTTTATGTTTGATGAAATAATTGAAATATTTGAGACAATTTCCATGGAACACTAAACCTGGATGACCAAACGTGAAATTTTTGACTGCGGATTTTATACTCTTTTTAACATTTTTTGTTGTTGTTTTAATTCGTTTTTATCGTTTAGAATTTAATACTTCACAAACAAATGTCTCTAATTATTGAACAATCAACATTATTCGACTTTTGTTACAGTAAATTCAAGGAGACTTTTTTCTAATGGATTTTTCATTGCAAAGAACCAACTTCAAAATTCGTGTTTCAGGCTGTTGCAATAAACCAAGAATTTTGAGAACTGGGGATTTTGGGGACTGTGAAAATTAATAATTACTTATCTTTTTTCATGTTGGCTATACGTGTACAGTATTATATGTGTATAATTATTAGACCGAACAAAAAATAATTAATGTAGAAATTGTAGTTAAAAAAATTGTAAAAATCATTTCTAACCATTTAGCATTATTTCGACATAAATTCAGAGCAAACGCATTCATAATGAGGGCAAATTCGAAATTCGTATTTCAGGCTGTTGCAATAAACCAAGAATTTTCTGTGAGAATTAATAATTACTTTTTTTTTCATGTTGGCCATACGTATAGTAATATATATGTATAATTATTAGACCGAACAAAAATAAAGTAATGTAGAAATTGTACTTAAAAAATTGTAAAAATCATTTCTAACCATTTAGCATTTCTTCGACATGATTTCAGAGCATTCTTAATGAGGGCAAAAAGAAATGTATGGCCCTCTAGGGTTAATTGAATGTTTCACTCTAATTTTTTTTTTGTATCAAAAAAAAAATATAAAATTAATGATTTTTTCATTACTTGAGTAATGACCGAACATCCGACACGCATCCTGTTGTTGATAGGCTGAGCGTGGGGATTATTCGTGTTTGAAGCTGATCCTGGAAGGACTGGGAATGTTTCATCGTACGTGGGTGGCTCGTAGGCCGTTCCCTCGTCCATCACTGGCTGCTGCTGCTGCATCATCGGGATTGTCCTGTTTCGTGCCGAGTCCTTACAGTAGCACTGAAACCAATATTTTTTTTTTTTTCAATTTTTTTTTTTATTTACGCAAGGATGATGTTTTCTAAATGATTTATGATCGATAGTTCGAGTATTTTTATTCGACAAATATACTAAAATGTATTTATTATTCTACAGACCAAAAGCGTTTGCATAACAATTTTTTATTCGAAATGGAAAGGAATTTTTATTGGAAAATAAGGAAAATTTTGCACGAAATTACTCTTCCGGGTTGGATATGAGAGAAAAAGCCAACATCACAAAGGTGAATCTTTCGAGTTTTCAGGAATTTAGCCAGAGGTTAGCCTCGTTCTCGATAAACTTCTATATTTAGCCCACTTATCGAGTTTGCTCTCGAATGTGTTTCTTTCCTGATAAATATTTCTGATGAATTATAAATTCTTTTGAGAATAAAGGCGACACGATTGTGTTTATAATTTTGAAGGGAAATTAGTATTTTTTTATATATTTTTTAAGAGTACAGCAACAGGGACAAATTTTAAATGGGCAAAACAGTGAAACGAGGAACTTATTTTTCGTTCTGTTTCATCTAACAAATTAATTTCGTAATAATTTATTTATCCACATTGTTACGAACGCTTTTTAGTTCTTCAGAGATTATTAAGAAATTCAAAAAACTGTGAATCATTTGAACGACTAGGTATGTCCATTTTCGTCAAATTTAATTCAAAACATCCTTGAAGTATGCTCCAATTGTACAAACAGAAATTAGCTCGATAAGCTCAACATTGATTCGCATTGCATATAATTATCGAAAACTTTTCGAAAAATGTAAAAAAAAAAAAACCAGAAACGAAAAGTAAAATCATGCATGAATTCACACGAAAATCACGAAAGATCAAAAGAATTTCGAGAATTTAAACATTTTCAAATATATTTTTAATCTGTACAAAAATCGAACGTTTTAATCATTTTTAATTCATAGAAAATTTAAATTTCATTGATTTAATTAATACAAATCTGAGATCCAGCACATACACACATTCATTAATTCAATCAGTAATTTTGTTAGCTAAAAAAAAATAGCTTGATAAGCTCACAATTAAATTGAATAATTACTGGAAATTTTTTCGAAAAATGTAAAATTTAAATTTTCAAATATATTTTACGTGTGTAACATTTGATCCTGGCTTTTAAAATAATTTTTACATTTTTCAATTATACAGGACATTTGATTTATATAAATTTGAGATACAGTAAAAACACACACACACACACAAATTGGTGGAATAATTTTTTCTTCATCTCGACTATTCCAACTATCAAATATATCATCGAGAAGAAAAAACGATACAAAAAATTACGAGAGAAATTTGTCAAATTTAAATTGTTTGAAATGCAAATGAAATATTCATGCAAAAATTTAATCGCGATGAAAAAAAAAAAAAACGAAAAAACATTTCATCAATTTTTTATTTTTAAATAAACGAAAAAAAAAAAAAATCTCAAAGTCCCGTAAAAATGTGTAAATGGCGAATGGATTAATGTTTATTCATGGGGGAAAGGTCTAGAGAGTGTGCAAAGTTGTGTGAGTTAAATGCCAGCATGTCAATGACCAGCGGAAGCCGCACCACCATATGGAATCGAGAGGTTTGACACGTCACGAGAGATTGGTAACCTCTTCCCTACACTCGGAGAATGACACGACCACTCTTACCGTATCACAATTACAAAAGTCACGTATCAAACGACGATTTTTTTTTTTGCGTTTTTTTTTTCAAATTTTCTTCTTTTCCATTTTCATTTATCTCATGAATTTATCGAGAAAAAAAAAATTATCACAAAATTTATAGACGAGAAAAAAAGGAGTGGGGGAAATGAGAGTTCGACCATGATTCGAAAGATGAATTTGAATTCTAAAGGCAAAAAGAAAAGTGACAAGAGGCAGCACAGAAAATTATAAGCATATTTGAAAAGTAATGAAAAATAAATAGTACTTACTCTACCGTATTTCGTAAAGTCCGGCCAAGTAACTAACGCTTATTACGTCGCCAGTTTACTAGTGATCCACCTGGAACATTTTTTTTTTTTTTTTTTTTTTTTTTTATAACGCGTTCGCACACTTGAATTTCGGAACTTTTGTAGAATTCTCGTATACACGGATATATAGATATATTAGATGAGTGTATGTATATATATATATATATATATATATATATATATATATATATATATTACATATATAGGGGGATGAAGATACGAGACAATCGCGTAGATGTAATTTAATTATCGTCTCGTCGAGACAAGTTCATCGTATTAGCATGAATATCGAAAAATATGTATGAGCGTGAATGAAGATTGCGAGAGAAATGATATGAGGAAGATTTGATGATGAGCAAGAGAGAGATGAGAGAGAGACAGACAGAGACGTGAAGATTGTGCCTTCGCGGAGAGACAACTTTCCTTACCGGTAACGCAAAGTGAAATGAGAAATGAGACGAGAACTCCGGTCTCACTGGCTTATTTTAGCCCTATCGGTCATTTTATGAAACACAAAATTGTTCAAAAAGCGCCACCTACGATTAATTTAAAATTTCCGCACTAAAAAGTGACATCTGTGATTTATCGAATGAAGCAAACAGCGCTCGAACATGCATTTCTGTTGGTGAGCTATTACCGACGGTAGATATTTAAATATCTTTTTTCGCGCGAGCTCTCGGCTTACTGAGAGAGAGAGAGAGAGAGAGAGTATTCTATTTTACACTGTTTACCAAACATGACAAATGATTCTATCACGATTCTATCTATTCGGTCGACCAACCATTGGTCCATCATTTACTATTGATAATTAATAATCGTATTTCGTTCACTATCAAAGGGAAAGAAATATTTCAAGCATTACGAAAGCGATAGATACCGTTATTATCACATACTTGTTGCATCACTATTGGGAAATAATTTGACTTTACCTCTACTACTGTCATATCACATATAGCAGTATATAGTCTCGTAGACACGGCGATACGCGACACGGGGTTATGTAATTTATGAGATAACCCTCAAAGTTTAATCATAATCCATTTTTTTTTCTTTTTTTTCGTGTACAAAACCGACGGCGCTCAAAAACACTCCGAACATCCAGAGATAATTCAGGAGTGTGTTATATATATAATTCATAATGCCGGAAAACGCTAAACAAGCGAGTTATTATGTCGGAGCGATAGACGAAGGTACCAGCAGTGCTAGATTTTTGGTAATTCACGATTATTTGTTAGTTTTCTGACGCAAAGTGATATGAGAGACGTACGAGGGTGAGAAAAACAGCACTAGTGGCGATTTTAGAACGAGAGAAAATTGATGAGTGTGAGGAAATTGGCGCTAACCGTGGCCATCAATGAAAGGAGAATTTGAGAACAAGAATGACATTGATGAGAGTGCGAGGAAGATGGCGCTAACTGTGGCCATGAATGAAGGACACAGAACGATTTAGGGGGCATTTTCATACCACTTCAAGGGTATATGAAATTCAAAAAGTTGAAATAACCTAAAAGAAATTTTACTTTTGGAGGTTTCTCAGATGATTGAACTTTTGAGCAAATGATGCAAAAAATATAATTTTATTTTCTCGATTCAATCGATTTCGTGGGCTATGACATTTTCATTCTGCCCGATATGTCAATGGTTTTGAAAAATATTCTTTAATTTTCTTTAATTGGGCGAACAGTCGTCAGTGTACGATGAATATATATTAATTCTAACATATGTTAGATTTGATGAATAGTTCTACTGTAAGAATGTATCCTGCACTTTCTCACTGTAAAGTAAAAATGAATGCGAATTAAAAAAAAAACGACTATTTTGAAGATACTGAAAATATTCAGATTCAAAAATAGCAATATTGTTAAAAAGTTATTCATAATACAGTTGAAAAAATGTTTGTTAATAAAATATTCGGAATGTTTTTTTTTTTTTGTGACATTTGGATTTTTTAATACATTTTTCTTGATTATTTATATGTTAAGTGTTGAAAATCTCTTAGAAAAATATTGATATTTTTTTATCTCGAATTTTTAACAATTTTTATCATTTTCATTGAAAAAAAGCAATTTTAAGCTTTTATCAGCAGATGAATTTAATTGGCTAATTTTTTAGATTTAACTCAAGACCGATTAGCTATTCGCCAACGAGTTTTACAAATACATCCCCTTAAAGAAACATTAACATCGGGTATAATAAAAAGTATTTTTTAAACTAATCATTGTATGGATTGAAATTTGCCAATTAAATGTTTCCTTGTACTTTTCACCCATTTATGAGGTGTCCTATATGTGGTAACCACAGTTGAAAAAAGTACTTCCTCGTAAAGAAAGATTTAGCAATGGATGAGGAGTACGAGGATGCAATGTACAAAATTTCAATGTGCTGTTTTTTTCATTGGATATTTAGGTATGAAAATTGTTTCCTTGTACTTTTCACCCATTTACCAGTTGTCCTCTATGAAATAGCCAAAATTGGAAAAAGTACTTTCTGTTCTTCTGTTTCTGTATTTTTCATTGTATCTTTATGTATGAAAATTCTTATTGAATCTTTTTTTTTTTATATATTTCTGTACATAACAAAGATGTCTAAAAAAAAAATTGTGTATTATCATCAGGTGTTTGATGTACCTCGGAGCAAGGTCATTACGTCCCACCAGATTGAAATAAAGCAAAAATATCCGCAAGAAGGATGGGTGGAACAAGATCCAAAAGAGATATTGCAGGCTGTCTTGGAATGCATAAAAAAAGGGATGGAAAAATTGAAAGATTTGGGTATCGATAAAAGTAAATTGAAAGCCGTTGGTATTACTAATCAGCGTGAAACGACTCTGGTATGGGACAAGGAGACTGGAGAGCCTCTTCACCATGCTATAGGTATGAAAAGTTCTCCATTTCTTCCTTATTATTATTAAAAATTATTATTTAAAAATAAAATGAATGATCATTGTGAAAAATATTATCTTTGCATTGAGAAATTTGCTAGCAATTTGCTAGAATCCAATATCAATATTGGCAATGAAATTTGAAATACGAATGATTGAAAAAAAAATTCAAATTGATTAGAAAAATTTGTAAATTAATTCATCCCAAATTTTGAGAAAAAAATCGAATATTTCCGCATCCCTAATTGTTTTTTTTTTTGTAACATTAAAAAGATCTTCAATTTTTTTTCTACAGTCTGGCATGATATGAGAACTACGACAACCCTTGAGGATATTCTCGAAACGATACCCAACAAGTCGAGAAACAAAAATTATCTAAAGCCTCTATGTGGTTTGCCGATGTCGCCGTACTTCAGTGCTCTAAAAATTCGATGGCTCATCGATAATGTTCCAAAGGTCAAACAGGCTGTAGTCGCTGGAAGATGTGCTTTTGGGACTGTTGACACGTGGATCATTTGGGTATTTGAATGAATGTCGAACGAAATATTATCCAGAAATTTTCGATTTTTATGAAATTTTATTGAAATATATGAAATATATGAAATATATGAAATATATGAAATATATGAAATATATGAAATATATGAAATATATGAAATATATGAAATATATGAAATATATGAAATATATGAAATATATGAAATATATGAAATATATGAAATATATGAAATGAAATTGATTATGAAATTTCATGAAATTTTAAGCAATTTTATAAAATTGTCCATCACAATTCGAAATATCTTCTAGAATCTTACCAAAGGTCAACTTCACGTAACCGACGTTTCAAACGCTTCTCGAACAATGCTAATGAACATCGAAACTCTCAAGTGGGATCCTTTATTATTAAAATTTTTCGGCGTTCCGACGAGCATGTTGCCGGAAATACGATCAAGTTCGGAGATCTACGGCTACGTATCGAATCCTGAAATACTCGCTGGGACACCAATATCTGGTGTAAGTTCTCGTTACCATCAAAAATCTTTTCTTTTCTTCATTTTTTAATATCTATTAATCTCGTTTGTTTTATGATAATCAGTGTGTGGGCGATCAGCAAGGCGCTTTACTGGGACAAATGTGCTTGAGACCGGGTCAAGCAAAAGCCACATACGGTACAGGATGCTTTCTCCTATACAACACAGGAAATATCGTGAGTCATGAAAAAAAAAAAAAAGAAAAAAGATAAATGAAACAAATAATAAAAATAATCTTATCATCCACAAATAATACAAAGTCACGAATATAACTATACTGATGAGAAAATTAATTTTCGTAATCTTTGTAGAGAGTCGATTCGACTCAAGGACTTATAACAACTGTGGCATACAAATTTGGCAAAGAAAAAGCTGCTTACGCTCTCGAAGGCTCGGTCGCTGTTGCCGGTGCTGCTCTTTCCTGGCTTCGTGACAATATGCAAATGATGGACAATATAGCGCAAACGCAAGATTTGGCTGAGCGTGTACGCACTTCCGGTGATATTTATTTTGTGCCAGCTTTTTCTGGACTCTATGCTCCCTATTGGCAGCAGGACGCACGAGGGTATTCAGACATTTCTTCTCTTTTCATAAAATGAACTTTGTTTGCATAAACAAAAAAAAAATCTTCTTTTGCAATGTTCCCGATTTTGAGAATCTTTAACCCCTTCGCAGTGTGGCGACGTATCATAGCGAATAAATTAGCACGACTTTATTCCGGCCATATATGTGTCACCAACGAATTCATGGTGTCACTCACAGTCAAGGGGTTAAGTGGTGATATTATGAAACCGGTTTGTGAATCACCTTGGAACTTCACAAGGTTGACGTGGAGCTTTTTTAGGCAAATACCCACAAAGTAAAAAATATTGAGACATCCCAAAAAAGACGAAATAATTTCGTAAAATCGTATGCTTAATTTTGCAAATTTTTGACAAATATGTCTTTCCGTCATATTATTCAAACTTTCCGAGAAATAACAAGAAAACTGAGAATTCATTCGAGTGTCTGTGAAATATTTTTATTATTTACTGTGGGCATGACCAAAGTTTACGATTTTCAGTAAATGTTAATTGAATCGCACTTTTGATTAAGAATGTACGTGGAAAGCATCCTCGAGCATAGTTAAAGTTCATGTTTCGCTCGAATTTCTTTCTCAGCATAATATAGAGTATTGTGGAGAAGATAAATCATAAGAAATTGGATAAAGTCGATAATTTTTAATTTGAATTTCTTCGTCAGAATAATATACAGTATTGTGGAAAAGATATACCCTAAGAAATTGGATAAAGTCGATAATGTTTCATTTGAATTTCTTCGTCAGAGTAATATACAGTATTTTGGAGAAGATATACCATAAGAAATTGGATAAAGTCGATAATGTTGCATTTGAATTTCTTCGTCAGAGTAATATACAGTATTGTGGAGAAGGTATACCATAAGAAATTGGATAAAGTCGATAATGTTTCATTTGAATTTCTTCGTCAGAGTAATATACAGAATTGTGGAGAAGATATACCATAAGAAATTGGATAAAGTCGATAATGTTTCATTTGAATTTCTTCGTCAGAGTAATATACAGTATTTTGGAGAAGATATACCATAAGAAATTGGATAAAGTCGATAATGTTTCATTTGAATTTCTTCGTCAGAGTAATATACAGTATTTTGGAGGAGATATACCATAAGAAATTGGATAAAGTCGATAATGTTTCATTTGAATTTCTTCGTCAGAGTAATATGCGGCATTACGGAGGATACTCAGCAGTATCACATCATACGAGCGGCTCTCGAGGCTGTTTGCTTCCAAACGCGTGATATACTCGACGCAATGATCAAGGATTCGGGCACGAGATTAAAAACTCTCCTGGTTGACGGTGGAATGACAGTCAACAATTTGTTGATGCAGTTGCAGGCGGATTTAACGGGAATATCCGTAGGTATGTTCTTTTTTTTGCCTTCACAAGAAATCGGCAGAAAAAAATCGAACAAATTCTCAAAATTTAATGTAAAAATTTCTCATCTTTTTTGTGTCTTTTTTTTTTTAATTTATAGTGAGGCCCCACATGGTCGAATCAACTGCTCTGGGTGCAGCAATTTTGGCTGCTGTAGGTGCAGGCTTGATGGACATCAGCGAGGTCGAATTGTCTCAAGGCACTGAGTTTACATCTTCCATAGGCGAAGATGGTAAATTGCTAATCGACGATGAAATTTTTTTAAATAAATTTATCGCTTTTACTTCTCGTAGATGTTTGAATTATTATTTTATTTTTCAGAACGGGATCTTCGTTATTCAAAATGGAAAATGGCCGTGGAAAGATCCATGAAATGGGACTGTACGACCAGTTTGACCGACTGAATTCGCGGAACCTTGAGAAATCAATTTTACAGAGCATAAATTAATCATGTATATATTTATTACAAACGCGCCCCAGGCATAAAAAAACAAATTATATTTTTCAATAAGTATCAAAGAGATATGTTAATTTTTAAATGGAAACGAGCAAATACAATGGTAATGTAAGGAAGTACCGTTTTTTTTTGTTTTTATGGACTTATTTAAATAATCCAAATCGGATCGATCAAGTTCAATCAGCCTTAAGAATCTCTAGAATATTTCATGCTCGATTCATTTTTCAATGAAAAGAAAAAAGTTAAACATTCTTAAAAATAAATTAATTCTATTCAATCGTTAACAATTTTTTTTTGAATTTTTCATCAATGTTTTTCAATTTTTTAATAATTGACAGTAATGAAAATGGTTTCATAATTTTTTACAATAAATTATGTCCGTTGATTCATTTAGTTCAACGGAAGAATTTCTGGACTCTTTTAGATGGCAATTATTCAATATTGGAAATTCTATTCAAGCATTAAAAAAATACTTCAATTGTAGCGAATAATTTTCAATTCTTTAACGATTCGCGAAAAAAAGAATTAAAAGTATAATAATTCGAAAAAATGTTTAATTATTTTAAAAAAATAATAATTGTTATCTTTTTTGCATTATTGACGTTTAAACCCAATATTCTTAGCATATTTTAATGTGGTTGATTTTATGCATAGCTTGAACATTTTCGTGCCTAGTCACTGAATTTTTCAACGAATTTTTATCAAAAATTTATAGTAGTAAAAGTATAGAATATTTTCCAATGCATGAAGCGAAATATCGAAAAGAAAAATGAAACCAACAAAATGAATTGTTATTTGAAAAAAGTGAACGATAATCTATCTGGTTTCCAAATTGCAAATACTTATTTACAAATAAGTTCAGTAATTTATGCCAATTTTCAAACAGTTAAATTTTTTCACGAACTTATCAATTATTTGTAAATAAGTTCATGAAAATTTACCTCATGCAATGCTAACTAAAAATTCAGTTGAATTATAAAAATTGGACAAACAATATAGATTATTCTTTGAAAAAACTAAATGAAAATCCGGTGCGTTTAGAAATTGCAAATAAGTTTAATAATGAATGACATTTTCGAAACTGGTAAATCTTTCGTTAACGTATTTGCAAATAATTATTAACAATTACGATAATTTCGATACTGCTAACTATAAATTAAGCTAAATCATAATTTTATAATATTAGATTTTCCGTTTTATTTAGCGGGTATTTTGGATAATCCATGAGAGGTCAATCGAGAGAGAGAGGGAGAGAGAGAGAGAGAGAGAGAGAGAAAAGAGGCTGAGAGAGTACAGAGACCAAAGGAACAAATCGATGCTCGGTTCTCGGTGGATCCGCGCATGTGAAGGATGTGCGACTTTTCCCAGGGGGAGTTGGATGCTGATCCTCTCATTATTCTATCCCCCCACCCTCAATTTTACCTCCATTCTCAACCACCTTACTTCGAGAATAGAGCTATATAACAGAGCAATAGAGTCTCTCGTCTCTCAGTGGTCCAGTATACATTGCTGGCAACAATTTTCTTCGGCATATTTTCTTATTAAAACATATCAGCAATATAAAATATAATATAATATAAAAAATTTAACGATGAAGGACCAGGAGCAAACAGTATGCTCGAAAAAGCCAACAAAATTAAGAAATCTCATCTACAAAACTGAAGCTTTTGATTCTCTTCATCCCAGGGGAACTGAGGTAAAAAAATATATACATCTATACAGTATATGTTCATTTAGCAAAGTATATCGAGCGCAATTGTAGCTCTTGAATGCATTAAATTCATAAAATCCTATAAAATATTTATCTCGATTTCATCTTATTTTTTCTTCCATCGTTAATTCGCTATAATAATTTTAAAAAATAAAAATATATACATCTATACAGTATATGTTCATTTAGCAAAGTATATCGAGCGCAATTGCAGCTCTCGAATGCATTAAATTCATCAAATCCTATAAAATATTTATCTCGATTTCATCTTATTTTTTCATCCATCGTTAATTCGCTATAATAATCAAAGAAAATAAATATATATATATCTGTACAGTATATGTTCATTTAGCAAAGTATATCGAGCTTAATTGTAGCTCTCGAATGCATTAAATTCATCAAATCCTATAAAATATGTATCTCGATTTCATCTTATTTTTTCTTCCATCGTTAATTCGTTATAATAATTGAATTTTTTTTAAATATGTACATCTATACAGTACAAGCTCATTTAGCAAAGTATATCAAGGGCAAATGCAGTTTTCCATTGCATTAAATTCATAAAATCCTATAAAATATTTATCTCGATTTCATCTTTTTTTTTTTTCATCTTTAATTTGTTATAATAATTAAAAAAAAAAAATGTGAATATAAAATTGGGTTTTGATGGATGACATTTTGCTTGAGTACGAAAACATGACGAAAGAGAATATATTGTGATTTAATGGTCATTAATGATTATAATTTTTTTTTTCCTCTATCGCCATACTGCATTAGCTTTTTCCTTCTCTTCCTTGCAGCTCTTGAATGCATAAAATCCATTAAATCCTAAGAAATATTTTTCTCGATTTCGTCTAATTGTTTCTTACATCATTAGTTTGTTATAATGATAAAAAAAAACGTTTATGTGAATAAAGTTGAACTTTGATCGATAACATTTTGCTTCAGCGAGAAAACAGGACGAACAAGAAGAAATCGTGATTTAATGGTCATGAATTATTATCATTTTTTTTTCCTCTACCGCCATAAGGAATTACATTTTTTTTTTTTTTTATTCGCAGCGAACATTATGCTCGAATCAGGTGTGTCTCGGCAGTATAATGTCACTTCCGGTTCACGGAACGGAACCTCGAACGAAAGAAGAAATTCTTCTGCACGCCAAGGAATTTTTAGAACAATATTTCTCCTCGATCAGAAGGTCTGGCAGAGATTTGGGAAAAAAACATAATTTAACTAAATACTAAAGTTATATAGAACAGATATATATATTTGTATATATATATATCTGTTCTATATAACTTTTAAAAAAATCATTCATTCGTTTACAAATACAATTATTATTAATTGTATTTGTAAACGAATGAATGATTTTTTTTTGTCATGATTCTTTCAGAGTTAACAGCGACGCTCATCGTTCACGTTGGGATAGCGTGCAAAAAGAAGTAATCGCAACTGGCACTTACCAATTGAGCGAGACCGAATTGGTATTTGGTGCTAAATTGGCCTGGCGTAACGCAGCACGTTGCATCGGTCGTATACAATGGTCCAAACTGCAGGTAAATTTTTGAATCATAATTTTTTAAGATGAAAAAAAAAAAATTACAAGTCTTAAGGATGTTTCAAATCAATAGTCAGATTTAATGAAAATTAAAAATCGAAAAAACCCGCCATATTGAAGACATTTGGAATATTTTATTTTAGTCATTAATATGGTTGAAAATACATCAATAAAGCAGTCAATAAAATAATGTACCAATTTTTCAGGATTTTTTTTTGGTCATCTAATATTATAATGGACTTTTTTTTTAAATTGAATGAATAAATTTTCATTATATTCTTATCAATTTGTATTGAATTCATTAATCTTTTAATCTAATTTCTTAGATAAAAATATTTAACATCTTCAATATATTTTCGTGTAATTGTGATTTTGTAGGTTTTTGACTGTCGCTACGTGACGACGACCAGTGGAATGTTCGAGGCAATATGTAATCACATAAAATATGGCACTAACAAGGGAAATATAAGGTATTTCAAAATATTCATTCATCGAAGGATCATGTGGGTTTTCTTTTTACCACCTCAAGACGACTTAAAAAAAGTGCGATTGAAAAAAAAAAAATTACATCCATTCGACTAAATTTAAAAAATGACTTGACAAAAAAAAATCAAATCAAACGCAAGATATCCGCTGGAGAAGACATGGGGTAGTGAATAGCCCCAGTACATCCCTCTGGGGTCTAAAAATATCGATAGTATATATATTTCATGGAAATAAATTAATTTTTGAATTTTTCAAACTTTCAGATCAGCTATAACGGTATTTCCCCAGCGAACAGACGGCAATCATGATTTTCGGGTGTGGAATCAGCAATTGATTGCATACGCAGCATACAAAGATAAAGATGGCACGATAATCGGTGATCCAGCTAACGTCGAATTTACTGACGTGAGTCTCATTAGAAATAATTCTAGTGAAGGAAAAATTAATAAATTTTATCCTCTCATAATAATAAAAATTTCTAGAGCAAGTAAATCAATATTTTTTATTTATTTTCCAATTATTTGTTTTTCTAGCTGTGCATGAAATTGGGTTGGCGAGGCCCGAGAAATGGCATCAGAACGAGATTTGATATTTTGCCTTTGGTATTATCAGCAAATGGTCATGATCCTGATTACTTCGACATACCAGGAGAACTTGTGCTGGAAGTGCCAATCGTTCATCCAACGTGAGTTTTAATATTTATACAAAAAAAACGAGAAAAATTGTTAAAAAAATTTATGTATAAAAAATTTAATGTATTAAAATATAAATAAAAATGAAATTTTTAGATTCGAATGGTTCGAGGAATTAAAATTAAAATGGTTTGCTGTACCCGCAGTCTCAGGAATGGTATTCGATTGTGGTGGTCTCGAATTCACCGCTGCACCTTTTAATGGTTGGTACATGAGTACAGAGATCGGCTCTCGTGATCTTTGTGACGTCAACAGGTACAATCTGCTCGAGGTATGTGTGTTGACATACATTATTGGCATCCATTATTTTAACAATTTGCTTTTTTTTTTCTCTTTTTTTTTTCGTCGACTTTTTCCAATCGAGCACGTTTCAGTAATTTTCTTCACGCTCTTTTCTTCTCCTCCAGACTATAGCGACTAACATCGGCCTCGATACGAGAAGTCCGACAACTCTGTGGAAAGATAAAGCCATGATAGAGGCGAACGTCGCTGTGCTCTACAGTTTTCAGGTATTTTTTTTTTTTGTTTTTTATCCGAAAAATTATGTAATAAATAAATTTCACATATTACAAAGCAACAGAGAAGAAAAAAAGAATTTTCCCTTGAGAATTTGAATAAATTTTGAAATTTTGATATTTCCTCAGCACGTGAGTGCAAAGTTTGAAAAAAATAATAGTTGTCTCGATTATGAAACATATAAATAATGACGATATAATTAAGTAAATTTGAAATCGATGCATTAATTATACTAAAAATATTGATAGCCATCTCTGCTTCAAATCTGCTGCTTCGAATCTTCAAAAATTCCATATAAATTGTTCACCTCAATAATAAAAAAAAAATCCCGCTCATGCAATATTACAATTATCCTGGTTGACCCTACAAAATTATCATGAATTATCAAAAACTACCGTAATATCAAATTTATATATATATATATATATATATATATATTTTTTTAACACAGATAAAGAATGTCACGATTGTGGATCATCACACAGCATCGGAATCCTTCATGAAGCATTATGAGAACGAGATGCGCTTACGTAAGGGCTGTCCTGCTGATTGGCTATGGATTGTACCACCAATTTCGGGCTCGGCAACGACGGTATTTCATCAGGAAATGGCACTTTATCATCTCAAACCGGCTTACGATGCTCAGGTAGATTTTTTACATTTCGGTCCCTTAAAAAAAAAAAAAAAGAAAAAACAAAACAGTCTCATTTTCGTTTATATAAGCATAATATACGGTGACATTTATTTTTAATGTGAAAGGAATAATATTTGCGATGTAGGAACCAGCTTGGAAAACTCACGTTTGGAAAAAAGGCAGAGACAAAAAGTCAACGTCGAAAAAGCCACGAAGAAAGTTTCACTTCAAGCAGATAGCGAGGTGGAAACAAAAAAATATATTTTAAAATTGGTATTTATTATTATTGTTATTACAATAATAACAAATATGAGTAGATATCGATTATATATAAATAGATGTAGGAAATTATTATTATTATAGAAATATCGAGAGTTTGTACGAGTTTTGATTTCCTTTGCAGAGCCGTAAAGTTTACCTCGAAATTGTTCGGACGTGCTTTGTCACGTAGAATTAAAGCGACCGTATTATTTGCTACGGAAACTGGCACATCGCAAATGTACGCTGAGAAACTGGGCGAACTTCTTGGTCATGCTTTTCACTCGCAGGTTCTCAGCATGGCCGAGTACGACATAAGTAATATCGAGCACGAGGCTCTTCTTCTCGTGATAACGTCGACATTCGGAAATGGAGATCCACCGGAAAATGGAGAGGTGCAAAACTTTATTGTTTCCAGAACAGAGTCTGAAAGAGAAATTTCAAATAAAAAAAATTAAATGATAATTTGTTCGTAATTTTAATCGCAGGCTTTTGCACAAAATTTATACGCTATGAAAATGAACGAGACTTACACAAATAGCGAGAGTAAAATAAGGTAATAATTATGAGTAGTTGTTTTTTTTTTTTTTTTTTGTAACGAAGGAATGCAAACAATTTTTAATTTTATTTTTTTGTCAGTTTGGCCACTTCCAAGTCTTTTATCAAAGCCAACAGTCAGACGGAGGCTGGAAGTATAAAAAAATTGGACAGACTCGATTCCCTCAGAGGCTCAACAACTGAATCGCAACACGAGGACACCTTCGGTCCTCTGAGTAACGTTAGGTATCAATTTTTTTTTTTTTTAATCTTGAATTAAAAAATAATTTTTTTTTAAATTATTTCGAATTTTTTCATGTATAAATATTTATTTTAATCACGTTTTTTTACTGAAGATTTGCAGTATTTGCTCTTGGCTCTTCGGCCTACCCTAATTTCTGCGCTTTCGGTCATTACGTCGACAATCTTCTCGGTGAACTTGGAGGCGAGAGATTGTCGAGATTGTCACAGGGCGACGAAATGTGTGGACAGGAACAAGCTTTTAGAAAATGGGCCGCTGATATATTCGCAGTGAGTTTTTGCGACTTTGTTTACTGACTCATGGAGAAAACATTTATTTTTCATAGAATTATTATTATTTTTAGCCTATTGTTTAAAGATAATTATCAAAATTTTACATACTCATAAAGGAGTGCAAATAGGAGAAATTATTGAGGAAACAATATGCATGATTGAAATTTGCACCTGTTTCGCTTCCTCAAACAAAGAGCTTTGTTTATAGGGAAGAAATCGATTATTTAATGCCAGAGTATTTAAAATGTTCCAAAACGTCATGTTCCAAAACGAGTATTTGAAATGTTCCAAAATTTCCTGTTCCAAAACGAGTGTTAAAATTTTTCCAAAACGTCGAGTTCCAAAATGAGTATTTAAAATGTTCCGAAATGTCGTGTTCCAAAACGAGTATTTAAAGTCTTCCAAAATGTGGTGTTCCAAAACGCGTATTCAAAATGTTACAAAATGTCGTGGTCCAAAACGAGAGTTTAAAATGTTTCAAAACGAGTGTTTAAAATGTTCCAAAACAAGTATTTAAAATGTTCGAAAATGTCGTGTTCCAAAACGAATGTTTAAAATGTTCCAAAATGTCATGTTCTAAAACGGGTATTTAAAATGTTCCAAAACATCAAGAAAATATGTTTAACTATCCAGACGGATGTGTGTGTGTGTGTGTGCGAGCACACGTACTATGCAAAAAATTCAAACTTGAATATCTCGAGAACGACTTTAGTCAGAGGGCTGAATTTCGATATACATTTAAAGTACGAGCGTCCTTTTTTTATGAGGTTCGTTGAAATTGCCATGAAAATAAAGAATTCACAGCATTTGAACATTTTCGACAATTTCTGTACACGCTCTGACTCGAGATATTTTCGAGCTATCAGACTGAAATTAATTACAGAAGTGAACTATCATTAAATGAAGATTATTATTAAATTGGGAGACAATCGATCAAAGCGTTTAGATTGTATGAAATTTTTAATTTTTCGATAAATTGATTTCAAGTCTTTTTACCTTTTTTTTTTAAATTATTTCTTCCGCAGGCCGCCACTCAGACATTTTGTCTCGATGACGATGAAACTCTTCTGGAAGTTGCCTTATCACTCGGATCGGAAGCTCTTTCAAACTCGACTGTTCGTTTTGTTAATGCTGATCCACAACCAATAGCCAAATGTAAATTTTCAAGCGATTTCTTTTCCTTTTTTCTTCTTCCTCTTCTTCTTTTTAAAATTGGCTAATTTTTCAAATATTTCGTGCAGCACTCAGCAAATGCCACAACAGAAACGTAACGACTTGCAATATGCTGAGAAAAACCGATTTGACGACAAATGATTCTGGGTAAGGTTTTTTTTTCTATCTCAATTAATTTGTTTCCACATAGAAGCAGTTTTTTTCTTATAAGAAACATTTCGAGATTTTAATGCTAGAATTCTTAAAACGTTCCAAAGAATTGAAAAAACATACTTAGAAAAAAATGTTTCTGCGTATGTGTGTGATAAGCTTGAAAAATTTAAAATCTCAAAAACGATTTGAACGATCTCGCTGAATCTTTACACACAAGTCGGGCTGCAAACTACCTTACATTGCTGCAATTTTTTACCTCGAACACTAAAGTGTATCTCATTTTACAGAACTTTATTTTTTTTTTGCAAACAGAGCGTGACGATACTTAAAAAATCCCATTAAAATTAATTAAAAAAAAGGCAATCGGAGCGGATGAATTTTCATTGCAGGATATTTCCCATTGACAATGTTGATTCGCTTGAATAGAAAATACATTCTTTGAATAGGAGGATACCCATTGAAAATACTTTTTTATCAGTCCATAACAATATAATCCTATTTATTATTTATTTAAGATGCAGGTTCAATTCTATTGTTTCTCATTTATTGGCAATAGGAAGGTCAATCGCGCATTCGTAGAATCAATTTATTCAGATTCAAATTTAATTGATCTGCAATGATTTGAGTGGATCGGTGGTGGATCTGTGGCAGTTTTTAAGCAGGGGATCGCTCTAGCTTTCGTAAATTTTCATCTATCGTGCTTAATCTGCCTACAGAAATAAGCTAGGAGAAAATTAAGCTTTTTCGATATTGAATTTGGAGAGAATCACTCAAAGGATTCAGATTTTATGAAATTAAACAATTTACAATTTGGTTTTTTTTCAAAAAATTCGCACGATCAGATTATAATTTTCGATTAAAATCGAAACTTCCGCCATAAGGAAGTCAAAATTTATAACGCTTTTTTCTCACAGACGAAAATTTTTGAATGCTCGAAAATTATGGGAGACCATTGAGCAAATTTCAATATACACCTTTTATTTCGTAATTTTTTTATCCTGCTTTCTCCACAGAGTAACGACTCTTCTCTTGGAGCTCGACGATCTGGCGAGTATGGAAATATCGTATAAGCCTGGCGATCACCTTGGAGTATTTGCCTGCAACAAAAATGATCTCGTTGAGGGGATTCTCGCTCGTATGGAACCAACAATGGATTTTGACGTACCAATGGAATTGCAGATGCAGAAACAATCTCACACACCGAATGGTACGTGATATAGTTCCTTGGATCGATCAATTCCTCTTTTAATATTTGTAGCAAATTTTTTTGAGAAGGCAAATTTTCATTTTGATTGCAAAAAAATGTAGGAATCGTCAAGACTTGGGTGCCTCACGATAGATTTTCACCAAACTCTCTGAAAATGTTGCTGACGCGTTTTCTCGACATAACAACACCACCAACGCCAAATTTGCTACGATACTTTGCCTCAATAGCGACAAACACGAAGGAACAGGCGCAGCTCAATATTTTAGCTACTGTGAGTACATTTTCTTCTTCGAGTTTTTCTTTTTTACTTTAAGAGCTCACCTTGGGCACCTAAAATTCAACTACAAATTGAAGCATCATTTTTTTTTCGTTCTGAGGAATATATCAGGTCTAGTAATAATTAATGTCGTTTTTTTTTGGTATATTTTTGAAACTGTTCATTTGAAAGATAAATAAAACTTAATCTATAATACAATTGCCATTAGTTTCGACTACTTCTGTCCAACGCTTTGGTATGTTTCTAATTCCTTTGAATTATCACGGAACAACATCAAACCCAAACCGAAATACTAAAAAAAAAATGTAAATATGATTTTTCGACTTTTTGGCACGTTGGACGTGTTCGGAACGTTTTAAGTACTCTGGCATCAGAACCTTGAAAACAAATTTAACGAAAAGAAAACTTCGTCTATGAGGAAACAAAAAAATTGACATCTAAAAATGGCTCAATTTATTATTAACGCTTCAAACTTTAAAAACAAAGCAAAAAAGGGTGTCGAGAACACTAAAACTTACATTACTAAAACTTACATGGAATAAAAATAAAGATATGATTTTTTTATTTTCTATTATTAGGACTCAACAGCGTACGAGGACTGGAAACACTGGAAATATCCAAACTTGCTTGAAGTTCTTAACGAATTTCCATCAGTCAGACCGTTCGCTCCTCTCTTCGTTCTTCATCTGACTCCTCTTCAGCCTCGTTTCTACAGCATTTCTTCATCACCGTTGGTTCATCAGGGCCAAATTCATCTCACCGTCGCTATAGTGCAATACAAGTCACAGGGTACTTCTTAAAAAAAGCTTAAAGAGAAAAAAAATACAAGACATAAAAATAAAAAAAATCGAAAAATCATTGGAAAATTTATTTATTCAGGCGGAACTGGTCCAGTTCATTATGGAGTATGCTCGAATTATCTCAACGACATTACAGATGGCGAGCCTCTCTACGTATTTGTACGGAGGTACCCTAAGATGCCTTAAAAAAAAAAAAAAAAAACAGCAAAAGCTCATAAATGGTAACAAAAAAATAATGAAAAATTTTGTCTTCATTTTTAGTGCACACAATTTTTACATGCCATCAAAAGTCACAGCTCCGATGATACTCGTCGGTCCTGGAACTGGCATCGCACCTTTTCGTGGATTTTGGCATCATCGACATGCTGAGAAACTATTGAATCCACGTAAGAAAAACTTGACAAAAAGATAATCATTAAAAAAGAAACCACAAAATGGAAGAATGATTAATTGTAAAATTGTTGGAAAAAAAATGCAGATGAAAAGTTTGGCAAGATATGGCTATTCTTTGGTTGCCGTAAGAAGAATTTGGATCTCTACCGACAAGAGAAACGAGATATGCTCGAGGCAGGTGTATTGGACAAAGTATTTCTTGCATTATCGCGCGAGTCAGGAATTAATAAGGTATCGACGGTTTTTTTGATGAATTCTTCATTTTTTCGAGTTTAATTTGATAAAAAAAAATAGAAAAACATATTATATATTTTTTTTTAGACATACGTGCAGCATTTGATTCAAGCCGAGGCATCGCAGATTTACCATATGCTGGTACACGAGCAAGGCCACTTTTACGTCTGTGGTGATTGTACGATGGCCGAGGATGTTTATCAGACGTTGAAACAAATCATACAAACTCATGGGCAGATGTTGGATAAGGAAGTCGAGGCGTACATGCTCTCCTTACGGGTATGTATCTATAAGTCATCCCATGCCACTTTAGTCACTTAGAAAATGAGATTAAGCAAAAAAAAATCTTAAAAATTGGTTTATATTATTAAAACAGTTTTTGATGGTTTAAAATTAATCCTGCTGTGAATAACGAAGCACTCATAAACTTCGAAATTTCCTTCAAAGAAAATATGCCTATTTTCTTTCTTTCCTACTTGTGATCTAAAAAAATTTGCCGTTTTTAGGCCCTGTGGAAAAATAATTTCAAGTACATAAAAATTATTTTTCAAACGCAAACGTGAAAAGCAAGTTAAATGCAAAGATAGATTATGAATCTCCAAGTTGTTTAGAAGCTACAGCGATTTTTCAATTTTTGTAATATTTCATTTCTTTAAATGGGGGGAATTTTTCAATAACTCGGAATTAAATTATGGAACTTTGCACCGTGTCCATTTTTACACGTAAAGTATGGGAACGAAGATGAACCTTTCTGTAAAAATTAAATATTTACTAAAATCGATAAACGGCTCTATTTTTTGAACTGAAACTTTCATGGCATAACTTTGCAAAAAATTTGTTTATTACTAGCTGAAAACGAGAGAAAAATATACCGCTAATAACCGGTGGCCACCCCTTGAATTTCAAAGTATCGTTCTTTTAATGAAATATTGATGATTTTTCTTTTTAACATAACAAAAAAAAACAATCTCGTTAATCGCGTCTTAAATTTGAATTGATTAAATGTTCTAATCGAATATTTATAATTATTTTTTAGAGAATTTAAATAATTCAAAATGCTAGAAAAAAAAAAATGTCAAATTCTTCGAGAATGGAAAAAATTTCGTTACTGTTTCAGGATGAAAATCGTTATCACGAGGACATATTCGGTATAACGTTTCGTACGGCCGAAGTGCACAACCGTTCGCGGGAAACAGCGAGAATAAGACTGGCCCATACTGAGCCAACTTCGACATGAATGCATGAGCCTCTCGTACATTCGTTATAAAAAAAATTTAAAAAAATCACCCTTTTAATCTTCACAAGTACGAATTATTCGTTCAATTGCATGCACGTTTTATTCGAATCCACAAAGAAAAAAAAAATATATATCTTAAGCTAATTTACTACATTTCAATCAAAATCGCAGCCCATTATTACATATCGTGACATATATACATATATAACGAAATTAAACAAAACGAAAATCTATCGGGCGATTAATATCATCAAACTCTCTATTTGAATCGAACAATCGCACAAATATTCTTCGATAAAAATTTACTATTGTGATAAAAAAAAAGACGATCCTACAAAATGGAGGCAAAAAAAAACTCGTCAATCTATTCGAATTTTTCATATATATATATATATATATATATATTTCATATCTTTTTTGTCTTGCCTATCTCAAGTTTTATCTGAGTCATTCGTCGATGTATAGAATTAAATCATAAAAAAAAAAAAAATTAACGAATATGTGGGACGAAAAGAATAAAAACAATTTATCGTTCATTGATTACTATGACTAGAATCTTTTTTTTAAATCATTTTTATTAATTTATCTCTGGTCAGTCCAAAATATAGTGACAATTATTAAGCAGGGACGTCGCTTGAGCTCTCCTACGGAATACTTAAAAAAATTCTCGATATACAACTGACTTTACATATTTGAAAAAAAAAATATATATACAACTTCAGTGATGCAATGCCGTCGTGTCGAGACCCGGTTTTTCCTTCTGTATGACATTACCGAGTAGTTTTTTTATCTCGGCTATTGCTTGGCCAGGATTCAGCCCCTGGAAAAAAAAAATTTAATTCATTTTTTTTAATTTTTCTCCTTAACAAACAAATTAAAATAATTTCGTTATTCACTTTTGGACAAGTGCGAGTGCAGTTCATAATCGTGTGACACCGATAGACCGAGTAAGCATCGCGAAGTTTGTCGAGACGCTCGTTAGCTTGAGTATCTCTCGAGTCGATGATCCATCTGTAAGCCTAAAAATGCAACATTTGTCATAATTGAAATTCTTCAATTTGGAAAACTCTATCGATTTTTTTTTTTTTAATATACCTGCATAAGAACGGCAGGTCCCAAATACTTGTCGCCATTCCACCAGTAAGAGGGACACGATGTACTGCAGCAAGCGCACAAAATGCACTCATAGAGACCATCCTTTAATTTTTTTTCAAGCAGCAGCATTATTATTATTATTATTTCATCGAATAAATGATTAATAATAATATTGATAATTCATAGAATATATTTGATGATTTTCGGCGGATTAAGATTACTTGCCAATTTTTTACGATCGTCAACGCTCTGCAAGTACTGCTGTGAGCCAACTTTCTTGGCATCGTTTCTCTGGAGCCAGGGCTGTATGTTTCGATACTGAGAGTAAAAATTATTCATGTCGGGCACGAGATCTTTGACTATATACATGTGAGGGAGTGGATAAATTTTTGCATTTTTCTTTAAGTCACTGTCAATCTTGCTGATACAGGCAAGTGTGTTAGTGCCGCCAATGTTCATTGCACAAGAGCCGCATATTCCCTCGCGACAGGATCTTCTGAACGTCAGAGATGGATCGATCTCATTTTTTATCTTTATCAGAGCGTCCAATACCATCGGGCCGCATCTGCAAGAATAAATCATTTTTTTAAGTTCAGGCTTATCTTCAAGATTCTCTGTGCATTTTTTGCTACGATAAAAGACCAATTACTCGATACTAACGTATTGAGATCGACCTTGTAATCTTGAGTGTATGGTTTTTCCTCCGGTTTGTCGGGATTCCATCGATAGATCGAAAAAGTTTTTAATCTGGCCTCGGCGTTCTGAGCGGCTGAGACATGAAGTCCCCGTATCTGCGAGATATGGGCAAATGAAAAAAAAAACAAAAAAAAAATGTAACGGAGCTGGACTTGAGATATTTTAAATACAAGTATTTCTTGGGGGTACTTTGAGTAAAATGTATTTACAGTTTTGAAGTAAAGATTTTTTCAATTAACTTGCAGTGAAGGTATTTGAGGCAACGGGAAGTCGAAAGTCGAAAATCGGAAGTCGTAAGTGAGTTGCATCTGAAGTATGCAAGGAACTTGGAATAGAATATATTTGGAGTATGAGAAACGCCGCAGTAAAATATAATTGAAGTGAAATGAATCTGAAGTAAAATATTTGCTTGTGAATAACGTGTTCACTGTCTAAATCTCTAAGTTCTTAGAGTACAATCGGTTTGATTTACAAAGAACTTAAATTACAATGTGCTTAAAGTACAGAACACTCAAAGGCCAAAATACTTGATATGCAAGTACTGAAGCACAGGAAACTAATGCTTGTTTCCTCCAACGTTAATCGGAAGTTAAACTCTGATTGGCCTATGCTAAAACTAAAATAACAAAAATTAAACGAGGTTTAAGCAGCGTCGGTGGAAACGGGTTTTAGAGTACAATGAAATAGTACAGTACACTCGGACTTCGAGATAATTGAAATACGCGATACTAAAAGTGCAGAGTACTTCAAGTACGCAATAGTGAAAGTACAAGATACATGAAGTACGAGATATTGAACGTACATGATACTTGATGTGCACACTACTGAAAGTACCAAATATTTGAAGTATACGATACTCAAAGTACAAGTTACTTGATGTACACAATACTGAACGTACATGATACTTGAAATACACAATACTGAAAGTACAGGACATTTGAACTACATGATAGTCGAAGTACAAGGTACTTGAAGTGGATAATAGTGAAAGTGTAAGAAACTTGAAGTACATCATAAGATGTACTTCCAGTTTCAAGTACAAGTTTCAAAGTACAGGATACTTGAAGTACGCGATACTGAAAGTGCAAGATACTTGAAGTATGCGACATTGCTAGTGCAAGTTACTTATGGACACACTCCAAGAAGTACAGGATACTTAAAGTGCGGTATTCTTAAAATGAATATATTCGAAATACGCGATACTCTGAACAGAAAATACTCAAAATATATACGGTACTCAAAGTACACAATACTTGAAGTTCATGATAATTGACATAGTCAATACTGCAAACACAAAATACTTCGAGTACACGCTCCATAAAGAATACGAGACTTGAAACGCACTATACGCATACTGTCAATGCAGAATACTTGAAGTACATGGAAGTGAAAGTACAAGGTACCTGAAATATACGATAGTGAAAGTAAAAGTTACTTGAAATATACGATAGTGAAAGTAAAAGTTACTTAGTAACTTAAAAGTAAAGTACACAATACTGAAAGTACAACATACCTCAAGTACATAATACTGAACGTACATGAAACTTGAAATACGCGATACTGAAAGTGCAAGGTACTTGAAGTATGCGACACTGCTAGTGCAAATTACTTATCGACACACTCCAAGAAGTACAGGATACTTAAAGTGCGGTATTCTTAAAATGAATATATTCGAAATACGCGATACTCTGAACAGAAAATACTCAAAATATATACGGTACTCAAAGTACACAATACTTGAAGTACATGATAATAGACATAGTCAATACTGCAAACACCATATACTTCGAGTACACGTTCCATAAAGAATACGAGACTTGATACGCATACTGTCAATGCAGAATACTTGAAGTACGTGATAGTTGGAGTACGGCATAAACTCTTAATGTAAAATAATTGAAGTAGGTAGATTGTTAAGTCAAAATATAAGGAACTTGAAGTAAATTGTACTCAAAGTTTTTCATAATCTCTTCACAACATCTTGCTCTGCATCACCTTCATAATTCTTCTTCTTTCCTTTCAATTTTTGCAATGTTGCCGGATGCAGAATAGAAAGAAGAATTTTAAGCAGGCGATGAATTTAATAACGGAGAATAAAAATGAAAGAAATGCAGGCAAGATTAAAATATGTCTGGAAAATGAGAAGATATGAAAAAAAAATTATTCTCTGGAAAAAAGAACAATATGGAGAGAATGAAGAATATTCGTGGAATTATACAAACTATGAGAAAAAGGAGTTAACCCCCCGTTGGCAAGGTGGGTCTTTCTGGGCACAGTGCCTTGTATGTTTCAAATGGTCAGTAAAATCACCTTGCTGACGGAGGGTTAAAATAAATTGAAGAAGGACGTTGTGAGGACTTTGAATTTTGGGTCGTATGCCATTGGAAAATATAAATTTTTGAAGTTTTTGTGGTAAACATGCCAGCTTGCAACAAATTTTGGTTAGAAAAAAAAATAATAATCTGTCCCTTTGATAGACTTTTTTTTTTGCAAATTGAGTAAAACGAGAACAACTGTAATCTAAGATTGCATGATTGAATATAAAATTTCGCCGTACATGTCTATCTATCCTGTTCTCGTGATTCACTCCCTCCCTACAATGTTTTTCGTGAGTGCGTCAGTACTTGTTACACGTAATTTCGATCGAAATATTTTATTCCGTCGTATAATAATTCGCGATTATATAAACGCCCTTACGAACAATTTTCTACTAACGAATTTCGAACATTTTCGTAATATTTCGACACTGACAATTATATAAACACTCAGTAACAAAAGACATCTGTCAATCTAGGAGCGATAATGGAAAGTGCGAAATGATTTATATCGGAATTTCGTGAGTATTGTAGTGATTAACTTACCTGCTGTCAATGAAATTGTTTCAATAATATCTAAGATAAATTTAATATCTTGCGATTAATTTACCTGCTTGAGGGCATTCCTGCAAGCTTGAGGAACGATATTTGCCATTATTTATCCTTTGCAGCACTTTTTCTTTGTAAAAAAACACCAGCACTACGTCTAAAAAGTGGGTTATGTAACGTCAAAGAGGTTAGAATCGGCTCGCGGTGTACGTGGCGCCCCCAGGCAAGAATTTTCACAACTAAATCCCCAGAAACGCTAATGTTCTCACGTGTATTGACTGTACATACCTTGATAATTTTAAATGATTTCGTAATGTTATTTCGTGCAAAATATGTGTTCAATTGCAGGTAAACGGACTGAGACGACGGTAAATGCGAATTCGTCCACGAATCAACCAAATTAAATTCACAAAATAATTATTCTATCATCGTTTTTATTTTTTTCCTGGGTGAACGATAGTGGCAAAATGACCGTACTTTTGTGCTGGAACAAGTTCGTTCATTGACACAATTAGCCAAGCAGTTATGTTAAGGTAAATACATTCTTGCATCAGGAATTGAAGGCAATTTTTTCAAATAACAAGTTAAATTATGTAAATTGATAGCAGACGAGCAGGTTATGTCAGTGACTTGGGGAATTTTCGTTTCTCATTGAAGCAGACCTGTTTTCGACAGTTGCCGCGCGCCAATTTAAATTCAAATTTAGTTCCGCGCGCCACCGCTACAGCGGGAATTTTTAACGGAACTTTGAATTTTCTTTTTTCAGATTCAGGGGAGTGATCGTCAAGCCGGGACAACTCGTTGAAAATGTGAATCTGAGACTTTACTCACAGGATAAAGGAAAAACGAAAGAGTACGAGGGTAGAAAACTCGTTGGGTGAGAGCAAAAAATAGAAAATATTTGTTTTTTTTTTCTTTTATACAACGTATTGTACAAATTAGAAAAATTTAATCGACAGGTTTTCCGCAGAACAGATGTACAACGTCGTGGCGGATGTTGAAAATTACAAGATATTCGTGCCATTTTGTAAAAAATCAGATATTTTAACGAGAAGCAAGGATTTTCTTCGTGCCAGTTTAGTAATTGGTTTTCCGCCTATAAACGAGAGTTATACGTCCAAGGTCACGATGAAAAGTCCCCATTTCGTAAAGGCCGAGTGCACAGACGGAAAACTCTTCAATCACCTCAATACACTTTGGATTTTCAGTCCAGGACTAAAAAATAATCCTCAAACATCTGTTATAGATTTTTCACTATCATTTGAATTTAAATCGATACTTCACTCTCATCTATCGAATCTTTTTTTCAACGAGATTGTACGACAAATGGAAAATGCTTTTATACAAGAGGCCCAGGTGCGGTATGGACGACCGTGCATTAAGACCGTTAGATTGGAACGATGATTATACGCGAATTGTAACTTTTTCCTGTACAGGCTGGCTAGATTTTTTATGTGTCTTAGATTTTTGTTTTGTTTTTCTCGTTATATCGATGCGTTCGCTTTATTTAAATAACTAATAACATTCGATTGGAACATTTTCGGGCTGAGACTATATATAGATAACTTATTTTTAGATAATCCATGATTCTTCCTTTTTTTTTATGATATTTAACACTCGCATATACATTGTACACACACAACACACGCAGTATAAGAAATACTCCCTATGAGGGTGTGTATTTAACTATATCGTTTATACACCAATAGTGTATATCGCATTACAATAAGAGCCTATTGTAGGAAAAAAATAATGTAGACTCGTGAATAATTTATAATAAATTAAAGATTTACCACTAAGCTTACGTCTATTGATCATGCACTTTATTATTATTTAGCCGCTTTTTATTTAGTTCGGCTTCATAACGAAGTTGTGTAATACGACAGCGAATAATTATTGACTCCCCCATCGGCTAACTCCTAAGGTCCTAAATCAATTAGCCTGATGGTAGGCATCATTTTATCATAAAATCTATCAGGAAAGCAGCTTAAACAGAATTATATTTATGAGATATTCTAGCCGGATGCAATTCACTTTTGACCAAATCACTCCAGATTCTCTTGATTTTTTAATATCTTTGTCGTTACATCATGGACTGTCAATTTTTTTTTATCCATATTTTCCTAATATTTATCATAAAATTGCGAAATTTGTTAATTGAATTTTTTAATGTTCTGTAGCAGAGAAATTATGAGCTCTGCCGGAAAAAAAAAATGTTAAATAGACAAAATTTAGATTTCGTTTAAGGGGATATACCTGAGATTTTTTTTTATGAAATCATTTTTTCTTTCACCTTCTTTAAAATTTGAAGCATTAAGAATATTGTGAGCTGAGACCTTTTATCTACCAGCAAAAATACGAGGGTCGAAACCTTTGCTAATAGTTTTTCTAAAGCGTCAGTGTCATCGACCTGATAGTACAGTGCAGCAGTGACCAATATTATTTATTTTGTGCATCGTAATTTTGTAAAAATCAAATAGTTAAATGGATCGTAAAAAAAATCGCCGAAGTCTATTTTGAGCAAATTGGAGGCGTCGATCTCTAGCTATTTTAATAATCTAGAATATGATGCTCTTCTTTTGCTCAAAATATTAACCGTTTCGGAGTAAAGACAAAAACCGAAAACATCTATCTTTCTCGCACTTATATATCACGTGGTACACCTACCGTTTCACCTCAAATTCTAGAAGTCTCTGTAAAAAAAATATTTTGCAATGTTTCGACTCAGTCGGTAATTAACTTAAATTTAAGGTATCAATTTTGTCTGAATCTCCCGTTTGGTTCTTCATTCCTTTATAGTTGAAAAATTGCTCAAGAGAAAATTCCTCGACCGAATCGTGCTAATTTGCTGCAGGAAAAAGAATTTAACTGATAAGGCGATTCAGATGTCAAATTTTTTAACCAACTACGATAGTTGTCTGGTTAATGTATGCGACTGATCTGCCTCATAAAATAGTAGAAAATATTCGAATTATTATTGGCTGTGATAAAAAAAAAATGGTGAAAGAATGATTAAATTTTATTTGTTACTGTGAATAATTCATTATAGCCATTATTATCGCTTTTAATGGTTTTAAATAAACATTACCTAATTAATAAGTTACTTTTCATGCAAATGTTGTCCACTCATGCTTCTCTTTCTCTCCTTCTTTGAGGTCAAAGAATTCAGAAAAAAAACACTTTGTTACAGACGAGCTTCGTGGATTGTTAAAAAAAAAAATTATGTGCAAATTTGTAGATCGTAGAGTTTTTGTTGTTGTCACTTCGGCCAGCCAGTCTGGCAGAGCCATTTTTTTAAATAGATCACTGGTGTGTCTAGTTCGTATTTTTGAATTACGGAAAAAAGAAACCAAAGCATATATTTCCGAAAAATCATTTCTTTACTTTGCCTTTAAAAAAACATTTTAATAGCATAACAATTTTTTTCAGCAGGATTTATAATAATTTACAAAAAAAAATGTTTTTACAGTTTTTAGATGACAGCTCGATGACCACTAGAACGGCTTGAAGGTCGCGAAAATTGCGCATCGGCCAGAGTTACACCCATGCGCGTAATGCAAATTCGGTCGATGATCCGTGAAGTGAATGACAAAGAGGTGAGGAAAATAGCAAAACATATGCAATGTATGATATAACTGACTAGTTAAGAGCAAATAAACAACGAGGACTTCTTACATAGTCATATAAATATATCGATATTGTAAAAAGAGTACTTGAGAAAATGCAAGGTTGAGGAATTGTCTCATAAGCCATATATAACGATGTAATTAAAATCAATTTTTGAATATTCAATCTCAACAATCGCAATAAACAATCCAGGTAGAAATTATATAATACTTGTTTCGAGGCCCTTAATTGTGTATGTTAAGTTTTTTTTCCTACCCGTGGTTTCGATTGAGTTTAACCAGGTATTTTCCGTTCTCCTAAAATACCTCAAATGTTGACCTTTCAACGGCCATTTTGTCTATTTCTCACCGGATTCGCAATCTGTTTCGTCGATTGGAATCACAGGGGGAGTTCGGTCTTTCTTGTCAGATACGTTTTAGTTCATGAAGCCACCACCAGAAGAACTTACAACATTGCTCATACCCCGTATTTCTTTTGTCACCTGGCGGTAGCGTCAGTGACTATTTAATTAATGGCGCTGGCATGAAAAACGCTCAACTCGTTCCAAGATTTTCAATTTTTTTAATGATAAGTAACGCGCAAGTTAGAAGAAGGTAGCAAATGCTTCCACAAGGAGATGAGCCAACCGCACTTGGATCCTCATCCAACGAATCGGTGAATGGGGATCCCATTCATTATGATTAAAAAAATTAACAAATAAGAAATAGACAAAAAAACCAGCTGCCTACATTGACCGTTGACTGATATGATTTTTAGGTAGTCCAGTTGAACCGTACACAAATACACTGCGAACCTAACCAAGTTTTCCACAGAAGAAAAAGAAAAAGTTACTCGCAGCCCCTGGTGGAGGCGTCAGTAACTACAAAGTATCTAGGCGAGATAAAAAAAAAACGAACAAACCCACGAATTTTTATATGCTCGCAATCATAGCGGTCAAAGTTTGAACTTTTCGGTCGGTCAAAAATCGTTTCAAGCATTTCTTTCGCGATAATTGTGAATTCTCATGTACTGCACAACTCCTACATTTATCTATCTACTTATTAACAATTAAGTATATACCATTTGGTATAAAACACTGTTCATAATACACGAGTCAATCAGGTTTTTCTTGTTTTCTTCGTATAAACTACAAAGGCATTAAGCTCTCGAGCGTTATTTCATCGTCTAACGAATGTTGCAATAGCTCGTCTTACTACAGGACTTTAATTTCATCTTAAGATCTCGCGGACTTGAGAGGGGCAGAGCTGACTTAACAAATTTTTGGGGGAGATACCTGATTCCTATTCTGGCAAAAAAAGAAATGGGTCCTTGTGTAAGTGGGCACGCCATATATTTATATTGTCATTTATTTTCGTATTATTTAATTACCGAAGCTCTACGATTTCCACAGAGAATATCCAAAAGGTGTTTGTGGAAGAGAGAATATGTAATAAACGAACGATGCATAATATTAGTGCATCTTTCTCTCTCCTGCTCTCTCTCTCTTTCTCTCTCCCTCCCTCCCTCCCTCCCTCTCCTCTCTCTGCTCTGTGTCTCTGCTTTTAACATCTTCTACAAAGTCTTCGTGCAAAAGACTCAATAATAAAAATTAACTTGGTCGACTTGCAGTCTCTCGCAATGAGGAAAAAATCAAGTGGAAATATTAAGTGTTGTTTCAGTCAAAGACGGTAATTCAGAAAAAAAAAAGATAAAAAATATGATAAGCAAATTGTACACTAGACTGCGGTTAACTGCACGCTTTAAGGGTGGATAGGAAAGGACATCGGGCAGTTAACCGTGTGGCCTCCTAAATCCTCACTACGGGCCCGCCCTCAAACACACCCTTGTGCTTGGTTAAGAAGCTAGTAAATTCGGGTTTAACCCTAGTCACTCACACTTATGAAAACTTCCACATTACTTACACCGGGTCACTCAGACCCCAGCCAACTTTGAAAAGTTGTCACACTAATTCTGCTCAAAGTTTCGACATGAAAAAAAATCTGCGAGGAACTTTAACATCTTAATAATGGATTCTAACTGTTTATTTGAGACAAAATTCAATTCAAGCCTTGTAAAAAAAATTTCAAAGTGAAGAACTAAGAAAAAGTCAGTTATTTCACTGAAAAATGTTCGGGTCATCTGGACCCGATGTAAGTGATTAGGGTCAATAGTGTTTCAACCAATCGCGAGCGTTTTTCGAGCACTACGCCTGTCGTGAGGATCCAGACCAGTTGCTGTAGAGGGTAAAGCTAGCGGTATGTTGGGACAGGGCGTTGGAAAAGTCCCTAATAAAGTGGGGATCGATACTAGGGTGCGTGCAAGTCCGTGTAAACGGAAAAGAGCTAGATCGTGCAGTAAATTAGCTTGCAAGTACCCGGAGTTCAGTGTACGATTTATGCCCGATTTCTTCACCGAAGTTTATCTGGCAAATAGTTATCCACCGGATAACCCATGCTTTTGGTATAGGATATTCGGGTGATAACTTTTATTCAGAGGTAAAGAAATCGACCATTAACGTTTACCCAGCCATTATATACAAAATATTATATAAAATTATACCGATGGGAAAAATCGTTGCTAGACGATAAATCAAACGAATTCAAGCTCTGAGCTATCACTAATGACCAATACAGATTTAATACTAAACCTACAATATTATCACTGGTATTACGAATGACTTTATACTGCGCGATTTTATCTCTTTGCATCATTTAAGATGTGAATAGCTGATATTAAAATATTTACAGGCTTTTCATCCTCTCTCTCTCTCTCTCTTTCTCGTTTTCACATTCGATACTTTCACGAGTGAATTAAATCCAAACTGGAGCCCTACATCATAAAATCGAATGATTTTGCGAAAAAATATTCTTCTTTCTCCCGGGTAAACAGAGTAATAGTTATTAGTAGTTGGAAAAGTAGAAAAATGTGAAAAAGGGTCCTAGAACGATAGGAGAGGGCTCTCTTATTAGAAGAATCTCGATTTGTATATCGAAAGTAAAAAGTTTTATAGGGTTTTGCTTGTTCGTTTGTTTTGTTTGCGATAAGAAAGATTGGGAGGGTTTTAAGGTCTCTTTTAAGGGATTTAATTGTGCGCGGCACGTTTGCCATTCATGTAGCCTATCCAGCGATCTGCCGTTGTCATGAAAATTTCATCGTTGTCGATCGTATTCAGTAGCAATAATTGATTTATGTGAGTCGAGTGATAGTCCCAACGTGCTATATTTGGCGCTGTTTTTAGGGTAAAATGACGAAGATCGTAAGTCGTACCCGAGCCTGTATCGTAGAGAGTTAGCATATTTTTCAACGATATCATTCCTCGATCGAAAAGTTCGGTCGCCTCATCGGCATCGCGACCAGTTGCAACGCTCTTGAGATCGTACAAACCGATCAGTGAATATATGAAACCGTTCAGTATGAAAGATGATGGGGTTGTTGGGTATTCCTCGTACCAGACAAATTTGTCGAGAAACGTCGCAGCCACACCGCCTTTACTCGACGAGACTCTAAAGGGTCGAAGGCCTCGAACAGCTGCTTGTAAATATCTCTCATCACCAGAGTGATAATAAGCACGTGATAGCACCGAAATTCCGTGACCTTGGCCCATTGCTGAGTACCTGAAAAATAGGCGAGGAATGAATAGTTTTGAGAATTGAAAAAATTATTCGCAGAATTGATTGGTAAATTCTTAATACGATTTAAATATCCAAGAACAAATATAGAATTAAAAAAACGGCAGTTAGAAAAGCTATTAAATTTTCTTTTGTTCTCGTTAACAAATAGTGTCTATGTAGGCTTAAAATATTATGAAAGATGATTATCGATCGATTTATCATCGATCATCTTTTTATCGGACCAAAACAATCTTCAAATACAAAGCCAATGAGACAAATATTGCTGTATAAACTTGGAATAAGCTCGTCTCATTCTTGCCAAAATTTACAGCACCTTTTGATAAATTTGTCAGTCAGAATTTTGTTAATTACGTTAATTATTTACTAGTACCAATGTACAATCACATTTTCAATTTTCGATCATTGTTGATAAAAACTTCATCAATCATTCCAGGTGTTTTTTAATTTAAGAGTTATGAAATAAAATTTGCATGTCAACAATTCCCCTTTTTTTGAATGAGATATTTTTGTTTTCTAGATATTTGGTCGTAGATATTTTCTCATCCAAAAACATTCATCAAAATGCCAATAAATTATTTCAAATACAATCAAACGCACCATCCAGGCTCAAGAATTTCCATTCCACTGGCAACTTTTCTTCTAACTGGGTTTGGCCAGCCTCCCGAGGTGATATTTTGATTACCGACAAACCATCTCGCAGAGTCGTAAAATTGTTCCATATGTTCGCTGGTCGAAAGGGTAAGATTGTCAATTCTTCCGCTACCATTTAAAATTATTCTAATTAGCTTGAGTTTCGATCTCGTTATTTTTTTCTTTGTTTTGTCGACGATATTCAATCCTTTTTGAAGATCAACAACGAGATCACGAGTGATGCGTCGCCATTGATTATTGTAATGTCCAATACCGTAAGAAATGTGATTATTGTAAGTATGAAGAAGTACATTGCTGGTTGTGTAATGCAAATAATAAATGTCCTTTTTTTCTCTATTTTGCATCACTATCGTAATACTTCCATTGTCCTTTATGCTAAGTTCGAGCTTTAGTACAAAATCTAAAACATGATCCATACTCAAAGATATTCCCAATGTGCTCGTTTCCGGTGTGGCAAATTTAAGAATGAAACTACCGACTCTCTTGTCGTAAGGTCGCGACATTACCGAACCTTGTGGAACATTCCAGGCTTGTTTAACTCTGTCCGAATCCTCGACAAGTTTTCTGTGAGGTTCTGGCTCTGTGAGATTTTTACTGTAATGCGAAAGACCAAATTGTGCTATCTGAGTTGGATAATAATATCCCTCGCTCTCCCATTGTGTCGATATTGGCACACCGTCATTTCCGCTCACGCATTTAACTCTGTCGCGAACTTCGACGTTGTAATTTTCAAATGTCATGAAAACACCGCGAGCATCGTATTTTCCCTTTGGACGAACGGATTTTGAGTAACTGTGGGACCAGTCGAAACGCTCAAGGCCATCATTCGTCGTTAATTTTCCGTAAATCTGTGGAAGAAAAAAAAAATAAGCCTTTTGAAATTTTTTTGCTCATCATCGAGAATATTTCGAGAGGATTGGAAAATCTTACTTCGAAATATTTGTGAATGAATGAGAATGGAATGTAAACTTCTTCGCCCTCCTTGCGACATCCTATAGAATTTCCACCGTTTATAACACAGTCGATCTCTTGATAGCCTGGCTCATTGATTACGAGACGATCCTGAAAAATATTAATCATTGATATTTTTTTGTTTTCTTGTTTCATAAGACGAGAATGAGAATTTTCGATATGAAACAAACAAAGTTCATACCCTATGCTGTTGATAAACTTTCCAATCGCCGTCACGAAGAAAAATACCATTTGCGCAATTGTTCCAAGAGGTCAGAATACAACTGAGAACGGCGACGATCAGTACGAGTAGTAAAGTTTTGAAATTTATACGCATCATCGTGTAAAACCTGTGATAATTTCGTGATCAGTGGGACTAATTTAAAAATAGTGTCAACTTGATTTAGTACCTCGATTTATCCAGTCAAATATTTCTTAGAGAAAAAAAAAATTACGAATATATGATCGAGTGTGTAAACATTTTCCAGTGTTTCGGCCTCTTTAAGGTAAAGCGAAGCATGAAGGAGTGGCAAAAAAAAAACATCCAAACTTTTTTAAAGACGCCTCTGTGCGATCAAATTTTTTAATTCCATTTATACTAAATTTTTTAACACCGTGTTTATGTGTTGCCTCATCATAAAGGGACCCCCCCTTATGACGAGACAACACGAGACGAGACGCTTATAAATCAGTTCTCAAGTTTCTGAACGTTTTCAGCTATTTCCATTGTAATCGCTCAATATTTTCTTTTTGGAAACTTCCCTCAAAACTAAAATATCGTTTGATAATTCTATCATTCTCAATGTTTCACATGTTTTGAGCAAATTACTTTAGCTAAAAACATTAATCCTTTCTGAACTTTGTAGAGATGGAAAAAAACCATTCTTTTAATTTGAATTCACACTACTTAAAATTTTTAAGATTCTTCAGGAAACGAGAGAATATTTGAACGTTTCAAAAATCGAAGGTGCGATAAGAGTCAAATGGCAATCTATTTTTACATTAGTACGGACAATTGAAACAAAAATTGATTTCATCGATAATGAAGATTGCAGCAATGGTCGTGTAATACACGACTGCGTAATTTATAATTTGGGATCGGTTCCATTATCGATATGTTGTGCTCACTTGACGAAATGGGCTGCGGCATATAATTTTTTTGAGCGTACACATGTGTACGTTCTACAAGGATAACGATCTTTTATGCCATCGCCTTACAATTCAATACGGTAAACCGTCTTAACTTTTCGTCAATACATTTCAAAAATCTTCATTGTTATCAAACCCATCATTTTTAATTCATTGCATTCATTCTGAATTATGAAAGTTTATAATTTTAGATCTCCAAAACTGCGTGCAGTGAAACGATTTTACACTTTAGGCACACACTCTCGTATTATTAAGGTTGAATCGGAAGGTTCAATCGGAGAGAAAAGTTTGATTTGACCAGAATTTGAGTATTTTGCTAAACGATAAAAATCTGAAAAAGTTAGCTATATTTTTGATACCAAGATCAATTTTGAATAATAATAATAATATAACACAAATCTTATCAACAAATTGGTCAAAAGTAAGTGTACCTAATGTGGGCTTTATCTCAATACATTTCAATTTTTTGAATTTTTTTTTACGATTTTTCAAATTTGCCATTTTGATAATCGAGAAATTGATTAAAAGTTGCAAATTTTGAAAATGTTTTCATAGATTGCATATTCCACTTGTAAAGTTTCAAGGTCATTTAACAACCAGTTTTCTAAATACAATGTTTAAAAATTCTCAAAAACCGAAATGCCAAAACGGTAAGAAAATTCTGAAAAAATTCAGATGTATTCAGAAAAATCACACAATACATTTTGTAAGTGAGAAAATAATAGTTATTGGCTGATTTGTTGAATCAATATTTTTAATCCAATTTTTTAATAATTTTTCGTTATTATTATTATTCAAAATGAATACTCTTAGTTTCTTCAATATGGTTAATTTTTTCAGACTTTCATCATATCACAAAGTGTTTAAATTCTGGTCGAATCAAACTTTTGTTTCCAATTGTACCTTCAAAACATCCTTGAAGACGGACACTTTTCTTCGGTTACACACAGTCCCATAATTCAAAATATTGCAATAAAAAAAAGTTCACCGGACAATTTTTATTACAATTCGTTAGCAAAAAAAAAGCGAAATATTTACTCAAAGATTTTTTGCAATGGTTTGAGGAACATTCCTGTATATTTCAGCCGATATGTTTCATACTTTTTCGGTAATATACAATCAGGCTATTCAAAATTTCCCAATAAAATAACATTTACTATAGTTCACCCTTCAGGCAAAATAAATGTTAGTCAAGTAAAATATTTTACAGTCGTTTAATTTCTATCTCGCATACTTTACATCGACCTTAAAGGTGGACCAATTTAATCGCTGTGAATTCGATCACATCTCAGATTTTTAAGGTTGCTCTCGGCCGTTTTCTTTTTTAACAGCAATTCAAATTTACTTAATTAACACTTACATAACACGACGTTTTACGAGCGATATTTTCTTCCCATTGTCGATAATATTCTGCAAACTATTATTCACTCGCGTGCATTTTTAAACCCGGTGGTTTACATTTTTTATCACACTTTTCATTTATAAACATATGATCGTATACCACGAAATAAAATGAGCCAACGTCAAAATGAGTCAAAGTGGACGAAGCCGAATGTGAAGTAAAAGACAAAAGCTAAAAAGCACTGGAGAGAAAATACTAGAGAGCCAGCAATATGGAAATATGTGGTTTACGGGAATAATTCGAGCGTGCTGTTTTACCGACGTAAACTTTTATAACAATCAAAAATTGAATTTTTAATATAACCCATTTTAATCGATCGAATAGATTATTAAGGAATCTAGAACTTTGTTAATAGAAACTTGTTAAATTTTCACGTTTGCTCACCACGTTTTTGAAAAGTGGTATCCTCAACGGGCCTAATCCAGACCTATATAAAGTTGGCCTGAAACTTTAGCTATTCCACTTTTTTCTTTTTCTACTCGTTAGGGAATCGTTCCGGAGTGATTGGGAGTCTAATTAAAAAGTAGGGGCGTCAACCGATCTTTTTAAATCGAAAAATCAAAATTTGAGTGTCAAGTTAGCCTCACGAAATTTTATTTTTAACCGATTCGATTGTATAAAGTTTTAATCGACGCGAAATCGTCGAAGGGGGTGACGAATCACCCAATGAAAGCGTTAGGGAGTTTTTAGTTTTTCCGTCAGATAGGAAAAACCATTCCCATCGGCTAGAGGACGAGTCTGCGTAATGTGTCGTCTGAAGTTAGCCGCTGTATTTTGGGCTTTTTCGAATTTAGTTTGATAATAACTTAATTAATTCAGAATTATTTGGTAGAGTTAAGGTTTGTGCAATTCAAATGTATAACACTTCATAATCGGCTTCCCGAGTTTCCCCAAAGTTATAATTCCAGTAAAGCTAAGTTCGATCTATAATGATCTATAATTCATCATAGAATAATAGGGTTTTCTCTAAGTTCACATCAAGATTCTCAAACATGCGTAGCGTGCATGCATGTCGCCGATCGTACGACGCACAACGCGCGTAAACAATTTCGAGAAATAAGAATTGCGCAGGGTTTCAATTTCTTTCGCGACGTGTGCTTCTAAGGAAATTTATCTTAGAGTTTTATTTATATTTCGTAAACATAATACGTCAGTTTACTCTTTGCTATTTCTTTTATTAAATAAATCTTGCCGATGAACGTGCAATCGAGCAACAAATCCCCTTGTTAATTCGCCGACGATCGTCCTATGTGTAAAAGATCAGTACATGTATTGGAGCAAAGAGTCTATAATAATCAAAATCCATACATCGAATATTAACCTAGTTTGATATAGACGATTGAATATTTCGTATTCGAAATTTAGCGCTTCTCGCGGATTCTAGGAAGTGCTGCCATCTAGCGGAATATATCCTAAATTTCGCCATTCATCACATGAACTTGACGGTACTGCTATCTCTCGTAAATATTCCGGACTGAATAAAGTACCGACTGCTGTCATATAAGAACCTCACAATATGACATATTCATATACGCATGTATACATAGATATATGATTCGACTATGTACATGAACTGTGGAGTGGTTATGTACATACTAAGATAGAAGATAGATAGTACCTAGATTAAAAAAAACGTAAATAGCCAAAGTAGAGTATATAAAAAAAAAGTGACAGATTGTTAAAAAAAAAATGCCTGGATAATTCAAGTATTTCGGAGTATCGTAATCTTCTACAGGTATGTAATGCTTCCTATTTTTAAATACGAAAATATATACCTATATATATGCATACACGTATATACAAACATAATATATTGAAGACAACAAAATGATTCTTGCAATGCTTGGCATGTTTAGCGAATTAAAGAAACAAGTAGAGCATAATTAATTGACGAAAATTGCCAAGTCTGTCGAGTTCTGCCACACACGAGCTCGACATCACTGATGGGAGATATATATATATATATATATAGCTATATCGCGTCATGGTGCTAATGCAGAACAAGCTGTCTTTACTTGCAAAAAGGCGTATCTGTTTGTAATCTCGTTAAATTTGAGGTTAATAACGTTAAATACATTTAAGGCCGCGTATATAAGAAATACGCGATCTTTTCCCCGATTCCCTTAAATTGCACTCAATAAATATGTTGCCTTTTTGGACTTTATGTTGTACGAATGAAAAAATTGATTGTGGCTTTTACGCTTTTTCTGCGTTACCGCTGACACACGAAGAAATGCGCGCAAGGCAAGCGCGCAATCGATCTGTTTGCCAGAAATAAATATTTCCTTCCACATGCCAGATATCTCAAAAATTAAGTAGTACCTATGAAGCTAACAAGTTTGTACCAATATTTCCTTAGAACATATTGCCTCTTATCGGCATATAAAAAAAAAAAAAAAGGATTTTTAAACCCATGATTTTTGTACCGGAAATACCACAAAATTCAAATGCAATGCTTATAGATGATGCAACTCTTTTTGGCAAATATCCCAAAAACGCTATACAGTTATATAGACAATTGAATTTTAATTTAACGACGAAATAAGTGTTACTGAGAATTGTCACGTACAGATTTGGGGGTGACAGTATTTACAGTACTTGTCATCTAAAAAATTGACGTTTTAAGGGGTCACGAAATGTTCACCTTCTGAACATGCGAACATAAGAAAGGGTTTGCGCTTCTTCCTGTCAGTGCAATTATTCGAATCTCAATTACTCGAATGTCAATACAAGCCTATTTATTTGTAGCACGTTTAATCCTATTGTTTCTCATTCATTGGCAATACGAAGGTCAATCACGCTCTCGTAGAACCAATTTATTCAGATTCAAATTTAATTGGTGTGCAATGGTTTGAATAGGTATCTATGGGATTTTTGTAGGCAGAGTGGCTACTTTTCAATAAAACACTGAGTCTCTGATCATGAGACTCGATTTTTGGTACCCAGCATTGGTGCCTGAAACTCTGGATAGATTGAACATTTTCTCGGATTTTTATTTTGTAGAGAAAATTGTCTAGAAGACCCTTGGTAAATTGAAATATGTGCCGATTCTATAATTCACCAAATAAATCCGTTTGAATGGATTTGAGTTTTGAGTTGGAAACCGAGCTGTTTTCGTCGAGTCTGAGAGACTCATGTTTGTACTCTTAGGGTTAAATTGTCAAAATCAGGTGACCAAATTTTTTTTTCTTGATAAATTGTCATATTGAAAACGAAAAAACGAATAAAAAAGTAATAGTGAAAGTAGTAAAAGTAAGTATATACAGTTCACTTTGGGATTGATAGTTTCAACGTTACAGCGTATCAAACTTTTCATCATTCAAAAATTTTTAAAATCCAGTGACGAAAACATTTGTTAAAAAAAATCTTCATTTTGAGGATTTAAAATGAAATAAAAAAGTTACACTACGCTATGAGAATGATAGTTTTGGATTCACAGCGTGTCAAAGTTTTGATCGGGTGAAATTCGTCAGAGACTAAAATATGAAAAGTAAAAATCCTCTACTAGAGAAATTAAAATGGAACAAAAAAGTATATACACACTTCGCTCTCGGGTTGATAATTTCGAAGAAATATCCAATTTTTTGTTACGTAAAAACTGTCATTATTTGACGAAATAATTAAAAAAAAAAAATCCTTATCTAAAGAATCGAAAAGAGCAAAAAAAAGTTACATTCACTTGTTCTCCGATCAATAGTTTAGGAAACGCTGTTAAATTTGAAATTTGAAAGAAACGAACTTTATTTTACATGTGAAAATATTTTTAATGAATCCTAATCTAGAAAAATGAGAGAAAAAAGGCCTCAAATATTTTGTTCTCCTCACGATGATTTGTTTACCTTCTACAGGATATCTGGGGTCCCGGAAGACCCCACATATTTTTCTATCCTTAACAAGTCTTTCTAGATGGACAAAAATAACTATTATAGATGGATCTCTTCATTTTTTAACCATGTAGAAAAAAAAACGTGCATACGTTTAGACGGCGCGTCTTTATTCCCTCTCTTGTTGTTTTAGTTCTGCTAAATGTGTAGGTCAAAAAGAAAAGCATAACTAAACCTGATTAATTATTCCGATGTAGTGCACACGCAGCTTTACTACGCTGGCAATAGTAAATCAGAATAACAGCGCCGTACTAAGCGTACTCATTAAACATTTACTAAAATTGCTAATATCAAAACCTGTACAAAATGCAGTGTAACAATTCGATTTCTCTACTTCCTTCGAGATGGTTATTATGAAGTTGATCGAAAATTTTTGGCCATTACGAGAAAACTTTTAATACATTCTCGAAACGGCCAAAACTTTTCGATCAATCCAATATTTTGCCTTTGTCCAAAATATTAACGGTCTTGAAGAAAGTAAGGAAGGCGATTCATTATACCACCCGTCGGTATTAAGACACCGACGGCGATCTAAGGCCGACGGCTTCTTAAAGCGATATAAGTATCGCCTTAAGAATGATAGAACGAAGACGGCGGCTGATTGGCAACATTCATGGCTATTTCCTCCAAAGTTAATCGAACATCAAACTCTGGTTGCCATATGTTTAAACTATATAAAAAAAAATAAACCAGATTTAAACCAACAGCGATAGGTGCGCGGTCGGCGTGTGTGGCTCTGGCGGTCACCAAAGTGTAGAAGCGTTGGATTGCGGACAGTACTTGGTGCGGTGACCGCTTAGCCGTGCGTTGGGCGGCGGATCAAATTGCTGAACGGGGGGGGGGGGGGGGGTACTCTTCTTCGGGTCTGGTGATTCCTTGTAGGAACACCAAGAACTCTGCCGCAAAAGAGCCGACTGTACCGCTACAGGTTTTCCGTGCCCATCGCGAATGTGTTACAGTATAGCTAAGTCGGCTGCGGACACAAAGTGCGGGTGGATTGTTAGGAGGAAAAATAGGAAGGGTCATATGTAAAAACCCGCAAGGGACGTTGGACCATAATTAAAAAAAAAAAAAGATTAAACTGGGTTTAAGGCTAGGTTCACTGCTAGGCGGCTAGGTTACTGCATTCCGCACTACAATCTTGATAACGCGCATTGAACGCTCATAATGTCTAGCCGGTGGAAACATCGCACGTTAGACTAATAAAACTGAGGTTACTCACAGACTTTTCTCAGTACTTCATAATCCATGGGTTGATCAGGAGAAGACAGCTCGTCGACGACTCGACTGCACGAAAGCTGGTCATAAAAGACCTTTCGATCACTGGCGAGCGTCCTTATATACCACTCCGCCGCGCGCTGATTGGCTGGGCAAACGTGAGTGGGAGAACAGCAGGCGTTCTTCGACTCACGGTTGCTCAGCGAACGCGCGGCCGAGTAGTATATAAGAACGCTCTCCAGAGCTCGGAATGTCATTTGCAACCAGCCTTCGTACCTGCTCGTACAGAAAAGTCGACGGCAAACAATCTTCTTCCAATCAACTGTCATACTACGGAGTACTGAGAAAACTCTGTTACCTCAGGGCTGTTAGATAAATGTTAATGGATATAAAATCTAAGATCTCTAGCCAAAAAATGTCCCAATACACGTGGCATGTCTCCTATATATTGCAACAAAAAACAAAATGAATTTCCGTTAATTATTAATTATCCACCAGATGAGGTTGTCAGCGGAAGGATGTCCGTAGCCGCTGAAAAAACAGAATGTCCTCTGGTCAATGAACTGTCCAATTGTCTCAAGGAAAATTCACGAAGCGGCATTGTGTCGTGTTTAACTCGTATAAAAACTGACGAGAAATGTTCTCAAAGGCTATTGGAAAACGGCGGAGTTTGTCTGCTGGTAGAACTACTGAGATATCGCAACACGCGAGTCATGGATGCAACTCTGAGCATTCTGGCAAACGCCTGTTTAATGTCTCACGTCAGAGAAAAGGTATGTCCCACCCTATCACAATTTACTACAAACGTTTAATTGTACAATCATAATCTCATACACATTTAAGTTGTACTTGTGAGTTTAATCGTACAATTGAATGTTTTTTACTTATTAAAATGAGCTATAACCGTGTACGTTTAGTTTGGGTAAATCCCAGTATAATTGTATCATAATCCTAAAAAGTAATGCATGATTGTATTTTTTTTTTTTGTAGGTGGAGGGCACGAAGATAGCTTCATACGTCGTGTGGATAGTGAAGAATCTTGAATCAGGTGAAACGATGCACTGTCGCGCTTGTCGTTTAATGGGCAATCTCTCAGAGTCAAATATTCACGCAAAAGGTCTCTGCGAGGTAGGTGCGATTATCGCCCTGACGGACATATTGCGCTCAAAATCAAACGTACAGACATTGGGAATGGCAGTGAGAGCCATTAGAAATATATGGACGAATCACGAGGGTAGCCGAGATGAAATTCTCGAAGCTGGAACGATTAAGGAAATTACATGTTTGCTCGTGAGATCTCGAAAGAAGCTCGTAGAGCGTGAGAATGACGCAAAATACGTGGAATTGAGCGAATCTTGCTTAAAAGCTATGTATATTTTTGCCGATGTGGCCGATCCAAGATTGGGCGAGCAGATGCGAGGTGAGAAAGGAATTCATGGCTATCGTTGCATCGTTGATTATTGCCGTACCAACAACAAGAACGCGATGAAATGTCTCTACAAATTGTGTCTTTATGCTGGACTGAGACCCGATCTTGGAAATTCTGGAGCTATCGAGTGTCTCGTTGATGCTCTGACAGTGGGTAATGCAAATTTCAACGATAATAGGGAACAAAGAAATTCGTCAATTTTTCATACCGCCTCGACATTCTCGGAGAGTCTTGTCAGTCTTTGTCTTTTGTGCCGGGAGGCTGTCAATCGTGCCAAAATAAGACGAGGCTCCGGTCTTGAAGCCATTTTAGGGCTTCTTGGTCAGTCTCAAAATGATAAATATCACCCGATGTTACTTGACGCTCTTGCTCAATTTATCTGCGATGATCTCAGCATTGATATTATGGTCAAGAATGGCCTCATTGACGTGCTCGTTGATAAATTGAAAAAATTGTCTGTTGATACGAGAACGAATGAGGGAGAACGAAGAGATGAACGCGATGGAAAAAGTGGAAAAAAACGATCAGCGGATACTTTGCCGTATGGACGAGGGGACGCGAAACACAACAGAACCGGTTGTCAATATGGAAGGTTGGAATTACTATTACTATTATTGTTAATATAATATTTGGGAATAATATTCCTTTGAATCCATTAAAAGACCGTTTACGTTTAAATTGTAATAAGCATTTTTCTAAATTATTTGGGCATCCGTGGAAAGAAATTCGGGAGCAGACAATATAATGAGGATGTTGGCTTTTTTTTACATTGCTTAATTAATCGATTTTGTTTTTTCCTGATTCGTTAGATTTAGTCTGGACTATCCACGAGACGATTGGAGTCCGGGTGGTACGAGTACGGCTTATTCGTCACCTCCAAGCACGCCACCTTTGACCATTTTCGACACAAATTCAGAAATTGACGAATACGCCGACGATAATTACAGTCCAATATGCAGCGACAACGAGTGGCTCGAAAACGACGATACGAATGGTATGAATTTGCAAATATCCATTATATTAATCGATGCATCAGTCACCAAGCGATTGATCGAAGCTGAAAATTAGTATATCGAATAATTTATTAGATAATTAAAAAGCTTAATAATTAATAAATTAACCAATGAAATAAGTAATTTCTTAATAAAATTAACAATATAACGCTCGAGGCTAAAAATGAAAAAAATACATATAAAAAGATAGATCACAGGGGCAACTTTTACTACAGATGTACAGAACGATGAAGAATCAACTGCGAGAAGTCGAGGCAACAGAGACGACGAGATGGAAAATGAGGACGATTTTATGGAGGAAGAAAATTCTGAAAATTCTGATTACAAGTATCATGAAGATTACGAGGAGGGACAAGGATCAACGAGCACTCTTGCTCTTCTCAGTATGCTGAGCCACTCGAGCGTTCCCATCGATAGACTAGCAGATCCTACGACTGTACAGGCTCTCGTTGGTTACATCGCTACAGCTAAGAATACTCGAGCTGCCATTATTCTCACCAGAATCATAAGGTAGGGCAAAATTTCCAGTAATCCTCTCACGGCCAATCGTCTTTTTTTTTTTTTTTTATCTCATGATTATAAAAAAGAAAATCTGCCTAAACAATTCAATATTGAAATGTTAAAAAAAATGTTTTGCAATTGTCATTCAAGTTCTTTTTATACAATTTTAGTAATTATTTAAAATCAACGATCAGGCACTTGACCTTTGCACTATTTTAAATTACTCGAGGTTGAATTAGAGCAAAGATCGAAGTAAAAATGAAAAATCGACATGTCGGACATCGTTCATTCATTTCTCGATAGGTCGCACAGTAAATTGTCGCAAAAATTCTGTTATTATATGTGATAATTATATCATATAATAAATAGTTATTTAATATTTTTTCCGCTTTTTCAGAAATCGTGCATATTTTGTTCCGCTGCTGCTCCAAGGTTTCGTGTTCGAGGCTCAGACACTTTACGGCAGCGAGCATTACACTCGAGCTTTGTGCGACATTGCCGAGACTGGCGGTGCATTCGGTGAAATGGCAACTTTACTACTCAGAGGTCAAGACACGCAAAAAGCAATAGTCGCAATTTCAATTCCTTATGTGATAAAAAGCCATGAAAAATTGAGAATATTATTGAAAAATCATGGTGGCCTCGAGTTAATATATCGAGTAATGGCAACATCTGAAAATTCTATGTACGATGATGCCGTATTAGCTATTTGCAAACTGGCCGATTCTCTCAACGTTTCACCCCCCGAAAGATGTAAAAACGAAGAAATTGTTGGCTCAATAGGAAAAAAAAATTTCGCCGATCTCGATTATTCAAGCAACAGCGAAGATTCTTCGTGCATCGTAATTTTCGAATTGGACGATGGCAGCACCGTCGAAGCTTGCAGAACGAGAATTTGCGAAAAATCTGAAGTTTTTACGGCAATGCTTGAGGGAAATTTTTCCGAATCTGGCAAAAGTCACGTTAGATTGAGAAAAGCCTCGAAAGACGGACTCGAGACACTTTTAAAAGCGGCCGGTGGTGAATATGATTTTACCAAAGGAAAAATCGAGGCTCTACTCGACGCTGTTCTTCTTGCTGACAAATTTCTCATGACTGAAATCTCCGACCATCTAACTGACAGATCAATGGCACGAATTAGTCATGAAAATTTGTGTCGTGCCTGGAACTGGTCACGCGAAAATTCCTGCCACGAATTACGAATTTGTTGCGTAAAAATTTTTTTAAGCTCAACAATGACGTGCGCCAACAGACTGCGAGCTTTTCGCGATTTTTATGAGTCTCCGAGCTTTCGGGCATTCATCGACGACACGAGAGACATAATAGGCAATTCGCTCGCTCTCTCAAAAATCTTTTAGATCTAATAATTTTTAAGACGCATAATTTGTATATAACATAGAGAAAGAGAGAAAGAGATGAGAGAGAGACGAAAAAGCTTTTTTTTACCCGCCAAACTGGTGGGATCGATTATTGCTGATGCATCACGAATTATACACACTTGTGAATAAAGTAAATTAATTTAAAAGCGATCAGCCTTGTGAATATACGAATATTGTATCACGAGTATCATACAACTCTATTAAAAATGTTAAGTTTCGAAGAAAAAAATAATAATGCGATTGTAAAATTTTATTTTTTACATGCACCAAATTCTCATCTCCTGTGTAGCTTCAGTTTTATTGGCTCCGAAGGTACGGCTATCAGATGCAGTATAATCTTTATTGCATCTGCGTTTGGACACTCGAAGCGAAAATTTTTGACCAGCTGGAAAATTTTCAAATATTTCATTTCCATACTTTGAGCATTCATAGATGACAAAAAAGGGTGGATGAAGAAAATATTACGTTGGCTTACCTGACTGAGAGTGAGAATCATTTGAGTTTCGGCTAATTTACGACCAATGCAGCTACGAGCTCCGAGGGCAAATGGCAAACTTCCGTGAGGATTGGTCACTTGCTCGTAATTTCCACCCTCATTTCTCATCCAACGTTCGGGACGAAATTCATTTGGTTCGGGAAAATTTTTGGGATCTCGGCTGCTCGAGTAGATCGACATGATTATCAATTCCTGAGGCAATAATACATTTTTTGTGTCTTTATAATTAATCAACGAAATGATAATTACAATTAATTATCAATTTATTGATTATACTAACATTAGTTAGAAATTACTGTGAGTAATTAATTGTTTAATTAAGCGTTAATAACGAATTAGCATTATTTATAAATTAAATTTTCTAGCAATTACCCCTTTAGGTACATTATGGCCAGCGATTGTACTATCCTCGGGCATGAATCTCGTGAGAAAAGGTGCGGTTGGATAGAGTCGCAAAACTTCCCTGACTACCGATTTTGCGTAACTATCAGCCACAATATCTTTTTCATCCAGTAATTTTATCCTCTCGTAAAGTTTTTCCTGAACTTTAGGATTTTTTGCGAGCATAAAGAGCGACCATTGCGTGGAGTAGGCTGTCTACTGGCAATTAATAAGAGAAAATAAAGGTGTAGAAAAAGAAATAGTGGAAATTCACAAGAATATAATTTGTCATGAAAAATCAGGATTAAAGTAAGAAAAAATGTTTAGCAAATCAGAAATTTGCACATTTTTTTCGTATTTTATTATAATAATTTTTAAAACAATCGAAATATTCAAAATTTTATAAAATCTAAATGGATTGAAAGATTCTCTTCAAACTTGATAGCGAACGGTGCTGCGTGGTATTACATTTGTGTAAAAATGTTTAGCCTGATAGCTTCAAAATGGAAAAAGCTCTTGAGAGACATTTTGAAAAAAATGACAAATCCCATAAAATCCGGTTCGATGAATCTCTACGAAAATTATATCGACAAAAGGGGACTGGCAGATCTACATACCTGCGTTCAAAACCCCCAATCGTTCAAGTTATTTCGAAGTTATGGAAGTTTGAATTTTTCTGGTATCACAAATACACCATTTTTTTTTCTAAATTTGTTTTTTCGACATTTTGGGAATTCTTGGCGAACAAAAGCTTCCTCTATGAGGAGAAAAATGAGCGAAAAACGTCGTGATCATTTCCTACCGTATCACCAGCAGCAATAACAAGATCGGTGACGATTCTTACGAGATCCTGCTCGTTCTTGATGCCCTCTTTGCTCATGAGACTCAAAAGACCATCGCTATCGAGACGTGCAATTTCCTGTACGATTGAACGGACGATGCTCAGTGCTTCGTCGGCAACCTGGCAAAATTCTCGCCAAATTGGCAAACGAAATTTAATCGCATACTTTGCGGGTATCAACGAGAGTTTAGCACTGAGTTCGAATATACGATGAAGTATTCTCGCTAGATCGATCGTCTCTTTGTCCACGCGGGGTTTGTAATTTTTCCACGACGATCCGATCAATGTGGCAAGCATGACTGAAAAAAGAAACAATTTTCTTTTCAACCAAAATAATTTTTACCAAGTCGATAGGTCGATATCCACCTTGTGAAAATAGATGAGAGTTGAAATTTTGAATATTACATAAATTCTATCATACGTTATACATTTTGAAAATCATTATTACATAGATATAGATAATTATATATCATTTTTACCCTCGATGGACCATCTATAGAGTCTCGTTTCCAGTTCTGGTATCGCTTGCGATGTATCAGCAAAACGTTTCCATCCCTCGATAAGATCTTTCGCAGCTTCATCGCATCTCGGTGACATAATATCACCTGGATTCGGTATTAGCATAACTTTGTTCATTATACGCCGGAAATGCAACCATTCATCGCCATCCCTGCATTAATTATGTCAAAAAGAAATTGAATGTTTTTTTTTTTGTACTGGGCAATTTTTTTTTTCATCGAGCGATTGAGAGAGCATCGAATGTACTGGCATTTTATAACAGTGCCTATTTAACAGCACATCTTCCATCGAATTATTGCAAATTACATGTTGCATCGAATTATTGCACATTTTCATCTCACGATGTCCACTGATATATATTTTTTTTATCGTCTTAACACTGAACATTTTATGAGTGAATGAAACGATATAGACGATTGTAATGCATTTTGTTATAGTGGAAATAGAGAAAAATTTATTCAACGGGCGATTTCTGAGGCTACAAAATTTTTATTTGTTTCAATATTTTTCAAAAATTAGACAATTCAATTGCGTATTTGGTTTATTGTTTCGTTACGAAAGATAATGAATAATTTGAATTTTCTTATTTGGCGCTTGATTGCTTGTGAATTCCCACAAAATGAGCATTCAAAAAATGTATTAATTTGTCGTATTCAAATGATAACGTCACCCAAGTACGTTTTCCAAGATTAAAAAAAGAATGGAAACATCTAATTTGTCTAATTGTCTAATTTCAGTTATGTAGATTATTTTTATATAAAATCGGCCAAAAAAGAAAATACACATCAGTCAGCCTGACGGACCAGTCGGAATTTTTTTGGGCTCGTCGAGTATAAAAATAAATAAATAAATAAATATTGTTACAGTATCAAATACGAAAAAAAAATTCGTCCCTTTCGAGAATTGTAGAAAAGTCTCACATGAATAGCAGACCTCGTTGACAATTTCGTATTTCATTGTAATGATTCCAAGATTCGGGCAAAAAGTGCATCGGAGTTGGTCCCTCGAGCCGAAATATTTTGCGAAAATCATTCGGTGAATTGACAAAAATAGCATCTACAGGACCGATACGATCGCGATAAATCGGTCCTAGCTCTCGATGCAGATCATCAACGTATTCGTGAAGTCTCACAGCTCGATCCGATATGAGAAGTGACACGATAGATCCCAAAAGTCCTGGTATTAATTGACCCCTTTTTGCCACAGGAATCTTATCATTAACGACCGTTTTGCTTGACCATATTTTATTCGCACTATCAGCATCTTCTGTTCCTCTTGAGGCAAAGTGTCTGAAATTCCGTCCATTCTGCACGAGCCGATGTTGATTTTCACATTTCCACTTTGCAGCATCATCGAGCGCGAAACTCGAAAAAATTCGTCTATAATTATTCGAACTTCCGGTAAAAATTCGAAATGTTTTTAATACTCGTAGGTGCATTTTTTTAAAAATGTTAAAAAAAAAAAACAATAATCACCTGGAAGAAAAGGTTAAATTGAATATAAATTGAATCTAATTTGTATTGTGTGAAAAAAATAGTTTATATTATGATGAAAATTTTCGGAAGAGAAAATTTTTTTCCGTCCGTTTGCATCTGTGGGATATTCACTACTGTGCCATTGTCCCTGTCCAGTCTTCTAAAAGACTTTTCGAGGCAAGCATCTATAACATAAGCCTGTATAGAAACATTTCCTATCTACCAAGAACGTATACAAGAATGGCGCGTAAGACTTTTTTCCCCTCCTCCTTCTCTACTCGTATTCATCTTATAAAGCGAGTGGGAGAAGTTTCAACTCTCGGGGCGTTCGTTCAACTTATTCATGGCACACTCTGTTCGTATCAATGCTGAATGCGTTACGCCTCTTTTCAATGTCATCTTTTATTTAACACGAATAAATAAAAAAAAAACAAATCGGAAAAAAAATACGAGAATACGACTCGAAGCATATATCTCTCGATCCGATACACAGATAAAATTCAATCTACCCGCATAATTCTTTTTTGTATTTCTTCTGCCTCTTGCTCGGCTAAAAAAGCGACGATGACGCGCTAGAGCGCGACGAGTCTCATGAATAAGAATGATTTTCATAAATTTTTTGTAAATTCCAGATGTCGATAAGAGGAACAAATACATATCTGTTTAATCAGTCGAGTAAATTCGCGTAAGCGTATTTCGATTATTCTGAGAAGAATAATATTCTGAGTTTTTATTGCATTCAAAATGTTCTAAAACTTCGAAAAAACGTATTTAGAAAGAAAAAAATCCAAATGAATGTGCGAGGGTGTAAAAATTCAATCGACGATAACTTGAGAACGGCTTGAGCTGCGCATCTGAACTTTTGCACACATCTAATGTATGTGTTTAAGTCTATAAGGCGATTCACACCTTTTTTACCTGATAATAAGTTTCGTTGAAATTCACTTTTATGTATGATTGAAAATTTTGAAAAATGTCTATTTAGCTCGAGCAATTTTTGAACTATCGAGCTAAAAATTTTTACAGAAATCGACTGTGACTAAATAATGTTTGGTATCGATTTTGAAGTAAATCGACTGAAGTGGTCAGATTGGTTTTGAATTTTTCAGAAAATTGATTTGCACCCTCTAGGTAGAAATCGCAGTAATTTTTTTTTAAAACTTTTCCCATAAACGAAGTGATATTTGTCGATAGTTAATATGACATTTGGCCTAAAATCACCAAATCACCAAGTCCATTTTATGGAATTTTAAACTCTATACAAAATTTGAGTACGATAAAATTCCAGCAAATTCGACTATACAGCTGAATTGAAAGTTGCTTCCTCATAATTTGCACAAAATTTTCTTGTGAGAAAACCAAAATTGACTTTTCTCAATTTCGTAACCAAACTATGAAGAATTAAAAAAAAATGAATATCTACGTAATAATTAAGTAGAATTCGACATTCTCAAATTCACATGGAAATTATTCGAATCATCGCCACGAAACTGTTGTGAATGAGCAGGAATGAAATATCAGTAGAGCAAAAGATGAAATAAGGATGAATAATTTTAATAAATACGTAAATGTGGAAAGAAACTGAAAAACAGGAAGTTATAAAAATTCATATATATGAGCGAAATATACGATACAAAAGAAGAAGAAGAAGAAGAAGCGATACAATATCGAAATTAAGCATAATTGGAATGAAGAAATATCATGACCAACTTTTTTTTTAAGGCTTATACGTAAATTTATAACGTAATTTGTACCCTTTTTTTAACAAGTGCTTGAAATTTGCAAGAGGCGCGATCTCATGCAATTGGACATCCGATGTAAGGATTGATTTCCGTTCGGGAATCATTTTCCTCGTCCAGAAGTTCTATCGAGTCATTCGAACTCCTATTGCTCGCTGTCTCGGATCGAGAAATGTCTTGCTCGATTTCATCACGATGCTCCGCCATGGGATCAGGATTTTTGGAATTTTTGTAGGCAGCATACCAGCTTTTTAGTCTGCAATAATCATCAAATATCAAGTTTTCATTTGCTTTAATGTAATGTGCTAGATGTTCTCAGTGTGTTTCTCTCGCTCCTCCATCGACGCCGATTGCGCTATCTCTCTCACACTCGCGCAAACTCTAGCTTTGTAGCGCATCACGTTAACGTAATAGATTTTGCGCGAGTGTGAGAGAGATAGCGCGATCGGCGGTGATCGAGGAGCGAGAGAGACACACCGAGAGCATGCAGCACAATCTACCTTAAGGGAAGACTATTATGGTGACTTTTGAATTTTCTACGCATGTTGACATCGTTGAAGTTTGGCGGACCCGACCTGAACGTTTTCCGCCAAATTTTGATATTACGATTAAGCTTGTATTCACATTAAATTTCTGCGAGATTCAAAACGTTTTATGAAATGTTTGCTGCAATTTATGGGTATGAAGCAAATATGCAATAAATTGGCAAAAATTACGCGTACATTTTCAACAGATCGAGCAGAAATTTTGTACGAATCTTCTCAATCCCAACATCGCTAATTTTACTTACCTCTTATCTCCTTATATTCAGGGCATAAAAATAATTCGTCGTTAAAGTTTAAAAGTTGAAAATATATTTTCTTACTCATTTACTTCACTTTTTATAAGTGAAATTCTAGACAGAAATTCAAATTAAGTTCTTTAGCAACCCCAACCAAATAATTCGTCATACCGTGAGCGTATTTTTTTTTAGGTATTTTTCGACTTTTGTTGAAATTGACAGAACCATTCATTAAGATTTCATAAAATTCAAAAAAATTCTATAAGCAAATTTCATTGGTTGTTTCAACTTTGAAATTTTCAAAGTATCAGATTAAAAACTACCCTAAAAGCGAAGCTTAGAGTTTAGAGTATTTGGTATTGAGTTTGGTCATGATTAATGAAAGTTAGTCAAATTCTTGTGAAATAGTTTAGTTTTCAAAAAAGCATCACAGATTCATTAATTCGAGCAAAAGCAGAAATATCGAGCTAAAACTTTATAAATTCAGATAAAACTCGGAGAAACTCCGATAAATCAACGTTTTAAAATAATCGAGGTGGATTCGGGTTAATTAATACAAGAAAAATATCCTGAAGCCTGAATTTTTTTCAATAATATTTATAAACGCTTCAATCCAAAGTCTAAAAACACATTTTGCCCTAGTGATATCCTCAATTTTTTACCTCAAACAAAGTAAAAAAAAAAAGAAAAAAAAATCCCCGAAATTAAAAATTGACAGGATTTCTTTTTTGCACTGGACGAAGATTTTTTTTTTCATAATTGGTACGATATTAATGATTAACGAGCAAATTTTGATGAAAATTACCTTTCGATATCATTTTGAAATTGTGGCATCTCAGTTTTGAGATGAGACGAAGGCATGAACCTGCAGACCTTTTTGTCACCTTTGACAAAAACGTTCACATTAGTCGCGACGATCGCTGTTTCTTCGGGTATATTAAAATTGCGGGCTTTTTCACTCCACAAAATTAGACCGATCTACGATGGGATGAAAAAAAACTTTATCGTAAGATGATATCGTCAATGCAATTAATCAGCAAATTCATCATCATCGTCATCATCACTTTCCTTCATCCTTCATTTTCTATTATCATCATTTTACGTACGTTTTTTTCGCTTTGATCGAAAATCTCGATTACTCGAGCGACATCGATAGGGCAATCAGGATGGAAGAATCTCGCTTCGTGTATCTTCGTTACAATACTCAGAATACCTGTCGAATCAATGAAAATTTCATTTGTGACGCAAAAAAACGACACGAAATAACGTGGCCAGTAACTAAATCTTGTGATCGAAAGCAAATCGATCGAAGTATTTAAAACTTACTGGTAGTTTGTCCGCCTACCAATTGTTCGATCGGAGTCAGCGGGCAGATGGGAATTACATCTGTCGGCAATGTTTCAGAGACATGAACTTTGTCGTCCAACGATTTTTGCGATTCACAAGATTTTTCGTCCAACAATTCGCAACACTTGTCGTCCAACAATTCCTGATACTTGTGAATCTCGTCGTCCAACCTTTTTTTATATTCACAAACCGCATAGTCAAACCATTCCTGATATTTTTGAGAGTCAACGCTAAGCCATTTTCGAAACACCCGAGACTTGTCCGACCAGCTCGGATATTCACACGAATTCTCGTTTAACCATTCTTGCGTTTCGACTAAATATCCGTACGATTTTCGCAATCTGTCGGAATAATATTGATCCAATTTATCGAAATTTATCATTATGACAAAAAATATAATAATAATATTGAAAAAAAGATGCTCACTTCATCGCCTCATATGTATAAGGCTCAATAATGATCGACGATTGATCATTTATACAGTTGAGACCCTTCCGTTTGTTCCAGAAACACAATTCAACGTTTTTTACCGCGATGATCAAATGTTCACGACCTTTGAAATTTTTTGCGTTGTTGCCAGAGACCATCATCCAAATCTAATCAATCGAATAGAGAGCACATTTATTTTGTGCGCTATTTGCGTTATCTTGATTTTTTATATTTTTGATTTTTTTCATTTCCCTACCAAATCATTGTTTTCATCCATAAGTTTGATCATCATTTTTTCTATTTCCCCATCGAAGGTGAAATCAATCGTGAGTATATTTTGGATAACTCCCAAAACGTCTGGAAACCGTTAATAATTAATTAAAATTGATCTTTTTATAGATAAACATTTTTTTGTTGTTTAATATGAAAATATAAACAAACATAAATTCTCACCAATAAATTGGCCGGGAATCGTTTGATTATTAATAACCCCAATTTTTGTGAAGTTAAATTTGTCGCGTTCCATTAAGTTTTGAACTTTTTTCATTTTCCTGATCCACTCTGCGCGAACATCCTCCAGTCTGCATTAAACCGAATGAAAGCGTTTGTAAAATATTTCTTGATGTTTTATCATCCAGGGCGGATCGGTAATAATTATCAGCGGAATTTCTTACAATTCCATTTCATCGATATCCGTAATTATTTCTTGTTTGCTTGCAGCTGCATTTTCAGCTGCTGTGATATCACTTGAAGAGAAATCATCATCGTACTCGTATGTGTTCCATCCATCATTGGACATTTCGTTCTAGCGATAATTAATAATTAGTTTTTTATGGATGAAAATCATATAACAAATTTTTGCATCACGTTTTCCTAAAAAAATAATTTATTAGCTAAATTAATGCATTAATTTTTATTATTCTATTAAAATGTTACGTATGAAAAATATAAATAAATTATATTAGATATAAAATTATGTATTTTAGAGAAATGGGCGAAAGAATCATTGACGAACAATTAAAAAAGGATGATATAAAATTAATGAATTGTAACCGTTTAATTAACCATTATATTCGACGTCTCTCATAATCAATCTCACCATTATCGTCAATTCGAAATGTTCATCGTCGTTCAACAGCATTCCTTCCTCGAAAACTGCGACGGGACAAAAAAACGACTGAAATGCTATCTAACAGGAATGGATGAGTAACATAATTAAGATATAATTCATTTGAGACTCTCGCCGATTTTCTTCTCATGCTCCTCTTTTATCATATTAATGATTCCACCATGATTCTTACCATCGATGCCCGAGTCGAGAACTTTCTCATCATTTTCCTGAATTCTCATTTCTTTATCTTCCTTGATAGAATGGAAATCAGAATTTAGAAGAATTTTCTTGAATCTGCAATTATGAAAATGAAGAAAAAAAATAAATAAAACAATAATAAGTAAATAAAAATTAAGAAAAAAGCTATGGAAGGAATTAGATTGATTTTTAAAAAATTGTAAACGAGAAATTAAAATTTCTTTACCTTTCAACATCGGGAATATCAGGTTCGACTTCGATTTCATTCACGATACAATCCAATTTTTTCACATTGTTGATTTCGTGGACCGTCGCATAACGAACAACGACGATAGATTGTACTGGAATGTTGAAGGATCCGTCAGACCAAACAACAATTTTTATCTAAATAGTAATAAAATAAATGTCATCAATCCATTTTTTTTCAAGACAATTTCGGTCTGATTGATTTATTTATTTTTCGTCAGGACTCACGTCGATACGATTCTCGTCTGTAATCAAAATCGTGGTGACCGTTTTTGACTCTCTCTGCGCAATATACACTCGGTCTGTCTCGATCACCCCAAGAAAGACACCTATAGTGCCTGGCTCGATGCAAATTAATTTAATTAAAGATTAATAATTGGAAAAAAAATATTACTTATTTTTCTAATATACTATACTGTACTAACTATATTATATTAACTATACTATATGATATTATACTATACCATACTATACTATACTATATTATATTAACTATAATATATTATATGTTACTATATATAGTAACTTTAGTTTTTACTGATTGTTTTGCCTGCAGGAATCATTTGATGTATTTCCCTGATTGAAACTAATCGATTCTGCACATTTTTCGAGGGCAAAGTTTTTTCCTTGTCACTGTTTGTTTCGTCACACTTTTTTGTATCACGATCAACAACTTTTGGAAGATATTTTTGCAACAACGATTCATCATTAGAATTGTATTGGCAATACCAATTCTTTAATCTAAAATTTGTTTTTCGTTTCATTAAATTAAAACTAAAAATATGTTTAAGAATTCTTAGCTCACAAATTCTCATTCAAAAGTTAGATTCAATGAAAATTAAACAAATCGTGAATTACAAAAAAATCTGAATAAATGCTCTATACTGAACTTGTAAAGTTTCAAAGTTTCAAAGTGCTTGAATTTCACAATAACAGCCATCCAAATATTAAAAAAAAATATGATATTCGAAAATTAAGAAGAAAATTAAAAAAAAAAACATTGAATGTATTCAAACGATTGTTATTTCATAACGACAAAGTTTTTGGAAAATTTGTTAATGAACATTGTGTCAAACTGCTGTATTATATTTTTTAGAAATATTATTATCATTACTATTATTATTAGTTAATGTTTCTATTTCATTGCTATGGTCACAAATTCTCATCGGATCTCATCTTTTGTTGCGAGTGTGTAAACGCAAAGCATTCTTGGAAAAATGAAGAATTTGTAGATAAGTTTTTTAATTTACCTTTTAGTTGCGTCGATAGGTGGATCAATCTTTAGGCGGCTTTTGTGGGAAAATGTAAGAGTCTTTAAATTTTTGTAAATACGAATAGCAGCTTGAGAAATTGAGAGTACAGATCCAACGGGAGCATTAAAATTTTTTGCCAGGTCATGCCAAATCGTCACAGTCATCTGAAATTATATTCGTTTCTTTTTATTTTATTTTTTTAATTCGCTGCCTAACCCAAAAAATTCGAACTTTATGAAAATTGTATTCGTAACGAAATTCTGCTTCAAGTTTTTCAAATCGTCGGAATGTAAAAAAACGAGACAGCAAAGTTATAAAATTTACAACAAAATTCAAGGGTAATGTTCAAAACTCATAAAGAATTTGAGATAGTGATCCCAAATTTTGTTCACAAACTTGTTTAATAAGATTTTAGTTAAATTTAATACCAACGATAAAAGATTTCTTCAAATGTTATGCTACTTGTGCAAACTTTTAGATATTGAGCTAAAATTACCCGAACAATAAAATAGCCCTCAAGGCTATTGATCAAAAATTTGCCGGACTGGTTTTAAAAAAATACAAAACTGTTTTTATTCATATTAAACCATTTATTTTTTAATTTTCAATATATGTCCCCCCACCCTCGAGACATAGCTTAGAACGCGAATATAATTGTTGGGAATTCAAATATTCCACACGTAAGCTGTTAATGCAACCCTTATGCGGTTGAGCGAGAAGGCAGCTTTTGAAAAAATCTTCACACATAATGTTCGACGGAATGTTTGATAGCAAATTTACCGAAAATCGTTACAGAATTGTGTGCAATTTTGAGTTGAAAAAAAAATGTTTGACAAATTAATATCAATCTTAATATCATTATGGACAATTTTTGTTTCCTCATAAGTTTATGTATTCCCTTCTCTCTTATAGAGAGAATTTTGTTAATGCACAAAACAGGAGAATGCAATATTCAAATTTTAATTTACGCCCTTTTAATTTATTTTTCATTATTTAGAATTCAGCTTTTTTAAATCCCTTTCTGTAAAGCGATGGGTCTTTCGTGTCCGGTCGATTTAATTTATCTCCCCAATTATTGATTATTCTTCTATAATTAAATGATACTAAACTTAATTTTTTTTTCCCAAAATTAAGTAAAGGTTATTTTAAAAAGTTGAAAATATATTCACAATTTTTTAGGAATTTTTAGAATGACTTTGAATAGGGAAAAAAGTCATTAAACTTGAAAGGCCCATGTTTGTATGGATCAGGTGTCGTTTTTCACATGGTATGGAAAGGGTTAATAATAAACGAAGTTTCTTACGGAAAACGTGGTCTCGTCAATTATTCGAAGATTGCGTTTTATCGGGGCATCACATTTTTGAATGAGTGATCCCACCTTGTCGAGGATGCAAACGACATCTATAAAAATAATTCTTCGTTAATTTGTCATGAAAAAAAAAAAAAATTACCTAAGGGAAATAATAAAATAAATTAGATTTGTATCATTTAGTTTCACTAACCGACGAGTTCTTCAGCCTGACTTTTTTTCACGATGTCGCTTATTAGAATTCTCGTATCCATTTTAGTTTTGCTTGATTGTGAATCGTCGGGTTTGTTTTCAGCAGGGAGTACGATATCAATCGTCTTCACCGAATCGTGTATAATCAACTCATACGGACTTGATAGTCGGTCGCGAAAATTTCCTTTGATGTCTTGCACTTTGGCATTTGCAACGATCAGCGTAGCTCCAATCTACGCAAATTTTTATTCAAATTAATTCATATATGTTTTTTTTTTGTTGCAATTCTGCATATCTACCCATAAAGGGAGTTTTGTTTACATGAAAAAAAAGGTATGAATTTCTCATTGATGGAAATGAACGAAAATGTACCTGTTTGAAAATTTGCATGAATTACTAAAAAGATTTGCGACCATTGGTAAGTTTTATTAAAAAAAAAACACATATTGGCATGCAGGCCACACCTAATTGCTTTCTCCACAGTGTATTAAAAACAGTTTTTAAATTTTTATTAAAAGAAACACAGAATATCAAGGCTAAAAAGGAGGAGAAAATGATGAAAATTGAAACATCCATCTTACTTTCCACGCAATTTTCCATATTTCCAAGACTTCTTGCGTGTGGAAAGCCAAATTAAAAAATATGTTCATAGAGCATTTTTTTGAACAATTCGATTATACTCAAGTACAATTTCACATCAAGGGTTTCGTATTTCGTCTGCAATTATTTGAAATCAGCGATTATCTTCGCCACGGAGAAAAAGTTGAATAGTTTTCTCCGCAGATGTCCCAGGTCCCGATTTTATATTGTATAAAATCAGCGAATTATTTTTCTGAGCAATAATTTTGTTTTTTACATTTTATTAAAAATGTATCAATTGTGAAAAATTCTTGACATCCCAATATTCCTTTATAATTTTATAAAAATTAGAAAGTCCTCGTCTATCCATGCAAGTGCATACTGTCGTAGTACCAAAGTCAGCCGCTAGCGGCGCTACTAATCTTCGGCTACTTGCACATAGCAATTATGAAAAAGGTGTTTAATCGAAGGGTTAATTTTACATATTGTGGCACGATGGCAATAACTAAAGATAAGAAAAAAAAATTGTACGAATTCAATAAGCACTTTTTCAATTAATTATCGGACACTATAGTTAATGCAATATTTATATCACTTACCACAAATTTTTTTTCAAAGTTCGAATCGTTCCATCGATAAATGACGCCTTTTATTTCTCCGCTTGTATCTACAAGGATAAAATTCGCATAACGCGACTTGTCGCGCGTAGACCGCCAGATGGACACGTAAATTAATCTTCCCTCTATTCGAGGACTGAAAGAAGAAAAAAAACAATGACAATTTTTTCTGATCTGATTGTTTTTTTATCGGGTGAATTTATAATTTTGCATTAGTACCAACCAGGAACGTGTCAACTTTAACGATGATATCTTCACGCAAGGCTTTTTGAATTTTTGTACAGCCGCATCTTCCAATGGGCTTTTTTTGGAAACATCCTCTCGTTTGAGGATTTTTTCATCTTCACTAGATTCAAGACTTCCTCTTATTGTTGAAGGATTTTCAACAAAATCCTGATCAGGCTTTTTTGTTGAATCGCGAATACTATTCATTTTTTCTTTACCCTGTGAAAAAAAGAGCAAAACGTTCTTTCTTTGCTATAGTTTGTTTTCTCAAAGTTTGTGATGAGAAAAAAAAATCATTTCATCAATTTTAAGGGGCGTATAAAAATTTTCGTCTCACATATCATAAATTTAATCGTTCTGACCTAAAAAAAATAACTTTTGGCTATTATGACAAAACGAAGCATAGACTATGATGCCTCCCGATAAAACAAAAAAAAAAAAAATGGACGTTTTTGTGGAAGTGAAAATGTGGAAAAGCTGGGCCTAGAAGGCTGATCGGTTAAGGACTGTGGAAACCAGTTCAGTGTGGCATTTCGATACACAATCGCTCCAATTATTGCAATAATTGGACCCCTTGAAATAATAATTTTACCGTGTTCTCGATTTTTTTCGCCACATCATTTTCGATTCGAAAGAATACTAAAAGTTGAAAGAACAAAAAAATAATAATTTGGAAAAGTTAAAATTTCTATTATTTTTTTTTTTAAATTTGTTTACAAGAAATTCCCAACGACATTTCATTTGAAATAACTGCCAGAACATACCCAACCCAACCCAAGCCCCCAAATGACAACAAACCTACCCAAGACTAAATCGTGAGGTTCCCTGTCGATTTGCCCCTGGAATGCCCCATACATGTCATTAGTCATCGTGGGTAAGTCTCGAAGTCAACATTAATCATACACAATACATGTAATTAACCCTAGACGGGGTAACTGGGGTCCTCAGTAACTCCAAGCTAACTTCCAAGTAATTTTTGCTCAATTTGTTGCATTCTTTTGTGTTTAAACAGATTTTGTTCTAATTGAACTTTAAGGGTGTGTGTCGACGTGAGAGTAAAACTCTCGAGAGTGCTTCTCGCACACATGTCTGGGAGTGACTCACAGGTAGTCCAGTCAAACTCTCGGACTCTCCGCAAGTCACTCTAACGACGTGTGTACACTTGCGAGAAATACTCTCGAGAGCAGCTTGCGAGAAATACTCTCGAGAGCAACTTGCGAGAAATACTCTCGAGAGCAGCTTGCGAGAAATACTTTCGAGAACAACTTGTGAGAAATACTTTCGAGAGCAACTTGCGAGAAATACTCGCGAGAACTACTGTCGAGAGGAACTCTCGAGAGTTTTACTGTCACGTGGACACGCACCCTAAGCAAATAGCCTGTAAAGCAAAACATTGTCATCCTGGTTAAAAAACGAAAAAATCCATGTATAATACAGTTATTTTTTATTGCATGTAGAAAGGCTCATACAATCAGGAAACACTTACCTCCAGGACCCCAGTTACCTCATAAAAGGCACAAAAAAAAGAAGTTGCCCTTTACAATCTAGTCGATACGAGCTTACTTTCGGACCGGAAATGGCACCGGTAAGTTCTGGCACTAACCACAAACGCAAGATCGGTCGGTTTTTCTTCCAAATTTTATCAAATATTTATTTGCCAATGGCAAAATGCATGGAGAATAAATCGCTTGCAGCTTTGCACTGAAGGGACCGTCTAATGAGGCCAAAAAAAAATGTAGACAAAACAAACAATGTACAAAAAATAAAATAAAGCATGTGATCCGTGTCATTAGGAGAATAAAAGGTTATGATAATTGTTATACAACTTACCAGATTGGCACATGTACATCGAGAGATGAGACGAGATTCGAAAGTAAGATGCGTCGATTAATCGTAATACACATAAATATTTATAGATGCACAATGAGGCACTTTTATCGCGAATATGTTTAGAACAAAAAAAAAAACCGCGACACCGGCGAATAACTATCCTCACTGCGAGTAAAACGTGACGCTAACCTCTCACGACTTGTCACTCGTAAATGGAAAATATTCTTACGGCACGAAATACCACGATCAAACTCAATTGTCGGTTCTTGTAGAAGTAATTAAACAAGACACGTGACAGTATGTCGAATAATAAGTTTATTCAGATTACAACGTACAAGAAAGAAAAGAAAAAACCGACAATTTGCTAAATGCGCGCCTGTTTGTAGAAATGCCGGCAAATAACTGGCACACTCTAGCGGTAAAAACAGAAAGTGGAGCCCTATGACGGCACTTTTGTGTACTTTTCCCATGCTTTCCCCCCTTGCACGTGCGTTTCCTCGTGGCGTATTGTTTACGTTTTGTGTATGGCAAAACAATAACAGGTGGCGCATACACCCTAGAGAGAGATAGAAGAATGAAAAAAAATAATAGACCATCATAAAAAAAATGGCGCGGAAAGAATAATCATCGCGCGGAGCTTTTCAGTGAAATATTAACGGGCGGACGAAAGTAACATTATTTTACTACTCAAACAACGCGTGAGTTGTTTATCGCGTTAATTTTTACACTTATGTACGTCCTCCTCCCCTTGCCGAAGCTGTTTGATGTTGTTGAGAGTGCGGCGTCTCCTCGTGGCGCGTCTTTCACTTTTTTACGCACGCCAAAACAATAACAGACGATGATAAAAAATGGCGCGGAGTGAAGAATCATCGCGATGCGGAACTTTTCAATGAAATATCGACAGACATATGTAAGTACAGTTTTTTGACTACTCAAATATCACGAGGATCGTTTCACGGATAATTTTTATCACAGATTTGTGACCTTAAAAAATTTTGCTGCAATCCGAATCTCTTCTCGTGAGTTCGCGATGAGAATCGTCATCAACGTCAATTCGAACGCGTTTGAATTAATTTTTCTTCAAATAATCGATCGTAATCGCGCGCCGGAATGTCGTTAAACTAAATTATTTGAATACACGATGACGAATTTCACAAGGTTAAAAGTGGCTATTGAAAATTTTCAATTTTCAACAAAATGACGGCCATAGAACAAAGAGAATTCGATGTGGGAAGTTTATTTTTCATACGAATGAAATAGAGATAAAAAATGTAGTATCATTCTTATATATTTTGTAAATTTTTATAATTATTAATTCACGAGTATTGAATCTTGACATATTATAACAGTATATATATATATACATATTTATATGTATATATATATATTTATATATAGTTTATAAACTAGTATTTGTAATACTTAAGCCTTTTTGTAGTCGCATATATCGATGGGAACTGGCTTTGTACATTCTTTTTTCGTTTTCAAGAGTATAGTATCGAGATACGATAAGGAAAGTGAAGTTTGTCAAACGATGGAAAAAAAAAAAGCTTAATGAGACAGAGTATAAAAATTTTGTTTTCTCATAATTGTTTTTTTTTTATATCGCGCAATGAACACTTTATACTTTCTCTCTTTGAGTCTGACCAGGCTTGATCAAACAACTAGCTCTTATATAATTATCGCATTTCAGTAACATTTGAATGGCTATGTAAATATTAAAAAAAAATATAAGCAGTGAGCTCCCAGCTTTGCACTGAATGACGAAAGATTTTTTTCCAAGGATTTTCAATCTACGACGAATCATCGACTTGCTCGGTGACCGATATGAGATTGTCGAGACCAAGTAAAAATCCCTCCTCGTGATTTCCCTCTTTCCAAGCAACTCTGTGACTCAATGACTGGCCCTCTGGTACGCGATAAGTCTTGGCAAAATCTATCAACCATACACCAACTTTCTCGTTGTCGTAGATCATGAAAATACTGCTCCCAATTACCTGAAAAACATACAAGAAATACGCGATAAGTTTTTTTGTTTTTTGTTTTTTTTTTTCACACGATATATAGAAAAAAAGGTAGCAATCATCCTTCCATTCATTTTTTTTTGATTATGGTAATTTTTAAATATTTCCGATCTTGGCGAAATTTCCTAAATCATTTAACAATTTTTGCTCTCAATTATCGGTGATGTGAGTATATTTATCGATATTAATATGGTCAGCTGTAAACAACAAATTTGACAAGAACTAGAATTAATAGGGATTTTTTGACTAAGTATTGAAATATTTACTATACTCTTTTTTTAATTCAAATACACGAACTACATCCGTTCGAAATATTTTTCATGGCAGAAAGAAATAAAATAATAAAATTAAGAATAAAAGAAAAATTTGCAAATGTAGTTTGAATACTGTTTTCACTTTATATTTCATCGTTCACAAAGTAAATTTTCACAAAAAGAATGAGAAATTAATAGAGACATTTCAAAGCTCGTTCTTCGGTCACAAATTGTAGAAATTTTCGATTTATTTAAAATTTAATTTGTTTGAAAGAATTTTTCTTCATAAAAATTCGAAATCACATATAATTTTAACCCCAATTATCCAATTAGTACCAAACTTCAATCTCGAGCCTCTTTACTTTGTTACAAAAATAATTAACCCTTTAACGTACAAACATGAGTCTTTTGTGTCCGGTCGATTTAATTTATTTCCCCTAATTATTGATTATTCTTCGATAATTAAATGATACTAAACTTAATTTTTATCCGAAATGAAGTAAAGACATTTATTCTAAAAAGTTTAAAGTATATTCGCAAATTTTCAAGGATTTTTAGAATCATTTTGAATAGGGAAAAAAGTCATCAAATTCGAAAGATCCATGTTTGTGTACCGTTTTTCAAAGTGCCGTTTTTCAAATGGTATGGAAAGGGTCAATATAAAATGCAAAGAAAATTACTCGAATAAAAAATTTGCACTCAATTGCCGAGTCACTTCTTCAATTATTGAAGGAATTTAATTTGGAGAATCACCCGAAACCTTATTATTCTAAACAAATAAGATTTGTTTGTTGAATTCAAAATACTATGAAGAATGTTTAGGGATGATTTGAATAGAGTTTTTTGTTAATGAACCAAATAAGTTATGATACACTACAGTCGAACAAAAAATGGCCGTTTTGGAAAAAAATTGTCAACCTTGTTGGGCACGTTTTTCAATTGCACTTGTAAAATTTCAAGGCTATTGAGTCCCAAAGCAAGGACACAGGCAGGACATAGATTTTTTGAACAGAAAAATTGTAAATTGTAAAAAGATTCTTCAACAAATAGTGACTACGTACTCGTAGATATTGGTGATTATATTTCATAACAAAACGAAAAGTTTTCTGATAAATTACTGAGTGAGTACTTTTGTTTCAACTGCTTTATTAATATTTATCGGAATTATTTTTCTTCAAAATCGATTTTATTATTTATAAAATGGTTGTATTTGCAGAAAATTTGTCGTTCACACTCTATATGTGCACGTAAAGTATTCTTAAAAATAGTATATTATTAAAAAGACCTAAAATCGAGATAGAAAAAAAATTTACCTCGTGAGTTTGAAAGTAGGTTGAATTTTCCAATCTGTTTCTAATATCGCACAAACGCTCGAGTAATCGTTTTCGTGTATTTTTCCCACTGCCAAGAAATAGTCTCATTGTACGAAGTACTTGTTGATGCGATTTAACAGTTTTGAGATCCGTTATTGGCGGAGCTCCTGGAAGTTTCATAGCTTCGATACGAAATCCATGACTGCATGTCGAACTTTGCTGTTCGCGAAATTGCATGTATCGTAGCTTCGTTACGGCTTTTTTTTCATTTTCCCAGTCGGTTGGTGAATTTGGATCGACCGCTATCATTTTCATGTAGAGATCTCTTCTCTCCGTTGTTTTCGACACCTCGGACTCAAGAAATGTCCTGGTGCCTAATTTTATGTCCATAACGTGAGGATCATTAAAACCAAAGAGAAGATCCTGTAGCTCGATAAATGTATCGCCCTTATACTCGACCTCGCGATAATATCTCGGTATGCACTCGCGCATTTGTGCATCTCTCGAGAGCTCCTCGTAGACTATTCTCTCGGTATTTTCGGAACCTCCAGTTCGACGCTTCCAGACTGTTCCGGGACCAGCTGGTGCAAAACCGTCCGGATGACCAGACAATTGGAACCATGATTTTAGACGATTTTTCAGAAGAACGTCACTCGCTGGTGCTGTTAATTCCAGAGCATTCTGAAAAATAAAAAATATATAAATATATATATAAATGGATATTTAAATTATTAAATTTTACTTTTTGAATTTTTTTTGTCAGTATTTATAAAATAAATAATTGAAATCTGATAATTCGATCAGACTTTGGATTTTTTCATGACATTCAACGGGGAATATCGCATGGCAACAATGAACCTTTTTAATTTCGGGTGATTATTTATAAAATAAATCATTGAAACTTAATAATTCGGTCAGAGCTTGCGCGATTTCGGCAAAAATATCAAAATCAAACGGCCATTATTTCAGGAGTAAAAAATAAAATGAAAAACTTTTTTTTTTACATTAAAAATTGAAGAAAATACGTATAAAATATGTATAAATAATTATTGAAAAATAGATTTTTCCATTGTATTTCATTGTATTCACACGTCTAAACGAATTATGAATTTTGAAAAATTTGTTGTATAAATAATTGTTCTAAATTGAAAAGCTTTATCGACATTTCCATACAATTATTCCCATACAATACAATGAAAAGAACAGTTTTTCGATTACACAATTATTTCTTCATTTGATGCAAATAATTAATTTAATTATTTTTAGTTACGAAAATTTTCATTTTTTACTCCCAAAATGATCGGAGTTTATTTTATTTTGCCATCGCTGCTGAGATCGCGTCATGTTATAACGAGTGGTGGTCGAATTATTAATTAAAGAATATTTATTGTACAAAATAATGGCCAACAAATTTGTAAAATCTAAAATTTGAATCCAGTGAAAAAATGTCTTCAATGAGACAATTATTTTTCCATTTATTATATACAATTTATTTAATTTTTCACAGAGGAATTCTTTTTTCCTCGATCTTCGTTTCCCCTGAAATTATCGCAGACGGTTATACTTTGATCTGTTAAGAATAAAATCGCATCAGGCTTTAAGGGGTTAAATGATATACTGACCAGTGCGAGATATTTGAGCGAGAGATCCTCCTCGGGCATCGTAGCGTCCGAAAGTACATTTGGAAATTGTCTCATTGTAGAATTTAGCAGGGTCGATGGTGTTGCATTCTCAATTGAATTTGATCGACAATTTTTCAAGTTTGACGACGTTGATGAATCGTTGTTGACGATGTTGAAAATTTCACTTCTATTACCTGCAGTCGATGAAACATTTTTTCGCCATTGACGAAAAGCATTTACCGCTGAATACGTTCCTGACGATACGGAGGACGCTTCGCCGTTGTCAACATCGTTCTTTTTCTCCTCTTCAGTCTCGTAGCGCTCCTCCTCCTGTTGTTTTTTTCGCGATACGACAACCCTATCATGACTTCTACTATGATGTTGTACTCTCGGCTGTTTAGTCTCCTTATTACTTTCCTTGCTAGTGCTCGGTGGCTGTAACAGAAAAAACCTAATTAAGTATTATTAATTATTCCGTTCTCCCGATTAATTCTTTCCATCCATAATTTTTTTTTCGTTTTTTTTTTTTTGCTTTCACGAGTATTGTATTTAAATATTTCGTTGAATATTTTTTATAGTAACCCCAATTATGAAAGGTATTGAGTTTTTTTTTTAATATTTGTCTCACTTGGTGTTTTTTAATAATGATTTTTTTAACCCTCCCTGGTCACAACTCCTAGCTGTAACACGCTGGTCACGCGGGGGTCAGAATGACCCTAAGCTCTTTTCGGCTCAAAATATCTCAAAATATATGCAATCTTTTGGAAAAAAATAATAGGACGTTTTTCGTAACAAGTTTATTGAACTTTAAGGCCGTACAGTTACATTTTTGAAAAGACAAATTTTAGTTTTAGTAGATTATAAAAAGTTTAAGCCACATTCTATAATTTATTAACTTCTGCTATTAAGTTTTTTTTTCTTTTCGTTTGAAGTTGACGATGACAAACTCTAAACTTTAGCCCATTCACGTATACTTGCGCCATAAAATTTTTGATAAATTTTTTCACATTTTTTTGAACTTATCCAAGTTTATGTTTGCTCGAAGTTTTTTTTATCGTTCATAAATCGGTTCGGGAAAGGAAGCTGTGAAAAAAATGAAATCCCTTTTAGATTTAGAACAGTAATATAAAAATTGTCAATAAAATTTTCGAGGGCCTGACGTAGGCTCGATGAAATAAAATGCCCCATATATGGCATTTATTTTTTCTTTGTCCTATAAAATTACGGATATGATAATAAAATCGGTTATCTTATTCAAAATTCGAATAGAATATTCATATTATTCGAATAATTCGAATATTTTATTCAAAAGTGATTACAATATTTCTTACTCATAAACTTCATGAAATTGAAAAATAAACATTGATAAAAATTATAATAACAGTAGTTAGGAAATTTACTTTCAATGAACTTGACTGAAAAACACCGAAGAGTCTTATTGATTTGAGTTATGATAGTTTAATACTATTTTATTCGTGACACACGTGGCGATATCATGAAACTGACATAGTTTGACACAGGCAAACAAAAAACGCAGGTGTATCGAATTGTAATTCATACCTGTGTCACACACAATATTTAATGTATCGCGATAGCATGTTTTATGATTCAAAAAAATAAAAAGAAACCAGAAAAAAAAAATGCCTCGAGAGTTTGTGATAAATCTTTTTTTTTTAATATCCAACATTCATAAAACACCGTGAAAATTCAAAAAATTCAACTATTTAAAACGAGCTAATTTTTCTTTATTATAATTCGGTAAAAAAAATTTGTTTATTAGCTTGATGCAAAAATAATTGCGAAGCTCAAAACGCCTTTGAAGAATTTATCAGTTTCAGAACTCATGAATTCTATATCACCAGAATCAACAGACTCGTTTCTTGTTCACAAAAAATGCGCAATGTAATAATTCCTATTTCGATTAATAAATTTCATTCGATAATAAGTTGACATATATTGCTTTGAATTTTATCATCCAAAATCGAAATTATTTTTGCACCAACCTAATATTTTTTTCTATATTTTTACTGTGAATAAAAAAAAAAAGAGGCCAACATTCATCGAGTATTTATAAAATTTTCAAGCACACATCCCATGTTAAATTTTTTACCTGCACGGTCGTATATTTCCGATAAGGCGGCTCGAATTTCAATCAAAACAGCGTGTTAGGCCTCGTGAAAGTTTTAATTGAAAGAAGAGAAGTAAAAAAAAAACAATGGCGAGATAAGACTCGTGATTGCAGTAAGCGAATATGCGTATATCTATATGTGTATATATATATATATATATATATATATATATATATATATATATATATATATATATATATATATATATATATATATATGTTTGACTGATAAGCCGGTTATAACGAGTAAGCTGGCCTGAAAACGAATCTCTGGTAGAAATATTATCAGGACTCTCGGCTCGTTGAGCCTTTTTGCACTCTTGTCTGCCTTAACACACAGCATTCGTGGATTCTTTAATATTTTTCGAGGAATCCAATATTTTTGCATATTTTTTTTCCTCTCAAACTGCTCACGTACTGCCCTTGATGAATTAAATATATCTTGTCGCATCTCATTTTGTTGCCTCGGATCGATCGTACGAGGTCATTGGGACGAAGCGTGATTGCTCGAGTTGAGAAGTTGGCAAAAAAATAAAACAAAAAACAAAAGTTGCACGCCTTTGATAAAGCTGCTTCGCGAGAAGGTAGGTAGTGAAAAAGAAAAAAAAAAAAAAAGAAACACGACTCGAGATGTTTTCCTTGATTTGCGACTTGATGACGACGAGTCTTTCTTCCCCAAGAATTTTCATATGTGTGTGTTCGATATGTTGTACATATTATTATCGAGCGGTAAGCTGCCGTTGTGTCTGGCCTGACAGACGCGCAGAGCCGAAAGGTCAGCAGGAAGCATGGGTCGTTCATCCGTCCGAAATAGATTTTACATATGTACCGTAGAGAGTATATACATATATATACTTATATACACGTTGGAATCGCGAATGAGAGCTCGGAGGTGTGAATTTTTCATAATGAGGTAGCAGGGAGACAAAAAAACGTATTCCTCATTTATAAAAGTTATATTCATGTGCCTAAAGTTTGGGTAAAAATGAAAAATATTTGAATACATTAAGACACATTTAGTTAATGGCGCTACCACCAGAGGCCTCCCTGCACAACGATGTGTACTTTTGAGCGCCCCCTAGCAGCGGCGTCAGTAAGTAAAAAAGTGCCTTATGAGAAAAAAGAAACAGTACATTATTAGTCATTCACATCCTAATATCTCACTCTTCCCAGTAGAGACAAAGAGTGCCTAAACCGAGCTACATTTTTGTACTGTATTTTGGCACTTATTACATTCGAATCAGATACCACAAGGTAAACATAAGACCGTTTAATTCCCATAATTACGGACGCAGATATATTATTTCCAAGCAAAAATCAATCTTATTGCCCTCTCAGTGCTGCCTCCTTGGCGGGGAATGAGGGAAGCATCAAATGAAAAATATCGAAAGTAAATTTTCCCATACAAAGACACCAGAAAAATTACTAAAAAAACTAACAACAAAAAATATTGTAGGTTGCGACCCAAAATTTATTGTTGGCCTTTTTCGTTCACATAACTTATCCTTTGTTAGCGCAACATTTTTTACTGCACGCGCTAAGAACAAATCAATAAATGTGCTTCAACCTAACCCAATTTTTCTCACGCAATCTGTATTTTACTCCCATGCGAATTAAATGACAACGAAAATATCATACTGAAATACTTCGTTACCACGAAAAGGATCGTAAACATTTGATTTAATCGCCAAAATCAATCTTGTTTGTCTCAACTATCAGTGTTGCTCTGGTGGTCTTATGAGAGCAGATAATTAGTTGGCGATTGGCAATACAGAGATTATTTACCTCTTCAGAAAAAAAAAAAAAACAAAATACCAGAAAAAAATATATTTACATGTTCAAAGTCACCTCTCCAGAAAGATACAAGAAACCAGAAAGTAATATATACATATTCAAATCTGCAACCGTAGCATTTATTACAGTGACGTGTTTAAATGAATAAACGTGTTTATCATTCGAGAGTCTCTGCTGTTCGTACGAGGATACTATAATGGCAAAAATCGAGCACAGAGCTATAGTAGGTCGTCGTACTTTTCACGATGGGACCTACTTGACTATCGGCAGTAGTAACAGAGAGAGAGAGAGAGAGGGAACCAAGAAGCGTCGAACGATGAAGCAGAGAACTATTCTCATTACGGCGAGACGCGCATTTCCCCATAACGGTAAAGACGGGATAACGAATAAACTCAAACCCAGGCAAAATGTAAGGAAAAACAACCTCTTATACATATATTTTTCCTATTACGAGCTTCTCATTCGTCCTGTTCACGATTTCCATTCAATGTCTTTATTGTGTGGGTGTGTTACGTCTCTACTATTTTCCATATCAATGGACTCCCTGCAGCCCTTCATTTCAATATATTTCCCACGTATAAAAAATAACTTCGACGGATAAGAATAATAATAAAAAAATAATAATAACAGAGGGGTTTTTTGTTTGTCGTACCTTGTTGAAATGCGCCTGTAGTAGTCGCTCATACTGATCTACTGCACGTAGGCAAATCCTCGTTGTAAATGCTTCCATCCGTGCTGGCAGGGGAGCGTGGCACACGCTGCTTGACATTATTTCACTTTTTGCTTCGTTCGCGAAACTCACACTGGTTGAAAAGTAGAAAGAAACAAAAAAAATCTGCACTCGAAATCTTTTCCACTTTTTTTTTTTTTTTTTTTTTTTTTCCACCAAAGTAATAAGAAAAAGTAAAAATGAACACCACGACACGAAATATTTACACTGTGCAGGCAAAATTTCAGGGGAGTTTTATCGCAGTGAATGTTTTTTTTTCCAATAAACTCTGATTCCCTTTGAAAACGTGGCGCACAGTGGAATCACTGGGTGTAGAAACAAACAAATATTATGAAATTATCGCCATTTATTTTTGTTAAAAATTAGTGAGAGGATTTAACAATTTGTGCAAATTGATTAATTTTTTTTTGTCTTCATCCTCTCCGCTGTTTGAGAGTTTCGTTCTTGATTCGTACACACTGCTCGATACTCAGCTGGCTTACTACTGAACAGGCGAGAGAATATCAACGTCATTTGATCGCTTCGGTTCTTCACTCCTTCCGCCCGTCTCTCTCGCCCACTTCATTCTCCGCACCGCCCTCTCTAACACACGTATAAAATATAGTATAACATACGATGAGTTATATTGGACTCATGTAGCCCTCACAATGTAGTATTATGTCACTGTGTGTCTCATATATGTGGGACACGGGGGTAAAATGGGACACCCGAAAAAAAAATTGACAAAATTATCAAAGAAACGTTTCGATTTTAGCTGCATTTGTGTACTGTCCCATTTTGACCCACATTATTTTTTTCAACCTTATTGTACCTTCGACCCTGACAGACGCTCGATATTATTTGTTAACAGATGAAAAATCTCCTTGTACCTGCAACTTTCAATTTTGTCCCACGTTTTACATATATCTGTATACACACCACGAATTATTCTGTTTCGTTGCCTCATAAGTGTAGGGGACAGCGGAAATATTTCAATTTCCTTCGCATTTGTGCGTTACCAAGTTTTTCCAAATTCATCTCGCGTCGTTATGCCCTCCAGCCATGACATGATATTTAGGCGTCGATTAGTACGGTGTCTTATACTATGTATTGTACATATAGTTCACATTTTGACTCGTCGTCCCATTTATTTTGGATATCGGGGTAAAGTGGGACACGTTCTAAAAAGTAATGAGAAAATTGGCAAAGAAACTTTTCAACTTCCGGTGCGTTTGCGTGCCCACGGTCCCATTTTGCCATAGGAAAATATTTATATTGCAATTCTGACAGGATTAATTATTTAAATGGTTGAAGAATCCTCCTTTTCTCACGCTATCTCATTTTCCCCCGGCCTACATATATATAAAGCAAATATATACGGTATGTATTTTCTCGGTTTGCCTCATCGATTGAACGCCGAGGCTACAAAGGACACGTCTTGAAATGTAAACAAACTTTTACAAGGAAATCTCTCAATTTCCTTTGCATTTGCGTATTGTCCCATTTTGCCCCACTTTTGCTCGCAGCATTATGTCCTCCAGAAACAACATATAATGCTCGAAGGATAAAACTTTCATGGCATAAATATCAGCGAAACTTTGAAATTATTCAAATTTTCGCAGAAATGTCCCAAATTTATCGGGCTTCATGTGATGGGACAAATAAATTCATATTTCAGCGTTAACATGATCATCTGACAATTGTTCTCGATAGTCGATATATTCGGATTACTCTCCCTATTCCATTTTGCCCCCACTTTATATGTGCGCATAGTTGGTATTTTGTCCCAAATACCCCAGGCATCGCGAGATGGAAATTCATAATTAAATTCAATATACCTCATATTAGGATCCTAAAACGATTTTTTTTCTGTCCATTTGGGCCTCACGTACGTAATTACAGCATTGGATGTGCACAAATGAACCCATTCGTGTTGTTGAGGATTACAATATGGTATAACGGGACACGTTTCTTACATTATCGCGTTGACCCATTTTGCCCCACATATCGTACATTGTAGCTGCAACAGTTCCACTGCACGATTCGAACATCGTTGATATGTCCCGTTCTTCCTTTGCTGTCCAAGGACAAAGCTATCCTACACTATATAGCACGTGCAGTATTTTGCCTGGGCCAGATTTACGTGGGAGACTGGGGTAAAATGGCACACTTCGCAAAATTTAATAAAAACAATATCGGCATTTCTTCATTTCCTTTGCATTTGCTCTCTGTCCCAATTTGTCCGATTCTGTTCCAAACCCGCAGATCTCCCAGGTACGATGTACAAATATTTTTGTCCCAACACGGCCTATATATATATATATAATTATAGAATTATTAGGTAATTGGATATTGATACCGTTAAATAAACACCTTTTTCTCCTTACTGACCATTTTGCCCCAACCTACGCAATAATCACTGGAATGCCCGGAAGTGATGGTGGCACGGAACGATCAGACTATCCTTCGTTACAATCGTGATTAATCAGCATCGAATTTCGATGAATCGTCGTATATTTTCATTGCGTTATTTTACGGGATATGATGAGCCACCACGCCGTGTTTCTATTCTGGACTCTCGCATATGTCTATTTAACCATTAAAATGATTCACATTTCATTCGATCATCGAGAGATATATTCTCCAGTGGGAAAATTGCAACGCGCAATAATGTCTCTCATTTATACATTGCATAGCACAATTGCACGAGTTTAATTAAATTTCCTATTATTTCCTTGATCTCCCGTGCTGTGTGTCATTCTATTCACAGTGGAATTACAACGGAGATGGATCACCGAGTGTAAAAAAATAAAAAAAACAAAAAATTACGTGTCTTGTGTTCGTTTGTTTATTTGCGTGAAAGGTTATGAGACGGTATAAGTAGAAAAAGAGAACTGTATTACAGTTTTGTGCAGAAATGTCAGATATCGACGAGAACTGTCTCGTTTCGTTTAATATGAAAAAAAAGGGGGGGGGGTTAGGTTATACTACCTCTCATTATCTTCTCGCTTGTTGAGCACGCGAGAACGTGCGTCATTGCGGGCAAACATGACGTCTCTTGGTGCGTCGGCCTCTCTTTCTCCCTTTCTCTCTCTCTCTCGATCTCTCGATCTCTCGATCTCTCCCTCTCTCTATCTTCCTTTCGCTTCTTTTCACGCCTTTTTTTAACTCATAAAACCTCGGCCGTGCGTGCGAACCCAAAGCCGAGAGAGCCGGTGAAATGTGTCCAAATTAATACCATCAAACACTTAGAAAGTCCTCGCTGAGAATTTTCTCAATGAACAGAAACACAGAACATTGTTGTACGATCAAACGAAAATATTTACTAAGAGATCGTCGTCCCTTCCTCCGTGCACTTTGCGCAACAAACCCCGGATAATTTATAGTTTATTTGTTGTATATTGAGAGGGAATAAAAATTTATTGATCTTTGCTAGGATTTAATTGAGTCATGAACGATTTTGAGCCAGATCGATTTTTTGTTGCCTCAAAAAAAATCGGATGCAGAAAATGCTTGTTAAAAAAATTTCAGTGACTCCAACCTATATACATATATTGAATATCGCCCCTAAGTTGACCATATTAAGCCTCCCCTGACGCTTTGGCATCAAGGAATTATTTTATTTTGAGTGGCTGTAAGTGCCTGCGAGTGTTTGTGTGACCTCTGCTTGACCCTATCAATTTTTATACACGACGGCTATGACAACGAAATATTTTTATTACGCACGAAGATAAATTATTATCTCGCAAATTTTGAGCTTATATATCATTATTTCGTCAGTCCCGAGAAATTATTATCGTGCGCAGCGAACCTTGAGGAGAAAAAAAAAAGATTGTGCGTGTTTCAAATGGATGATGAGTGAATCTGTTGGGTCCAGCAGGCGTGGCAAGAATTTTGCCAAAATGGCGAAGAACGGAATTTTTTTAAAAATAATTTCAAATGCCCGAGAGTTATAAAATTTTTATGCACTATAAGGATGACCATGAGACTTTTTCTTATCGTCGTTCACCTCATGACCTAATCGGATTTCCGTTCCTCATTTCCCGTTTCGAAAACCCAAATTAATGCCCTATTGACAAAAAATTCTTGTTATGGAGTTATCGTTGTTATGGATGTGAGAAATGCTGAAAAACAAATCAATCATTTTCCATATCAATATATCCTTCCAATATATTCCGGATGTATCAGGCAACTCGACCATGAAAAAAGTCATACAGTAATGATATTGATGATGGATAACTTTCGAGGTATGAAAATACATCAATTGGGCATAAATAACAATGCTAGGTACGATTACTGTAAGACCTTTTTCTTTTTTACATTAAATTGGCTTAAAGTATTCGGAAAAAAATTTAAGTTAGAGAAAATTATGATGAAAAAAATTATAATTATCAACTAAAATCTTCTCCACCTGTGTCATGAGTTGATTAGAGCTGATAAGAAAAATTTAATCACCAAAAACATAATTTACACGGCTTGAAGCACACAAATAAATACGAATAGAATTAGGTCACCAATTCAAATGAGCAAAACAAAAAGATAACTGTGCGAGAAAAAATGCAAAAATTCTACGTAACTGCGTCAATGATTGATGTGTCAAATACATTAGTCATACGATAAAAAATGATCGCAGCAAGTAAAAATATAATTACAAAAAAGAACGAAAGAGTAAAATGTTGCCATCCCACACGGTATACAAACTATTTCGTATTAAATGAAAAAAAAATTATCAGCAAATTGAAATTTGTACAATTTTGCAAAAATCTTTCGGTCAATTTGAAAAAAACGATAGAATTTATTCAATACTTTAGTGAATTTTTCAAATTTTTTAAACTTTTTCCATAAATAATGCAATAAAATTTCGTTCAATTAAAATATAACCATGGAAATTGGCGACTGAGATGTTAAAAAATATAAAATGATCCTTGTAATAATGATAATCTAAAAGTTGATCAATTATTTATCAGTATTTTTTGGTAATTAATCAAGTTATTCGTAAAAAAAAAAATAATGCTGCTTTAATTTTATCTTTGCACCAACCTATTAAAAAATTTGGGTTCATTGTGTTTATTAGGCCAGAATATTAATATAAAACAACTTAATTGAACAATTTATAACTCAATTTTTTTGTGTTAATTATAGATGTCACAATCTGGCAAATATGTAGAATTTTGATATTTATCGTATGTCTGACCTAACGTTACTTACTATTAACATAAAGATTCAATTTGTTTTGTCCTTTCCAAGCGACATTAAATTTTACTCTCTGATGGTGTCGACGAACTTTGAAATTGCATCATCTCAAAATTAAGTACCCAAACTCAGACAGCTGAGTTTACATCGTGTTTATGTCAGGACCTTCTAAAACTTATGATGAAAAATTGGTAAAAATAAATCATTGAGGGTAACCTGATTTTGTTAGCCCAAGGAGTGCTAGATTTTTTTTTAAGATTATTCTGAGTAATTGTCGATAATGCATCACATCCTCTTTTACACGATGTTTTATTAGCATAAAAAAACAATAATATGAATTAATTATTAAATTGAATAACAACACTTTTTATGTCATTTTTTGAAAAAGCGTGTTTTTGTCTAATTTTTTGAAAGTAGAATCCACATCGTTGCTCAAATTGTTATTCTTCATAAATACTTTGTTTTTTTTTTTTAATGAGCTATTTTTTTTTCAAATCTACCAAATTGCGGTGCTTCGTTTTATATTAAATTCCTCAATTTTAAGATACATCGATTTTACTGTATAACTTAACCGTTTCGTATTCAGTGGTAACATGATTGTAACTTTTAAAATTCATAACGTCTACAAAAATTACCCGATTGAAGCGAACTTTAGCTCTTTATAAAGATAAAGAGGTATTCCGGCTGCAAAAAAATTGGCATAATTTAACTCGGGTCAATGTGTCAAAAAGCCACAAAATTGGGTGAAAACCAAAACAACAAAAAAAAAAACATCATTTATAACACTATTTTTTGATTTTTTTTTCTTCGTATAATTGCCTTCAGTTGTTGACGAGAGTTTTTGAAAAAAAATGTTATTAGAAAATGATCCGTAAACGTACAAAGTAACGTACAAAATAAATCTGATGACCATTAATTAATGGGCAACCCTCGATTTTATAGCGTCTCTGCACCGGAAATGGACAAATTTCTCACATAAAAATTATGTGCAATAGTTTTCATGTGACAATTTTATTTATGGACTCATAAAAATATCCTTATCGTGGCATAAATTGATCTTCATTCTACCACTATTTTCATATCAATAAAACAAAAATTCATTAAATGTTCTATCAGGTGAAGGTTAGTAAAAACTTAGGAGCATTAATTAAGGGGCACCACGAAACCCTCGATTTTATATCGTCGCTGCACCGGAAATGGACAAATTTCTCACATAAAAATTATGTGCAATAGTTTTCATGTGACAATTTTGTTTATGGACTCATAAAAATATCCTTATCGTGGCATAAATTGATATTTGTTCTACCACTATTTTCATATCAATAAAATAAAAATTCATTAAATGTTCTACCAGGTGAAGGTTAGTAAAAACTTAGGAGCATTAATTAAGGGGCACCACGTAACCCTCGATTTTATATCGTCTCTGATCCGGAAATGGACAAATTTCTCACATAAAAATTATGTGCGAGAGTTTTCATGTGACAATTTTATTTATGGACTCATAAAAATATCCTTATCGTGGCATAAATTGATCTTCATTCTACCACTATTTTCATATCAATAAAACAAAAATTCATTAAATGTTCTATCAGGTGAAGGTTAGTAAAAGCTTAAGAGTATTAATTAAGGGGCACTACGTAACCCTCGATTTTATATCGTCTCTGATCCGGAAATGGACAAATTTCTCACATAAAAATTATGTGCGAGAGTTTTCATGAGACAATTTTGTTTATGGACTCATAAAAATATCCTTATCGTGGCATAAATTGATCTTCGTTCTACCACTATTTTTATATTAATAAAATAAAAATTCATTAAATGTTCTATCAGGTGAAGGTTAGTAAAAACTTAGGAGCATTAACTAAGGGGCACTACGTAACCCGCGATTTTATATCGTCTCTGCACCGGAAATGGACAAATTTCTCACATAAAAATTATGTGTAATAGTTTTCATGTGACAATTTTATTTATGGACTCATAAAAATATCCTTATCGTGGCATAAATTGATCTTCGTTCTACCACTATTTTTATATTAATAAAATAAAAATTCATTCAATGTTCTATCAGGTGAAGGTTAGTAAAAACTTAGGAGCATTAACTAAGGGGCACCACGTAACCCTCGACTTTATATCGTCTCTGATCCGGAAATGGACAAATTTCTCACATAAAAATTATGTGCGAGAGTTTTCATGTGACAATTTTATTTATGGACTCATAAAAATATCCTTATCGTGGCATAAATTGATCTTCATTCTAACACTATTTTCATATCAATAAAACAAAAATTCATTAAATGTTCTATCAGGTGAAGGTTAGTAAAAGCTTAAGAGTATTAATTAAGGGGCACCACGTAACCCTCGACTTTATATCGTCTCTCCATCGACAGGCCCATGACCCAACTAGTCCTGGTCTTTCCTACACTAAAATATATTTCTTTCATTTATTTCAAAATATTTGTTTTTTATCCATTCAATACTCGTGCCTATTATGAAACTTTAATTTATTTCCATAATGTATTAAGCTCCTCAAAGTATTTATGACGTTATGGCTCAAGTACTTTATAAAAAATATTGATTCAAGCTAAAAATACTATCAATTGAAGTGAACGTGACCCTGAGCTCGACAATACGACGTTGACATAGAAAAATACATAATTTTTAGGATGTTTTTACACAAAGTGTTGACCTTGCTCGATCCATTATTCAAAAGTTTATCATTTCGACACATTCTTTTTAATGATAATCCATAAGCTTGGCTTGATTTCAATGAATTCTCATTCATGTCTGTTTTATTTAGCGATCTACAAATTCACCAAATCGCAATTTGTGATAATATTTATAATGGATCAATTATAATCACTTATTTATGAAAAATGGCTTCAACAATTAGGTAGATTGAATTTTTTCGCTATATATATACTCGAGTAGCTGAATGAAAAATTTAGCTCGGTCCGAGGCTATAGGGCATATTTTCATAAACAAAATGAGCTTTCATTCATCGTAATCGATCGTAATCGAAATAATTTCACGGATTAAAGTTTCTTTTAAATTGGTAAAAAATATTAGGTTGGCCAAAAAGTCATTGCGTTTTTTTCTAATAAATAGACATACATATCTTGAAATATAACTTCATTTCAAATCGCAAGATCATTATATAATTTAACAGCTGGCAGTTTATACTTGTTTTAATAAAAAGAACGTGCACTATTTTTTTAACAATTGTTAAATCTGCCTTTCATTTACACAGAAAAAAAAGGCAATAACTTTTTGGCCAACCTAATATATTCCCTTGATAGATAGAATGAGCTCGGCTTACTATTTAAAAAAATTACATCGTTATTAACCCTTTCCATATACAAACATGGGTCTTTCGTGTCCGATCGATTCAATTTATCGCCCCAATTACTGATTATTTTTCGATAATTAAATGATACTAAACTTAATTTCTTTTCCAAAATGAATTCAAGCCATTTATTCTATAAAGTTCAAAGTATATTAAAAAATTCTTAGGGATTTTTAAAACCACTTTGAATAGGTCAACAAGTCGTAAAAATCGAATGACTCGTGTTTGTATAAATCAGTTGCCATTTTTTACATGGTATGGAAAGGGTTAAATTAAAAATATTTCTTTCGAGCAGTGCCATGTGTAAAAACTTGCTTTTCATTACTTAATTTTTCTCTCCGATGGTCAGTAATCAGCTTTGTAATTTTACCAACACGACAAAAAATACTCAAAATGCAATAAAAAAAAATAGATTATTATTTCTAAAGATTATTGGCTCATAGAATGAATATCTTAAAAACAATGTACTCTATATTTTTAATACCAATTACAAATAAATAAATAAATTCAATTTGTTGAATTGAAAAGCTCAATTTGTTGGTGAAAAATATATAATTAAAGTTGGGGTATTGGGTACACCCCACGTGGTGGATTATTTTTTCACGTGAGTATAGCAGAGGGTTAAGCTCCGCTGGGATAATTCTTACTCAAATTTTCCAAAATTTCACAATTATTGTTATTAATTTATCGTTGTGTTATTTATTGTCATAATTCATTAATCATCGAGAAGTTACATCGTTGAATATTTCAAATACAAATGGCTGTCTATATTTTGTCTTTGTTAAAATCATTGCACTTTCTGTGTCTTTATATTATATTCTTAAAAAGTAAAATAAACAATTTCACAATACATATTTACAAGGGTTGATAATATTTTTTGTTTCAATTTCGATTATCCATAAAACAAATATTGAAAGGCAAAAATTGATTTTTGGCCAGATTGGAATGGTCTGTTCACTCGATACCCAAAATTATACAACAAAGTGAGTTTTTTTTTATGCAACATGATAAATATCTTCGAAAATATAAATCAATGGTCTATTTGCCCCATGTATAAACTTTGTAGTTTAAGTTCTCATCAAATGTTTCTCAACCTACTTTTATAAAAACGCTGTAGGATAACTCACAAATTATCTACTGAACCCTCCTGAGAGGAAGAAATAATAAAAAAAGACTACTTGTCCTGCGATCAAGAAAACGCGATCTCTCGTTTATTAGCTTCTCTCGCGCCTTCTCTCTCTTACACACACACATACACTTACGAGTAAATATATTCCCTCGTTGGTCCCAGAGATCGCGGCCCGAGTAGTTAAGTCGGGCCAACACCGTAAAGTCGTTCGCTGTTTCTGTATAGCTCGTTATAATGTTATCCTCGATGAAGTATCGCCTGTGCACGTGTGTAGTAATAGTGTGGTGAGAGAGAAAGAGAGAGAGAAACGGAATGCGAGAACGAGAGAATACACCGTCTCCCCGGAGGTCAGCATTGACGCAAATCCATCCGATGTCACGTGACCCCGTACAGGCCCCGAACACAATATACCCTCCTCTTTCCTCCTTGCGACGATACCGGCGACGACACTTGTGTATCCCGCGATGCCTTGCTATGCGACTACCTTTCATTTAACTAAATCCATATATATATATATATATATATATATATATATATATATATATATATATACATGGGGTCTTCCACGCCAAAACGACCTGGCTGTGATGCTCACAATTTTAATTTGTTTCCTCCTTCTAGTACTGTCTAAAGTAATGCAAAAAAAAATACCGCACAACAATTTTCAGATTACAAATCAAATTATTTTGGCAGTTGCAATTTTTTAAAGACCAAAATGTTAAATTTGCACTGTTAGCTGTTACCGATTTTCTTCAAATTTACACACGAAATTCGTTGATAAGGAACGAAATTTTTTAGACTATTTCGAAAATGTTTGGACTATTTGACTTCCGGTAGCACAAGCGAATTAATGACAAATTAATGTTTATTCAATTGTAGGGATAATTTTCCGTGGTTCACCTGAAATAGTTTCTTGAAGGAATGTGCTGTGAATATTGAATAAGTTTATTCAACAATTGTACTTTTTCGCTGAGAAAATTTCTTGTTTTTTTGGAGATTTTATGAATTTGGAAACCTTTTGGTGAAGAGTGTATACGTGCGGTGAATCCCCATTTTTTACGCGATTTTTTAAAGACCAAAATGTTAAATTGGCACTGTTAGCTGTTACCGATTTTCTTCAAATTTACACACGAAATTCGTTGATAAGGAACGAAATTTTTTAGACTATTTCGAAAATGTTTGGACTATTTCGAAAATGTTTGGACTATTTGACTTCCGGTAGCACAAGCGAATTAATAACAAATTAATGTTTATTCAATTGTAGGGATAATTTTCCGTGGTTCACCTGAAATAGTATCTTGAAGGAATGTGCTCTGAATATTGAATAAGTTTATTCAAAATTTGTATTTTTTCGCTGAGAAAATTTCTTGTTTTTTTGGAGATTTTATGAATTTGGAAACCTTTTGGTGAAGGCTGTGTATGTGCGATCTAACGCGGGGTGCGCGTGACGACCGTTAGTTTGTACCCGTGAATTAGTCATGTATATATATATATATGTTAACCCATTCGAGACCGATTGCACACCGCGTGTGCAAAGAAGAAAAAAAATTCGCTCCTGGGGACCGTGTTCGAAAAAAATCGCCGTCTCGAATGGGTTAAGAAAATGAAAAACAGTCCCAATGCCCACCCTACTGCTGTCGCACGCAACCTCATTATTTCACAAGCACTACCCATAATATCCTTCATAAAAATATTTTCGATTCGATATTTTTGAAAATTGAGAGCGCAGTATATGAAGAAATTTACGTCTGTGAGCCTGAAACTTCATGCCTATAATTGGTTCAATATTTTCGTAACATTAATTTACTTGTGCTGTGTGATGTATTAGTGTAAACATCTTCGAAATAGCCTTGAAAGTTTCATTCCTTATCGATGAATGTACTGTGTAAATTTAAAGAACATCGCTAACGACTGTCAATGTCAATTTAACACTTTTATTTTAAAAAAATCGTAACTGCCATAATAATTTTATTTTTAAATCAGATAATTTGTGAGCTTAATTTTTTTGTCTCACTCTATGACATACTAAAGGGAAAAAAAAAAAAATCTTGTGATTCACAGTCAGATCCATTTAGCGTGGAATGCCCCATATATGTCTGGATATAGATATATATTAATATATGTGCATGCGAGCATGTATTTCCTTACTTTCTTATTTAGCTCACGAAGTGCGTACACTACGTGCGTACGAGATATATTATTTATAGTACACGCAGCAGAGATATATATAGGTGCATGAGGTTACATTTTTATCTGGCCCACCCACGTCGTTAATCATCAATTAAGACGCCTCGGAGAAACCGTTGAATTGTTCTAGAATACCTTTTGCTCTCACACGCATAATTACATATATAATATAAATAAATATATATATATATATCGAAAGAAGCGCGGCAGTGCTAATCGAAATTAACGTTAACGCTCCTTTTGTGGTTTAAACCTGGTTCAATTTTTTCTAATAATTTTAACATAGTATGACCAGAGTTTAATCTCCGATTAACCACGAAGGAAACTGGCATAAAAGTTTTCAGACCTTCGCTGATATATACGTATTCTGGAAGGTTATGTAACTCGAATTATTGAAAATTGAAAGAAAAACATTTTTTTTGAGGAATTTTTTTTTAATGGTGTTTTTGAGTATACGAAGAAAGCTCTGTGAAAAATTATCAAAAGGATAAAGACCTTTTACTCCCGATCATTTCAGTAACTTTGCCAAAGCTCCTAAATTAAATTAGTTTGTTTCAAAGATTGTCATCTTGGACGTTTTGGAAACCTTAAAATAGTGTCGATGCAAAAAAAATGTAGAGGCCATCATTCAATTTTGAATATTTGTAAACAAAAAAATAAACAACGTTTTCGGCCATAAAATTCATAAATGTTTTCTTCTAGTATTTTCATCGTTAAAGCCCCAATCAAAATTTTTTCTCGATTTTTTCATTCGATTTATTCGACATCCTCTTAACGATTCCATAGCTGCGCAACGATGTCAGTGATGAATTTTATCTCGATATTAATCATTCTCGTTTGAATTCCATCAGCAGGCAATAATTATGGAACAATAATGAAAAAAGTCTCCCTCCCTTTTAATGTTCATCTACTCTAACGTCCCGGGGCCTGTATATAATACATAAATTCACATATTGCATATATATATATATGCAATATTGCCTGCTGATAGAATATATATATATATATAAAAAATAATTGTACAATGCGAAAACTGCGTCTCGTTTATCGAACTCATTCATTATGCATTGTCGCCATCTACATTGTGACACCGTGCGTGGCCCACACACGGTTACTGGACTGATTGTGTAATTTTATGCATATGTATTTTATTTTAGCGCCATCTAGAGTGTGGACAAGGAACCGTTGCTACCCCTTGTCCTTTGCATGTTCACACAATGCTCTTGCTCGTTGTGGTTCGACTATTTGACGTATATAACCAGTTACGAAACAATTATATATGTACAACGTATACGTGTATACTGCCATACACACACACATATATATATATATATATGTGTGTATGGCAGTATACACGTATACGTTGTACATATATAATTGTTTATATATATGTTTATAATATATATATATATATACATATATATATATATATATATATATATATACATGTATATACATGATGCATACGCGTTAGCTGTTATATATGCTATAATGAGTGACTGGGAGAGAGAGAGAGAGAGAGAAATTGGGATGAATATCATCGCGCTTCAATATCCTTGTCTGTCGTCTGCCCGGAAGGCTCATGGTTTACCCTCTTGTGGCTTTCTAGTTTTTGCGAAGATGAGTTTTCTGTGTCGTCAGCCACATATGGTGACCACACACACATACACACTCTCACACGCGTACAAAAACACCGTGGGAAGATGAGAGATATGGGATATTCGAAGATTTTTCCAAGCATCCGGCCATCTCGCTTTCAATCGCGATGAATTAGCATTTTTTGCTCACTATGATGCTTACCATTAATGCCGATTTATTTTACGATCGTTTTTACTGTTATTCGTACCGATCAACGACTTTTTTTTCATCATCAGTTTCACTTATCGTTGATTTTTTTTTTTTTTTTTCTACCATTACTCACTCGAGGAAGCTTTGTTTTTGTAAAAAGAAGAAATGGAGTTTTTACTAAATCTTCTAAAACGTTAGGATTTTTTTCTTTTTTTTTTTTCGATTTACAAAAAAATGTTCCTGCGTATGTGTGTGCGTGTATGTTATAAGCTTGGAAAAAATTACGTGTGTACATCTTTTTGAGAGCAGTTTGCCTTATGTTACTAAAACCTTCAGCTCCAAACCACCTTAATTTAATGCAATTTTTGTCCTAATTTCTAACGGGTGTCTTATTTTATGGGATTTTTAAGTTTTGGATAAAAAAAAACGTGATCGCTCGAACTTTCGTGAATTTTCAGCTATCGAGCCACAACCGCTTACACAAATAGAGTAGAAAATAAGGTTGTTTGGTATTGAGTTTGGGGTCAAATCGGTCAAAGGGTTGAGGTTTTATGGAAAATTTTCATTTTTTCTTTAATTTTTACGGGATCGCTCTGAGTTTCGTCAATTTGCATCTATAGTACCCATGAAACCCATGAAAATTGGGTAGCGATTGTTCCATACGCTATTTGTATCCGCGGTTGTTTGCATGTTTTATATTGAGCTTAGGGAGAATCGATACAAGCTTCAGATTTGAAAATATTTTTAAATTTACGAATTTTCGAGTTTTGCAAAAAATTGACACCTATAGCTGAAAAGTAGAAAAAATTGGTTCCTCATAATCTTTAAGCCTTTACAAACCATCCTCCACGACGAAGGTTAATTTAGGAACGTTATTTTCTCACAGAGAATGCTTGTAGAGGTAAATTCTCGAAAATCATGAAGAAGCAATGTAGATTTTAATGGACACTTTTTTTTCTCTACTATTATTCTTAATATCGCCTATTTTTTTTGTTACTATTTTTATTAACGCCAACTTTTTAACTATTATTTTTAATATATATATTTTTTATCGCCTATTTTCTATTTTCTATTTTCTATTTTCTATTTTTTTTTTACTCTACAATATATCGCATTTTTTTTCCCTCACTATTTCACGGTAATCAATCTATACGTGTGTCGTTTAGCCATGCGAAATGATTCTCCCTCAATTCACGTTAGCATAACTCATCATCGGGAAACAATCGCTACTTTTTCCTGCTACGATTAACAACGCGCGCCTCGTCGGATCTCTTCTTGTTCCTGCGGTCGATCGACGCATGTTTCCAAGAAACTTGTTTTTCAACGCGCATTTAATATCATGACCCAGCGTTTACTCATCATTCTCCCACGTTAACGTCAAAAAAAAAAGAAAAAATATAAAAAAAAACACCTCGATCATGAATAATTATCGAAAAATTTATTTATTCAACGTACGAAATTGAAAAAATAAAAAATAAAATAAATTACAACTATAAATTAGAAGAAAAAAGAGGTCTTTACGTGACCGCCTGAGCCTCGGACGAACTCAGCATTCGCACGACGTAGTGAAGTATCTTTGTCAAATCTTGACGTTGCTTCTCATCCGCCATACTTAACAGACTCAAACGTCCAATCACCTCTTGTATACTGTGCGAAAAACCAGCGCTTCTTATTGTTAATTTTCCCTTTTGGTTGTTGCTCACGAGTGACCATAGTATCGAGCCCGTTATGCCAATCTCGTTGAATGTACCACTCTCGAGAGTAGAGCGTAGAAGATTCATAAAGGAAACTTGAAAAAAAAAAAAATTATAATTAACGATAATCTTAATCAATAAAAAAAAAAAATGAGTTTGCAACAATATTATATGCTAGTCAAAATTATGCAACATTTTGTATCATCATTTTTATAAACTTCTCTGCAATACGCCATGTGTTTTTCACACGAAAACAATAATATTAATTTATCATCAAATAGCTACATAATTGTTTATGTGAATTTCACAAAAGGTGCCCCTTGTTCAGTTTTCTCCAAGAAAAATTCGAAACGTTGCTCCGATTTTTATTTTCCATAGCTAAGAATTTTTATTTATTGATTATATCTTCCAAAAACGTTTCAAGAATTTTCTCTTAGTTTTGATATTAGCAGGTTTGAAAATTGAAAAATTGATGAAACTTCGTGAATTTTTAATGTTTATTTAGAGGGCGTCCATATTACACTTGCCAACTTTCAAACACACTTGCGAACAAAATGAAAAAAAATGTACACAAATTCGCAAACATAGTCATTTCAAAATTAAGATAAAAGCCTTTAAAAATTTAGATGTATTCTGAAAAATCAGGAAATACATTCGATGGAAAGAAAGTGTTCAATTAATAATAATAATAATAATTATTATTATTATTATTATTATGATAAAATTCTCAATATGATTCATTTTTTAAAAAGATTTTTGTCCTATCGCGAAGTTTTAAAATTCTGGTGGAATTAATTTTTTGGTTGCAAATGTATGACATGTATGTATGCATCTTTAAAACCAGCTCGAAATTTTTCAATCACACATTTAATAATTTTGAAGATTTTCTAATGTAAGTCAATAATAGATAAGAAATTGTAGCAACGATAGTTACGTGAGAAATTTTTTTAGCGAAAATTGATAGAAAAATTGATAATTTGTTGACTAACCAGATGCCAACAGACGAGGTCTGTTTGCAGGATTGAAGACCAAATTTCGTAATGTAGAAATGGCCAATAAACGAGTTGCCGATGTATTTGATCTCGCCAATTCGATGAGCACGTCCAAACCATCGGAAGCCTGATAAACATAAAAAGAAAAAACAAAAAAAAAAACGATAGCACTCAATCATCGATTTTATATTATTACGAGAAGGGTTAGAAAAAAAACAAATATAAAATGTGATCGATGTGATAAACTCACTTTGGCAACGGATACCTGACCTTCCTCGTAGAATGTAAAATCGTTGAGAAATTCAAGACAATAAACTTCGAGGAGAGGCCAGGGTTTTGCTCTTCTCGTAGACGCGGGATGAATTTTTACGAACAATTGAAGGAGATTGCTCTAAGAAAAGAAAAAAAAAGAAAAAATTACATATTTAATCATTTGAATATAAATTATACAACGTAATATAATTTATCATCATTTTCTATGTTCGAGGCATTATTTTTGGGTCTTGATTTTTTTTAATAATATTTTTAGCACGATGAAAATTAATAATTTTACAAGTACGTAATTTTGCTCGACCTTCTCGTACTTTAGACAATTATTATTATTTTTTTAATACGACGTAAACGCTATTTCGTTAATTCATTTTTTTTTCACGGACTAAATCACGAAATTTAAAATCGATACGAAAAAAATAAGTTTTTCGAACATTTTTCTGTGCAACTTTCACACTTACAGTCGCTTTTTTTCCGAAAAAAAAAAAAAAAAAATTAACGCCACTTAATTTTCACGTGAAAAATAAATAAATAAATAAATAATAGTTATAGTGCTCGCGAGAATTTGAAGTTCTTGAAAGAATTATATTTAATAAGCAGTCTCTCAATTGCTTTCGAATTGTAAGAGATAATAACGACAATGATAATTATAATAGCGACCTTGGAAATGGCCACGCGACACTCGTGTACGTGAACGGAATTTCGCAGAGCGTGAAAGGCGAAGTGAAGCTTTTGATTGTCAAAATTACGTCCTGCCTTGTCGATTTCTCGACCAATCAAGCTTATTATAGCGTTTAATAGCGACGTTGAGTTTGAGCTTGCTCGCAATCCTATGCCATGTAACGAATTTGTAAGAGTCAACGAATGTGTGCCTGAAAATAAAATAAAAAAAAGAATGACGATAAGATAAAAACAATACAAAGAAAACGATAAAATTAAAAAATTAAGTAGTTAAAAAAATATATTTATTTGAAAAACCTTGCGAGCAATTAGTCGTGAAGGTCGCGACGAGCTCGAGAGCGGACGTGACGGTTTTGTCGTCGAGCGATATCCAGGCCCAGAGTTTGTGCAGACAATCTGCCAAGCCGGCTTTGCCAACTGTCTCTTTGATCTCGACGCTTTTATACATGAAATTCATGAGCAGATCAAGAACTTGCCTCGTTTCGTATAACAGCGGATAAACCTTTGTAATGAAAAATAATTAAAATTATACAAGTTGTCTCAATTTTTTTACTTCCTGCTTGAAAATAACTTTTTTTATTTTTCATAATTATAAGCAAAAAAAAAACTTAGGCATTTGTGTGAAATAAAATCGAAAAGCCCTCGTCTATGAGATTGCGAAAAAATTAATGAAAAAATCGCTTGCATAAGCCTCAAAATGAAAAATTGCGTTGGAAAGAAAAATACTCAAAAAATCCTAATTTCAATTTTTTAATCCTAATTTTAATTTATTTTTTTTCGGATAAACCTTTGTAATGAACAATAATTAAAATTATACAAGTTGTCTCAATTTGTTGACTCCCTGCTTGAAAATAACTTTTTTTATTTTTCATAATTATAAGCAAAAAAAAAAACTTAGGCATTTGTGTGAAATAAAATCGAAAAGCCCTCGTCTATGAGATTGCGAAAAAATTAATGAAAAAATCGCTTGCATAAGCCTCAAAATGAAAAATTGCGTTGGAAAGAAAAATACTCAAAAAATCCTAATTTCAATTTTTTAATCCTAATTTTAATTTATTTTTTTTCGGATAAACCTTTGTAATGAACAATAATTAAAATTATACAAGTTGTCTCAATTTGTTGACTCCCTGCTTGAAAATAACTTTTTTTATTTCTCATAATTATAAGCAAAAAAAAAAACTTAGGCATTTGTGTGAAATAAAATCGAAAAGCCCTCGTCTATGAAATTGCGAAAAAATTAATGAAAAAATCGCTTGCATAAGCCTCAAAATGAAAAATTGCGTTGGAAAGAAAAATACTCAAAAAATCCTAATTTCAATTTTTTAATCCTAATTTTAATTTATTTTTTTTCGGATAAACCTTTGTAATGAACAATAATTAAAATTATACAAGTTGTCTCAATTTGTTGACTCCCTGCTTGAAAATAACTTTTTTTATTTCTCATAATTATAAGCAAAAAAAAAAACTTAGGCATTTGTGTGAAATAAAATCGAAAAGCCCTCGTCTATGAGATTGCGAAAAAAGTAATGAAAAAATCGCTTGCATAAGCCGCAAAATGAAAAATTGCTTTGGAAAGAAAAATACTCAAAAAATCCTAATTTCAATTTTTTAATCCTAATTTTAATTTTTTTTTTTTCGGATAAACTTTTGTAATGAAAAATAATTCAAATTATACAAGTTGTCTCATTTTTTTTACTCCCTGCTTGAAAATAACTTTTTTTATTTTTCATAATTATAAGCAAAAACAAAAACTTAGGCTTTTGTGTGAAATAAAATCAAAACGCCCTCGTCTATGAGATTGCGAAAAAAGTAATGAAAAAATCGCTTGCATAAGCCGCAAAATGAAAAATTGCTTTGGAAAGAAAAATACTCAAAAAATCCTAATTTCAATTTTTCAATCCTTCTTTTAATTTTTTTTTTTTCGGATAAACCTTTGTAATGAAAAATAATTAAAATTATACAAGTTGTCTCAATTTTTTTTACTCCGTGCTTGAAAATAACTTTGTTTAATTTTAATAATTATAAGCAAAAAAAAAACTTAGGCTTTTGTGTGAAATAAAATCGAAAAGCCCTCGTCTATGAAATTGCGAAAAAATTAATGAAAAAATAACTTGCATAAGCCTCAAAACGAAAAATTGCTTTGTAAAGAAAAATACTCAAAAAATCCTAATTTCAATTTTTGAATCCTAATTTTAATTTTTTTTTTTTCGGATAAACTTTTGTAATGAAAAATAATTCAAATTATACAAGTTGTCTCAATTTTTTTTACTCCGTGCTTGAAAATAACTTTGTTTAATTTTAATAATTATAAGCAAAAAAAAAACTTAGGCTTTTGTGTGAAATAAAATCGAAAAGCCCTCGTCTATGAAATTGCGAAAAAATTAATGAAAAAATAACTTGCATAAGCCTCAAAACGAAAAATTGCTTTGGAAAGAAAAATACTCAAAAAATCCTAATTTCAATGTTTCAGCTCCTATTTGAGAAGAACCCTTTTGTCTACGAATATGAGCAATCGAAAACAAAAAGCAATACTTGAAATCTCGAATAAAAGAAACCTGAAAAACGTATAAATTGATTCCAATTTTTTAGCTACTTCTTTGAAACAAAAAAAAAAATCTATAAATTCAAACTAAAAGAATGAAAATAAATATTTTGCAAAAATCTCATAAATTCGCAATATTATATCAATCTTTCAGTCGCTTGTTCAAAAAAACTCTACAATTTCAAGCAAAATAAAAATAAATTAAAAAAAACCTCACATAAGACTTACAAAAAACTGCTAAACTATTTATAATTTTATCTTAATTTTTTTCTCTACTTTATACAAAGTTTTGAGAAGTTGAAAAATTATCAAAAAATTTCAACATTATCTTAATTTCGTAGCCATGAGTTTGAAAAAAAAAAAAACCCTCTGAATAATCAACGGGGAATGCACGAGTTTTGAAAAAGAAACTGAATTTTTTTCAATTTTTCAATCACTGTTTGGAACTAAAACATTTTGTGCACAAGTATAAGTGAAACTGAAGAAAAAAAAAATGTCAAAATACCTTTTTATCACGACCAGTTTTTGTCTTGTACATTTGATAAGGTTGAAGCGTAAATTCCTTGTGAAATTCTTTGAGTATCATGAGACAAGTCTCACCTAAATTTTCATCAAGAGCTGTTTTCTTGGCCTGCCAAGAGACACACAAGAGATTCGACAGTGCCCCTGTCACGATATCCTTGTCTCTCGTCACGTTGCAACTGTCCCGATTGAATTTTGCGTAATTATGAGCTATGAAAAGATGAATGAGAATTTTTGAAATTTCTGATCCAGTAGCAATATTTTCCTCCTCGACTCGTCTCGTTGTTGAATTTTTCCTCGCAATTGCGCTCGAGCTGATTAAATTATTCGCCACTGACAATTTATTGAGACTCGAGATAACTTGACGCAATTGATAATCGTTGTCCTCTTGTCGAGAATCCGATGATGTAACGAGACAATTGTCGAGAATCGAACTCAAAGATATTTCCATTGAATCATTATTTTTCCACTTTTGGCTGTCTTCGGTGCTTTCCTCGCTCGTACGTTTTATCTCCAGTGAGAGTAATGAAGCGAGACAACCAATCGAGCTCATACGTAATTCAGTCTGAGAATCTCTCATATCACGACATATCGAAATTAAAATCATTTGTGGTCCTGACAATTCTTTCGCTCTTATTATCGCCTCCATGTGCTGTTGTCCATTTTCCGTAAGAGATAAAACGGTAAGAAAATTGTAAACCTCCGTTGAGAGACTTTTTCGCAGATACGTGACTCGTTCCTCGTCCTCGACTGTGGCGAATTAAACAAAACAAAAATTAAAGTAAAATATAAATTCAAAAAATGAAAAAGATCGAATATAAGTTTTCGTTTATTCAAATATATATTTTTTGCTTCAGGGACTAGAGATAAACAAAAAATTGAGATATTGAAAAAAAAAGATGAAATTGAAAAAGTAAATAAAAATGAAAAGAATTTAATACATTTTGTTGAATGATAGACAATGAGATGGAGGATTATTCGAATGAAACGAGACAAAAATAATTTAAAAAAAAAACCATTTAAAACAAATTAGTATGAATATGCAAAGAAAAAAAAATAGTATTTGCTCGAATCAGGAACGATAAATTGGAGGATTATTGAAAGAAAGTAGTGCTCACAGTAATTTTCCTTTTCCAAATATTTCAGCATGAGGCAGAGTGTCTCCGATGAAAAATTAGCTATCGTAGCGAATTCCTGACAATGAGTTATACAATTAGTCATGAGGGTGCAGAGGTTTATATACATCTCCAATATATCGCAATAATGAGCGAAATTTTTTTTCTCATTCTCGTCGTATGTTGGAATAACATCGAAGCATCCTAAAAAATATTTGTCCAAGGATTGCTCGTAAATATTTTTTGCAACTTCCTCACCACCGACTAGTATTAAATTATTGAGCAGCATACACGTGACATTTATCAAAGATGGCGTGGCGACGAAATTGCGAAAATTCTCATCGTCCTCGGTCAAATTTTCAATTTCCTCGTGGTCCGAAAATATTGAATCTCGTTGCTCATTATCGAGACTCGTGCCAAGATATATGTTTGAGCATAAAACACTTATCTCATAATAAATGTTACTCTGCTCGATGTAAATCACGAGAGAATTCGATTTTAGTGAATCCATCTGAAAATATTGTAATTATTATTTGCAGTACTAGACATCGACTAAATGTTGCATTTGTTGGCAAAAAAATAAAATTGCTCATTAATTATTGAGCTTCGTACTAAAAATTACGTTTATCGAAACGCTCAAAAAATTTGACATTCCTTATTGAGAATCGGACAGGAGATAAAATAATGATGGGCAAACTTTTTAACTTTTTTATAGATAGTATGACATAAAACTAGAAAAGAGGGGAAGATATTTGTTTTTGATACTTTTCCGGCTGGTCTAAACATTGTACAATTTCACAGTCATTTAGAGCAGCTTCACAGATGTAAATCCTCTTAAAGGATTTTGAAAACAGTTTTTTTTTTCTTCAAATAATTTTTTTCACCCGGCTTATTTTATTAAAAGTGCAAATATTTTTTCAAGGCGACAATACACCCAATAATTCGACCCCTTGAAATAATAATGTTATCGGGTTCTCGATTTTTTTCACCGCATCAGTTTCGGTTAAAAAAAATACTCAGTTGAAAAAAAAAAAAAAAAAAATGGAAGTGTTAGAATTTCTACTTTTTGTTTCTGATTTGTTTATAAAAAATTCCCAACGACATTTTATTTGGAATACCTACCAGAACATTAAAAAAAATCAGCAGCCTCTTCCGATCACATTTGTAGGAGTAGGTACATTTTGAAGCATATCCATAGACGAAAACTGATATGGGTACAAATTGACCAACTGATAGGTATTCCAGATAAAATTCCCAACGACTGGAAAAAAGGGAAAAAAAAAATCCCCTACAACTGCAGTCGGATGCCATCGGCGTAGAACTGCAAAATAATGGCCTATTTAATTTTTTTAACAAGTAAATGATAAGTTATGAATAAAAAATAAATTAATTTTCGTCTATGGATATGCTTCAAAATGTATCTACTTCTACAAATGTGATCGGAAGAGGCTGTCGATTTTTTTTAATGTTCTGGCAAGTATTCCAAATAAAATGTCGTTGGGAATTTTTTGTAAACGTTATTTAACGTTATTTTCATATAATTATTGGATGCATTGTCCCTTTAAATTCTTCAAAATGGAGTAATTATATTCGGGCTTAAAATATTTGGGTTTGAATATTCTTGGTACTTCCGGTATAGTTGATTTTTATAAAATATTTATCTCATTTGAAAGGACGAAAATTTCCATCTGTTTTATACTTTTGGAGGGAAATATGTGTGAACTACATTCTTCACAATTATTTCCAATAAGCATTACATTTTTTAAACAATTTTCCATAATCTTTCCCAGAGCAAGCTATATGTCCCTTGATCGACCTACTGAATGTACCCAATTACCATGAAATAAGGAAAGTAATTATCAATTCATCTGAATATCACGAGATTTATTGCAAATTTACCGGAGGACAGATATTGGATTTGATTTTCGAATTTACAAGGAAACAAATGTTGAATAATGTTTATTGTTTAGTAATTAAAGTCATTTGCTAATAGCGTACTAATTCCCACGTTAAAAAATATATTGAACCAAGAATATTGTTAACACATGTTCTCACAAAATTAAGACGAACTCAAATTAAAATTGATGGATTATTGCGAATTTTTCGATAAAAAATGTAAATTTATCTTTTAGACAATTGCAATAAACTGGAGAATCTTTAGATGGATTATTCGTTATCTTTTCCTATATCAACTATACATTAATTAGACCGACCAAAAGACAATCGTCTTAACTTTATTCTGGAAAATTTTAGAAACAATTTTTTTTTTGATTTAGTACTTTTTGCAAATGATTACGAAATTAAATTAAGGAGGGAATATTCTGTGTTGTATGTACTGGAAAATAATTTTTATACGCTAGTGACAATAAGGACAGGAAATAAATTATCCTTATTCTAGTAACATGCTAACCAAATGGGTGCTAAATTTCTAAAATTGTTTTTACAATCTTGCACAGAATGATCATTGATAAATTTCTGCATTGTCTACTGCGCCATGTTTTTTTGATAATAACAATATAATAGCATAAATAATAATATAATCATAATAGCTATTTATTATCAAATAACTACATTTATTTATGCAATTTTCTGCAAAATTGAACGATAACAATCGTTCAATTTTTTTCAAAGATAAACCCACACCACTCACCCAATTATTATCTCTCATAGCTCGTTATTGTATGTCGAAAGATCCTCCACTAATTTTCGATCATAAGACATATCGATTTTTCGCTATAAGTTAAACAATTTCTTTATAAACAAAACAGATTTTACAAAAAAATAAAATTGATATTTTTGTTCAACGAATAAAATGAAGCTGTTAGAAATAGAAATAGAAGCCCACCGGTTTGGATTATTCTTCGTAACAATTGAAGAAAAATTATCTGTTTGGAAATTGGCATCGATCACTCTATTTAAAAATATTTCCCTATTAATTCTATTTCGTTTTGCAAATAATTCTCCATTAATCGTTTTGTATGTTGAAAACGCATGTTGTTGTCCAGGCTCAAAAAATCCACCCCAAAAAATAGTAAAAACAATTTTAGTAAATTTACCACACATTTGACTATAGTGCAGGACTTTAGCTTCATCCGAATATAATTCAAACTCACGTATTGAAAGGACGTTTTATTAGAATTCTTGACCAAATTTCCAAGTGCTATGCAAGCTTGTTCTCTGACGATGCAGCATTCCTCCCTATTGGCAAAATATTGAAGTAACGTATGACACAAATCACTCGGTGCCAAAACGATAGTTCTTAACAATTGCGAGCCCACATGCTCAAATCTCGTTAATCCAGCTAATAATTGAAATGCCGAGGCTCTCACAAGAGGATCACGATTTTTCCAAAGCATTGGCAACCAGCTCAAATTACGTTCATCGTCATACCAAAAATCATTGAATTCATTTTTTAAAAAATTTCTTCTCATCTCGTGAAAAATATGATTGAGACATATTATGGAATTTCTCGTTATTGAAAGTCCCATAAAGCTGACATTTCCAGCACCGTAGAAAGAAATTATTAATTCTATCAGAGCATTGCCGAGTGTTGTTAAAAGATTTTTGTGACCATTCCAGTGTCGTTGTTTGTTCGTCAAATGAGCCAAACATCTGAGTAACCAATCCAGATAAGCGAGATTATAAAAATTTTGTTGTTTCTCATGCTGTTGATGATGAGACGATTGTCCCTGATCACCAAAGCAAAGATTCATCACTATCAACTCGATAAAATTTATCCAAGAATTTGTTTGTAAATTTTCATCAATTTCTCTGATTTCCTCAATGGTTGAGGCTGAACGTACTAATTTCAGTACAGCCTCATGAATCTCTTGATTATCCGCATTCATAGCACCATACAAATCGCTCAAAGATCTTGTCACATTTTTACGAATAATTTTACAAAGCCAATCCTCATTATTTTCTTCTCTCATCACGATACCAATGTGAGAGTACAAAAAATTGACAACATCCACGAAAAGCTCGCAATCTTCCTTGTTTGTTGGTTGTGAGAGTAAAAAACGTACAAAAGTTTTCTCCCATGCTAATTTTCTCAATTCATGATCGTTCGTACTGTCGTTGCTGGAAATTTTCCAATATCTCAGATACAACGAGAGACGATCCAATGATTCAATTACTTGACAGTGCATTGTTGAATTTTGTATATTAACGAGTTGCTCATTGACGCAATAATGGACAGAAGTCCGACGAAAAGTCAATAGCTCGAATTTTTGTATTTCGAGATTTTTCGATATATCTCGAAATTCGAGATTTTCAATATTTTCGTGGAAAGCTTGATCGGTGCTTGATCGGTGTGTTGTCCAGAACCAGAATTGCCGCAAAAACGTCCAAACGGACGAATTATCGCTGTGCGCTGTCCCAATTCCTTCACCTCTGTTCATACTCGATTTCCAATGTGATTTCCAACTAATAGAGAGTCTCATTCTCTTTGTTATCACATGAGGTAAAGAAACAACGTTTGTCTCATCATTACTTCTATCAGCTGGCATTTTTATGTACTCGTTATAGAGCAACAAACAGAGAAACTGCGAAGCATCAATTCTCACACTCTCGTTGTTCGGAAATAGAAACAATCCTCGCAATATATTGAAATAAACATCCGGTCTGATTGACAAATCGTGACGAACCGAACTCTGCGTAGTCGTGAGAATTTTCAATATCGCCAAAAGAGGAATAATTGAGTCTGGATAATTTTCAAATTCTCTCTCAATCAATGATTTTTCCATTATATCGAGAATCAACGATAATCCATTTTCTCGTAAGAATAATTTGTGTAAACAAGTATCAGTGAGCATTACGCTAATTTGCACAAGTGCAGATTTTCGTATTTTTGGCTCGACATCCGGTGTTTTAATTAATTCTAAAACTGAGAGTAAACTGCTAGTTTGATAATTTCCCTCGGAACGTTTGAAACCGGCGAAAGGTCTCTCGATGATACAGAGCGAGCTTAACGGAAGTCCATGAAGCGATGAGAGACGAGGAAGTTTTTTTGACGAATCTTTCTCTCGACCCAAAAAAAAAATTAAACGGCAAATAGCCTCGTCTCTCAGTCTGCTGTCTGGTGAATAAAGAAACCTCAAATTTCCTCTCAAAACTTCAATGTGAGGAATTTTTATGCTCTCGCAGACATCAGGATCGAGCATTTTTGTGATGCACTTTCCGAGCTGCGAATTCGTATCAGCAATTGCCTCCAAAAGTCCAAAAACTGGAATTAAAGCATCCTCGAGCAATTTCATCCAACCCTCATCGCCAATATGAATTTTTCCCTTTAATATGTAAATCATCATGTCCTCGGCAATTTGTCTTATCGTTTCGTCATCACCGTCAATTCCGTGACAAATAATTTCTGTCATTGTTGCTGAATTCAACAAAAAGGCGACTTTTATCCAGGCATTTCTGCCAATTTTTTTCGCCCCTACACCAAGAGCCTCGGACACGCATTGACAACATTCCTCGTATGTTTTTCTTCTTATGGACTCGTCAGGATTTGCCAAAAGATCGAGCAGCAATTTATCAGCGAGTGATCTCTCATCGTTCTCCAGTATTGGGTTTGTTTCTTGTAAAAATTTCACGTATTTGCTAATAAGCGAGAGACTTTTGTGACAAGATAAACTTGCTTTTGCTGACCACATGAGTTTCAATGTCTCGATGTTTGAACGAGTTTTTGATGATCTGTCAGTCATCAAATTCATCGCAGCTTCGAGAGAAATTGTTTTGTATCTCGTTTCGTCGAATATTTCTAAAATTTCGATCGTTTCGCTGTCACTGAATCGTCGAGCGTATTGTTCGAGGGTCGAATTTTGTTCAGGATTTAGCAAAAATATTGGAGCATCCAGGAGAGCCTGAGTGAGAGAAATTTTGAGATTTTTTGGCACGATAATATCGGCGAGTTCGAGAGGAACAATCGAGCTTAAAATTTTTGTAACTAGACGGAGAATTTGAAGATAAATTATGCGATTATCGTCGATATTGCTTGAGCCAAAATATTCGACGAGATTGCCGAAAAGGTCTAGAAGAGATTTTAGATTTGTATTGATGTTGAGGGAAATTTCATTCGTCTCGAGCCAGATTGAAGGAGCTAGGCTTGTGATTAAAAGTTCTACAAGTTCAGAGGAGAGTTCGAGAATATTTTTCACGATTTTTAGGAATGATGCGATTGTGGAGATTTCGTTGAAAAGGTTTAGAATGTTTTTTAAAGTTTCTATGCAATAAATTGGTATTGGAATTTGTTGCTGTTGAAGAATCGTCTCGTCCACACTCGTGTCGATTATACAAGGACTCGATTGACTTCCTGTGCATTGCTGTTGATAAGCTTGATAATTTGCCTCTGGCAATCCTCCTTCCGGTGTCTCGCGATCCTCTAAAGAAGACTCGTAACTCCAACTCTCGTCAGAATGGCCAAAAAGGATGTTCGGCCTTTTATTGATTACAGCAGGATCCTTATAGTAATACGTGCGATACCTTAAAGATCGCGTCAATTTGCGGAGAGTCTTGATCGTCGCTTGAGCAATTGTGATCTCGTTTAATCTGTTGCAGTCCAGAAAGGCTTGAAGTATCTGAAAAATATATATATATTTTTAAATATTTGTGATGTATACTAAAATAGTTTTAAGTGCTGATATTATGCCAACGATTGAAAAATCATAGTTGGAACATTTTTTATACAATTTTATAGATGTTTTAATCGTTTTTTACACTATAATTTTATAGATTTTTTAATCGTTTTTTTAAACTATAATTTTACGATTCTTTAAAATCATAGTTTTGATGTATTTTTAGTATAGAAAATATTATGATCTAAATTTTTTATACAATATTTATATATCAAAGTTTTGCGATTCTTTTTTACCTACAGTACATGAAAAATTATAAATAGCAATATTTTATAAGATTTTCGATATGATGGATTAGCGATTTTTTTTTTCGTATTTTACACTTTTACGATGGATGGAGCGGATGAGTGGAAATAAGTCGAGAAAACACAGGGAAGAAGGACGGTGAAGAAGTCATTTCCTCTACTATTTTCTAAAAAATTGCTCTTTTTGTAAATATTATGAGTGAAATTAAGAAGTAAAAGTTTCAGCTCTTCATTAATGATGGCAAACAAATTTTATTTCAAATTAAAAATTGTTTAATTAACAAAAAGTCTGAGAGAATGTGACAAAATTTTTTTTAACAAAAAGGCTGAGAAAATGTGAAAAACTTTTTTTTTTTAAGCTTATGTATATTTATTCGGCACAAATACGTGATATAGTATAATGAAAGTACATTGAAGTTCTTAGAACTGATTTTCCGAGCTGACTATGCATACGGCATGTCGATGCCAGGGGCATATTGGGACATTGCACACAATACATGCAGTGTCTATTTTCCTATCCGCGGATGACTCACAATAATAGCATCTTACACGTTTAGGTAACTGGTTGGTTCTTTACTGAGGAGGAGGAATTTCGCAATTCAGCATTTGTATAACATTAGATTAAAAGCTAATTAACCGTAAAGCTTAAAAGCTAAAAAGCTAATTAAAAAAGGGTTAAAACCCATCGAGTGCACACATACGTAGCGAATCATACAATGCACACGGGGTCAAACTGACCCCAAGCGATTTTCGGCTTCAAATATCTCAAAAAGTATGCACTGAAAAAAAAAAATGTTACCGAAAAACATGCTTCAAAGCTGCGGAGTGCAAAATGCACTATTTTACAAAAAAGGTGGGGTCAGAATGACCCCATGTGCACTCGAAGGGTTAAGCTTTTTTTGTAAATCAGGTTGGTTAGCCGTTTACGGAGATGAGGTTCGAGCAACGTTGTGCTCAATTATAGTATAAATGTTCGAATTTATCGGTGACGAAGTGGACCGTTCTCAGTACAAAAGTTATACAATATACAACTATTTTTTGTTTTTTTTTTAAGCTTATGTATATTTATTTTGCACAAATACGTGATATATAATGAAAGTACATTGAAATTGTTAGAACTGATTTTCCGAGCAGACTATGCATACGGCATGTCGATGGCAGGGGCATATTGGGACATTGCACGCAATGCATGCAGTGTCTGTTTTCCTATCCGCGGATGACTCGCAATAATAACATCTTACACGTTTAGGTAACCGGTCGGTTCTTTTCTGAGAAGGAGGAGGAATTTCGCAGTTCAGCATTTGCATAATATTAGCTTTTAAGCTTTTTTGTAAAGTCAGGTTGGTCAGCCGTTTACGGAGATGAGGTTCGAGCAACGCTGTGCTCAATTGTAGTATAAATGTTCGAATTTTTCGGTGACGAAGCCGATCGTTTTCAGTACAAAAATTATACAATATACAGCTATTTATGCAAGATTGATCGAGCATACCGTAAAATATTCGCAATGGCCATCTGTTTGTTTTCCTGGCTGTCGAATACCGATGACAATACTGATCGAATAAATCAGCGCCACCCTTAGTTCTATCATAATCAAGAACTACAACTGGTTTTCCAGTATCAGGATCTATTGCAGGATCTTGATTCAGTGACGATAAAATCAAAACTAATTTGTTTTTTTTTGGCACGTAAGAAACTAACATTTTATTATCATCATAAGCAAAGAGAAATGTACCTGTTGCGCGTGAATTTTTAAATGATTCTGGAATTTCACGTTTATTTTTTCTTATACTCCCTATCATTGTAAGCGAATATTGAGTTAACATTTTCTGAACAATCGGCACAGAAGTAAACCAATTATCCGTCGTAATGTTTCTTTTGGTCCCATAAATGGGTTCAGATAATGCCTGTACATAATAATCGGAAATGCTTTCTGTACGATCATTGCGAACAATACCTGTGTATGGTATAGCATTTAACATGTATCCTGTCATTGAATCATTTAGCGTCACTATTTTCATACCATACTTCTCTGGTTTATTTTTCATGTAAATTTTGAAGATACAGCGACCGCGAAAGCCTAATAATTGTTCGTCGATCGTACACCATTGTGATGGCGAATAATATTTCTTACAATTATCGATGAAATCGTCCCAAATTTCACGAATAGCAGCAAATTTATCGCTTTGTGTTCTCTGCACTCTGCTAATTTTATCATCGAAGCGAAGACAGGATACAAGAAATTTGAATCGATTGAGCGACATCGTTCCACGAAATTGTACTATTCCCGCTCTTTCCGACCACAAATCCTCAGGATTACATTTCGAAGACTTGTAAAGGCCGCACGTATAAAAAAGGCCAAACAAAGCTTTTATCTCCTCACGTGTCGTCTCATTGTGAAATAATTGTTTTTGTAATAGTGAATGTTTTCTTAAAATTTCTTCATTAGTGCGTGTCACTATTTTGTCTATCAGACTGTCCGGGAAAAGGAGAGACCAGGCTTCCAATGGACTTTTTGCATGCACGGCTTCTTTAATTGAGTGTGGTAAATGGATTTTTATTTCGTTTTGCCTATCGTTAGATCTACCAGGTGTCGCTGATCTCCATTTGTATTCACTACTTGAAAAGTTAACCGATTTTAGACTTCCTCTACTTCTTCCACTTCTGTTACGAGGCCTACCACGGGAACGACCTGTAACATTTTTCACACCATTTACAAATTTATCAAATTTATTCGTTACAGTACGTCGTGTCGCAAAAAAAATAAGTTCAAAAATACCTCGTGACGCCGAAAAAGCTCGACGTTTTCGTAAGTGTCCGATTTCCACATCTGAAGTCAAGTTTTCATCAGAATCGGGCTTATAATCTGAATCAGAGTTTTCATTACCACTCGTCTCGGTATTGCTTTCATGCCGTTCAATATTTATGGCGTCGTCCTCCTCGGACGTGGCATCATTTTCATCCGAGTCTTCTTCCTCAAAAATCCTTTGCATGTCCGCTTCATTTCGAGCAGCCATTTTTATTTGCGCAACCAAATCCAGCTTATTATAACAAAATATTCATTATATTAATTGCATTTTCTAATTTCTCTAGCATACGAAACTTTCATTCTTACCTGCTTCAAAATTCCTGCCAACTCTATTATGTTGTGAATGTATATCTTTTTTTAAATCACTTTAACAACACTAAATTACGTAATTTGGTAATATTTTATCAAAATCACAAAAAGTATTTCAATTTTGAATGCAATGAGACCACCATGGGTCGTGGGTGACCCAAGATTCGCGTTTTGTGTTGCTCACTTGAAAACCAAAGTGGAACTGCCAACGGTCTTTTGCCTCCCCTTCTTGATGCCTTCTAGGCCGTTTTTTTACCCAAATTTAGGGCCCACTAGCCGCGCTCTCCGAAACTTCCCCGCTCTACAAATTCTTCTTTTATTGAGGCGTCGGGTCACTGACGATCCAGCTTGTGCCCAGAGGGTTAAAAAAAATATTATTCTAACATTATTTATGCTCTGTTTCGTTTAGATAAGTTCTAGGAACAGATTTTTTTTTTTTTTCAATATACTAATCAGACCTAAAACCGAATAGAAAATCTACCTATTGGAATCCGTGAAACTCATGCAATGGATATTTTATAAATCGCTTTTTTAAATCCGAAAGGTACAAAAATTATGAACTCAAATCTAATATTCTAATTTTCAACGTACATATACTCTTTTAAAAGTTCATCAATGTACTCACAAATTTTAGTGATAAACAGGAGGAAAGTTTAAATACATCATATTGAGTAACATAAATAATTTCAATTGAAGTTTGACGCTATTGTAGTTATAACCGAAGTTAATTCTGTTACAACCCATTTAGTATCAATTGTGCAGGATCCTAACCACCTGGATTCCTTCATTTGGGCCTCGTTTGAGTCATTTAATGTGCTAGGGCCCGAAAGTATCTTTGTAACTGAGAACTTTTAGACAGAATTTACAAAACAACATATATATTTTTCATCCGGAAAGAGGACTGGGTCTTAGGGCCGGTTGTTCCAACTCTTAGGTAAAATTATGTACGAGTTAACGCATATAAAAAGTACGAGGTATCTGGCAGATAAACTTTACCTAGAGGTGGAACGACCCGCCCTTAAAGGGTTAATATTCAATCCAGTTTACCTCAACAATTTTTAACCCTTTACATAATACAATTTTTAAAACGTTCAAATACAGAATAGAAACTCTACAAACTTTTTCGCAGTTTGGAAAACTTATTTGAGATGCAACATTTATTGAAATGGGAGAAAAAATATATCATTTTTTTTCCTTCAATTATCACTAAATAATTGTATCCTCACAGCATAATTACAGTGAAGCCTCGATTATTGGAGGCATGTTAGTAGGACCAGAGACTTCCTAGATAATTTAAAACTATGGATATAAAGTATTATATACAGAATTATTATACGGAATAGGATTTCTGTGTAAGCCACAAAAATGTCAAATTTTTTATTTAAAAGAAAAAGTGTTTTGGATATTTTTTTTAAATTGCTACCCAAACCCGAAACCCAAAACCAAATTCAATCAGGTGTGGCACAATCGTATAGAAAAAAAAATTGGTACAGATACTTCGATCCTCGTTAATCGAGTTTTTACTGTACATTTACTTCTTTATTTATTTGTAATGAGAATTATTTGTGTATTAATATTTGAAAGTGAATAAATAAATGAATTAATTTTTTTATTGAGGGGGATATACGTAATGTCTGACCTATTTGATATATTGCTCCAAATTTAACAATTTTTTCATTTATAAACTGCTGGCTTCGAAAAATACATCCTCGAAACACTTTTTTGTTTCTAAAATGTTCCTAAAATTCTCTTTTGTTTAATTAAGATATCGGCAAATCCATACTTGAGTCGCTTTAAAATGATATAATCAGAATGTAAAAAAAGTTTGGGACAAAAATTTTATAAATCGTAGCAGATGCACTTTCTCATATTGGATATTGTATTTTCATGGGTTTTTAAGGCGAATATTTTTTTTCGAAATGTAGAGTCAATTTTATGAATAAAATAATCTGTAGTAGTAGCACCTACGATCAATAATTTTGCACATATAAATTTCCATATATATTTCATTCATTACATAAAAACAAAAAAAAAAAAAAAAAAATGATTACTTATAATATATCGATCACCCTCAATATTATAGTTTTTTTTTTCATTAAAGTGACTAAAGTTCCATGAAAAAGATAGTACCACTGGATCAAATATAATTGCACCAAACAAAATTCCATTCCAAATTAAAGTATTTTTATTCTGAAACTTTAAGTCTCCCTGGATATTTTCGAAAAACGTACTGACAAAACTCACTGGAAATGCACATTCCAAATTGTCTATTATTTTATTCTTAATTATCATCAACTTTTCTTTATTTTATAATTCCGAAACAGAAATATATATATATTTTTTTCAAATCCACTCAATGTACCAATATTATTTATAGTCTGGAGAATAATTCCAGCCGCAAAAAGTCAGTAAATAATTGACTGTGTGGAAATACGTGAGAAATTTATTATATAAAAATATAAACTTTTATATTTTTTTTATAATTGTAGGTTTAAAAAGTTTGTTCTAAAAAAAAGTAAAATATTTTTTTATCGACATCCATTCAACATACCAATACTATTGATGGCCTCTGGAGAAAAATTTCAGCTGGAAAATCTTGCAGCATAACGTCAGTGACGAACTGACAAGTGGTAACAATGAGATTAGTGTCGTGGCAATTGACAAGAGACTCTTCAACGGCTGTCAATACAGCACAATCGGACGTTACGAGAGGCTGCCATGGCATAAAAAGCCACTTTATTCCAGTCCTGTCGCTCATTCTCTCCTTCGTTTTTTTTTTATTATTAAATCCACATAATTAAAAATTCATCGAAATTCCAAATACCCCGGTAATTCTTCATCGATTTGCGCATCATTGGCGAAATTTTCGACAAAACTTTTAATTATACATTGATCGTAGCGTTAGTGAAAAGAATATTTTTGTTTTCTTCGTGGGTTTAACCTCCATTTACTCTAACAGCCGCGCGCGAGAGCCGTCACTCGTCACAATAAACCAGTGCAAAGTGCAACAAACCCAAAAGATTTCGAGGGTTCATCATGTATCCACCGAATTCCTCTGACGGTGTTAAACAAACATATCAGTTGGTAAAGAAGTCGCGTTTCCCGCCGATATTTAGTAGGTATCATCGGTCGAAAGATCAAGTCGAAATCACCCCCATAGGGCTCAGTACATAGGCCCACCGCGAGCTACTACTGAGTCGGCAAAACAGATATAGCGAAAGCTATTGTGAGTGCGAGAAAGCTGCTTTTGCTCCGGTACCAAAATTCTCCTAAACGGTTGATCTTTCGGACAAACGAAGAGAACCGCGAACTGCAGAATTATTATACGAATTTCGTAGTTCTCTTCGTTTGTCCGAAAGATCAACCGTTTAGGAGAATTTTCGTACGCAATTTTTGTTACCGACAGAGGAGTAGCACATCCTCTTAAGTTATCTTAACATTTTCATTGTATTTTTTCAAATTTATGTATTCGTTTTGCACATGTATATTATTTGTTCTGTATATATTTATATATTATTACATATATTTTCAATCATTACAAACTGACTGTTCGTATTAAATGAGATTTGGACAAATAAGAAAACTTATAATGTTGACTTGTAATAAAAGTAAGTGTATTTCCACCCAGATTTTTTAATCTCCCTCTTCCTTTCTATTCTCCTTATAAGAAGACGGACCAACCAGAACTTAGGACAATGCAATAAATACTGGGGAGCTCAAGGAAAAGCCACTTAATTAATAAGAATATGCTTTTTTATACTAAAAAAAAATTAAGCACGTGTACCTTTAATCGTTACGGCGAGGCTAAAGACCCCCCCCCCCCGTCTTTCCGCCCCCATGACTTCGAGAGCGATAGAGCAACAATTGTTAACGCATTTTTCTCGTAAATGACTCGATGGCTTGATGGAATGAAAAACGAATAGTGGGGCCGTCTGCTCAACTGAAAGGCGCAGACAGTCTAATCATTTGTTTTTGTTTCCATCAAATCGTGTTCGAGAAAAATGTGTTAGAAATTTGTTGAGATTATGTTGACATTACCCCTCGCCTTAAGGAGCTATCCTATCTCCCTTGTACTCGCGATCATTATCGCTTATCCCAATCATTCCGAAACATTTCCACACCTTTTCTTGGCTGTGTCCGGTATTTCACTACTCTCGCACGCTCGTTTTCTTCTTCCAATCATTAACTTTTCCTTTTACTCATGCATCCTCTTCTCCATCAATCATTCGTATTCCCTCTTTTACATCTCGTTTGTTATTTTTTTTTAGACGAATAAAATAGTTTATTTCGACATATGACCCCGCAGCGATTTTAAATTCCCATCCACCCATCCCCCTTAACATGTGGGGCATCATGTACCTCGTTTAGACACTTTATAATCTATTATAAACTTTATATATTTGGTAACTTTCGTTTGTTTTGGTGTCTCGAGTTGTTCAATCAATTTTCGGACGTTTTTTTTCCAACTCCCACACATTGCGACACATCTCGTTGCTTGGTGCTCCATTGAGCCACTGGGTCATCACCGATATCGAATCCTTTTTCTGGTTACCTTTCCATCCATCCACCGACTTTACCCATTATTTTCTTATCTCGCCCCTTGCTACTTTACACTTCTAATTAAGGTCCCATCTTCCCTGTCCTGCTCGCACGACCTGTAACTCCATTTATTTATTGAAACCCTTTTTCTCGCTTCTGCCGATATCGCTGCCCCAGTAACTTGCATTCGCATAATTTTCTTTTAATTCCCTGTTCTGTTTTTCTAGCTACACCTTCTTTCAGTAATATTTCTAACTCCTTTACTCCTCCTCTTTTCCATATATGATCGATAACTCTTCCATCCCCTACTATCGTTTATTGCTTCTTTAGATTCTCCTTCCCAGAATTCCCAGCTTTTTGAGTCTTGTTGGCTAGGATACGCATGTGCCTCTTCACCGTGCTGCCGATCGAGAACCAGAACCTCAGATTATTAAACTCCTCTACCACCTTGATGTCATCACCCTTGAATTCCCATTTTTCCCCACAGCGTCTTCTCCCTTCTTTTCTGAGAACCATGATCATCGTTGTATCCACATTCACTTTCATCTTTGTCCTGCCCACATAGGCTTCCAACGACTTAACCTTCCAATAACTTACTGTTAATGACCTTGAAATTTTACAAATTTGATACACAGAATTCATATGGAAACATCAAAAATGGCCGCTATGTTAAAGCGGGAAATTTCAATTTGGAAAATTAAGAAAAAATTAACCGTTAACGATACTTTTTCAGTTTCAGTTCCAACATAGACAGCCATTTTTAAAGTTTAATGCATAGAATCTACATGGGAAAACATCTAAAATTCAGACTTAATTTTTTTAGCTTCGTGTCATCCATCTTCGAGATATTATGAAACCCCTGTGACAATGCGCTCCCCACTCTAAAACATTGATCCAATTTTTGTTCAAAGGTACATTGAATTTTCGGAAAAAGTCAAATTTTACCTAATGTGAAATTGAAAATTTTGAAAATTGATTTTCACTTTTTTCATTCCTTTCAATTACTTTATTCAATATTAATCTTATTATCTAGTATCATGAAATTTAGCAGTTTTATATATTTTTGTAATAAGTGGAATAAGGATCGGTTTCAGAGTCCGTGGTGTGACTGACCGATGAGAGATCGCCAGTATTGCACGGAATTATCTGTATCGTTGAGCCCTGAAGCGTGAAACCATGATAATCCTCGGTGACTGATCGTGATGAGCGAGCTGCTGGTTTTAAGGGCGAGGGTAAATTAGAATCTTGATTCTGTGGTGAATTATCGAGCAAACTCTCATGCGTCGATTTTTCGTCTCCATGCAAATGTGAGGGTATTTCGTTGCTCATTAAAAAATCCGAGCCTGTCTCAAGACTTATGAGACTCGTCTCATCGTCGGCTCGACTGCCATCGAGACAACAATCGTCACTGAACGGCGGAAAGTCAAAAGTTGGCGATGGTGTTATACAACCGCAATCCTCAGTCGAAGATGACGATGCTTTACCATCTGAATTTCGAGCTCCGACCATCAGATTATCCGTTTCGTCGTTTGCCATGTGTGAGAAAATCTAAAAAAAAAAAAAAGAATAATAATCAAAAATAAAATACAAGAATTATCGATATTATAATACCAAATAAATAATTCATTGATAATGAAAAAGAAGGATTAACAATTATTTCATTAATATCTACATTCTTTGCTATACATTCTCGATAAATATTATCAAAATAATAATAACAATAATACAATATTATAAATATTCGGTACCTGAGGTATTATAGGCGGTGGAAGCTGATACGATTCCATATCGAGCTCGCAATCGAGATTTGTCGGTAGTCGTTGACTACGCGATATAATTAAGGGCGTTCGCACCACGAGAGCACTCACTTCGGCCTTGATTCTCTCGTGAAATTCCAACCATTCATTTTTAAGCTCGAGCGCCTCTTTTACGATATTCTCGTTCTTTATCTTCAGCTCGTGGAGAAGCGTTACTTCCTCGCACATCATGTGCAAATTCTGAAAAAAAAAAAAAAAAGAAAGCATAAATATTTCGTGGCAAAGAATGTAATTAATATAAATTTAATCAATTAATCAATTTGAATTGAGTTGATTTAATTTAATTATTACCTCGCAAATAGTTAGAGCAGATTCCCATGTATTAGCTGGCACTCGTTCACCCGACATGTAAGCGTCAAAATCTTTCTGCGTCATATTCAACGACTCGGCGGTAAGATTCTCGATAAACGATACAGCGCAGCACTGCAATTGCAAAGGGTTCAAAGTTCGTTGTTGGATTTTTTGAAAATTTCTTTTTTTTTTGTCTTTCTTTCCGGACAGAAATCATTGGGAAAATTGAGATCATGATGTTGTTTGAGATCTTACGAGATTCGTAAAGTAGTAACCACCCTCGCCGGTCATCAGTCGGCTGGCATTGCAGAATCTCGTGATAAAATTAATATTACTCTTGAGTCTTGCGGGATTTGCTTTGAGAACGATAAATATTAGGGCAGGTAGAAATTCATCAGCCGATGCTGGACCACCGACAGATTGTTGTAGCAAAAGAAATATATTTCTGCAAGAATGTACAACACACGCGAGCTTTTCCTGTGGCGCTTTTGCCGAATCCATGTTCAACAAGTCGGTTATCGATGTGTAAACCAATTCACGAACTTCCGGACTTGTCTCGTGTATCCTGCATTCCAAATGCTTGCCGCTCACCCAGTTCAACTGTCTTATCCTTTTTTATAACGAAGAAATTCTTGAAATGCAGACTCAACAATTTTTTTTTTCCCAATTTTTATAATTTTTTGTTATTTCATAAAAAATAATCTTACCTGTTTTGTATGGCCAAATCCTTGTCCTCGTCAGTTGTAAATTGAGGACAAAATAAAGTTCCGTACAACAGAGTCATTGCATATCTCTCTACATAATCCAAGAGACGCTCTTTGATATCCGAAGATATGCCTGATGAAAAGGAAAGGATATATATTTTTTTTAAATCATTTTTGGAATGGTTCACTGAATAGAGATAATAAAATAGAATATTAAAATATATACCCGCATAATTTGGACTATTTTCTATTCGTTTGCCAAATCCTTGATAAAAATTTTGCGCTATCTCGGACAATTCCTCGATTCTCTTAAAATCTTTGTTCTGTATAATTTTATGGACTAACGAATTTATGCACTTTTGTACGTCTTTCTCAGCTGGAGTTTTCGCTATGAGTCCCAAAAGTTCACGACTCTCTGCCTTTACCTTATCAACATCCTGATTATCATCGTATCCGTGAGCTAAAATACGATACATACAAGTCTCGTTTCGTGCTTCAATTTTTTTTTTTTTTCCCTATACTTTAATAATATTTTTTACCTTTTACAGTCGGTTTCCAAAAAGCTGAAATATTCAAGAGTTTGTTCTTTTTTTCATGCTGACGCTTCGTCTCATCGTTTCTACCATAATTTGAGGATCCTGAAACTTTTCCAGGACTTTCACTAGAACGAGAATGAATTTTGATTGAATTTTTATTGGAATTTATTTGCGATTCAAAATTGTTTCGTTCACAATCTATTTTTACCCTTCGTAATTATGAGGTTTTACCGAACGATCTCTCTGAGCTCGTCGCTTTTGCAAATGTTCTCTGTAACATTTGCTGCAGTATCCTTCCCACTCGGTGTTTCTATAGAAACCACAGCCATTTTTGCACAGCAAATCCGCAGCTATTCTCCGCGATGCTGCTTTGCTCTTCGACATTATTATTATTTTTTTTGCCAGCGAATTCACTGAAATTCGTCAATACACATGACGATTTATCCAGCAAATTACCAAAAAACGATGTAATTTCTACTATGCAAATGTTTAAAAGTTTTTCTTTTCATGCATGCAATTTTTATGTTATTTGTCAAGCTTGAATAATTATAATATGCAAAGAGGATCCTGAACCATATGAACATGAATAAATAAATAATTGTAACTAAAGAGTGAACGAAATTGTAATTGATTTTTTGTCAAAATGTCCTAACTACGAAGGAATTAGGTCGAAATACCTTTGCCGATTTGCCGACGAATAATTAGAGGTGAACAAAACCAAGTTTCAAACTAGTAAAACAGATATACTGCTAAAAATATTTTACATATACTGTGATCATTTTGTGGATATTTTTTCTAAACGAATGTAATAAACTTTTATTCTTCTAATCGTTCCTCTTATTACTATCAATAAATAAATCAATAAATACATAAATTAATCTAGTATCGGTATCCAATATATTTGAAAAAAAACGACTTTTTTATACATTCTTCATTCTATGCATTATGAGTTGGGATAAATATAATAATGAACAAAAAGCTTTCCCTATATAGAAGCAAATTCAGCGGATTTGCATTTAGGAGTCCTATTGAGACATCTTGGTCAACGAACTAAAATCAGAGAATTTATCAGTACAAGTAAGGCCACAGAAAGATTTGATTTTCAAAAATGTTTCTTAAAATTTATCAAAATTCTGCTTTACTATTAATTGTAGCTCTGATACATACGGAAGTATGAGAAATTTCTCAAAAAAAATGAAAGCATATGCCTGGTGATATTCTAAAAGTTGGCCAAAAAATCATTGCGTTTTTTTTCTGTGTAAATGAAAGGTGAATTTAACAATTTTTAAAGAAATCGTGCACTTTTTCTAAAACAAGCTTAAATTTTCAGCTCTCAAATTATATAATGAATTTGCGGTTTGAAATGAAGTTATATTTCAAGACATTTATATCCATCTATTAGAAATAAAAAAACGCAATGATTTTTTGGCTAACCCAATACATAAATATATTTGCAATATTTTTACAGTATTGCAAACATTTCTGCAATGTTTTAAAAAACATTATCATTCATTTGAATATCTAAATATGATTTTTGATCGTCTTCTTTCTCTCTCTCTCTCTATGGTCGTTGCAAAGCTTAAGGTCTTTAATAATTGGTACATTTGGAGTAGTACAGAGCAGGTGCAGCGTTACAAAAACAGGGAAGGTTGCAAATTTGACAACACTTGTGCGAACTTTTATCGTATTTGCTTGTAAAACTTGGATACGAAAGAGTACGTAATTAATGAGAAAATATTTTTTAAAGATGTCCTCTAAATGTGCTTTACACGGCCTGCTGAAATGATAGAGTGCACAAACATGTACGTTCAAAAGTTGCCACTCATGATCAAATTTAGAATTATGAGTAATGAGACTTTGAAATTTGCAAGACTAATCACTCAAGGTGATTGCTCGAGTTCGAAAGACACAGCGCTCTAAAGAATCGTGCGAAATATGAGTGTTTTCGCCAATGAAAGAAATCGACATAACCTCAAAAAAAAAAATCATACAAACTCTCGCAAAAATGAATAAACAAAAATGAGCCACGATTTTTTAGGGCTGCTCTCGTTTATTAATTAAACAGGCAGTCCGGTTTTTTTCCTTCAACACGTATACGAGAAAGTTTGAATTGAAAACGATAGCTCTGGCTCTCTCTTTCTCTCTAGCTCGTACATGTTTTTAGTTGTCCATTTTAATCGATATGTCAAAATTTCGGCTCTCGATAATATAACATATGATGTAGAATATTTAACTCACCTGATGTTTTAAATACGGCACAGAATAATTAAACACCTTATAATACGTTATTATCCATTATAGACACTCACAAAGTTATTGTGTACTGGTGAAAATCGTTACTTGTCATTCATGATCCATTTATGTGTTAGGTTACATTGAATAAGGTAAGAGCTTTTGACGTTTCCCGTAACGTGGCGCTATCACCAGGTTTTCCAGCGGCACTTTTATAAATGCGAAAGAAACACGAACAAAGATAGAAGATAGAAGAGAAGGGTTTGCAATGATTTTCGTGAAAGCATCTGTGAAAAGGTTATTGAAAACTCGATAATGTTCGCACCCATCAAGTGTTATTAAAATAAATAGAGAGAGGTACATAGGTTACACTTTAGTTGCCCTATATTAAAATTACAGAAAAAAGTTGAACCTGGTTTATTAAACCACGTTGATGGAAACGGGCGTGGGTGAGCGTATTTCAGCAATAATAAATTATAATTGGGAAGTCGCAATAATCTCGCATTGTTCGTCGTACCAATTTCGCTAATGTGTCTCCTAATATTGCGTACGTGCATGGACACAATGATTAATGGAAAAAAAAAAAAATGAAACCAATAGTAAAAATGTACTAAAATTTGAAAAAACAAACTCCGAAAATGGATAACACGTAATTCCATTGCATTTCTTCCTTTTGTCAATAAATATAGCGTGCAAAGTGAATGCATCACATTTTTAATCCTTTTGATGGAAATATTTAAGCTGCTGCTGAATCTCATTACCTGATCGAGGCAACGCAAATTACCTCATCAAGATGTATGAGTAAATAATTTTATATTGCCTTTTTGCGTGTTCGAGCTGTGATGCCACATCATGGTGGAAGGAATAGATGGCATGGTGAAAAATACGTTTTTTTTCAGTCGCATTTAGGAGTACATGATCAATAATTTTTTAATTATTGTAGCATGATTGTGAGTCAGTGGTATTGTCATATACTGCAATACCACTATTATAGCGGTATTGTGACCCTGACATCTCTTGCCTCAATCACAACTCAAAGGCGGAGTGCACTAAATTAATAGGATACTTTTATACCTCATAATTCGTAATCTGATTTATTTCACGACACCACCCATTTTGATTTCAGAGAGTGATCGAACCCACATAGGAATGCATAAAGTCACCCAAAATTATTAGTTCCAATGAACTAACATTTATTTCTTTGTTTTCTTCATCGTTTAGTCAATCCTACTTCATGTCATTTTATTTTATTTTATTTTATTCATTTTATTTTTGAAATTAATTTGAATGCATTCTGCACGTTAACAACAGTTTGCGGTTCTTTCGACGTATTTCCGCAATTGTAGAGTAGAAATTGATCTGATTGTATTTGTCTGTACAAGAATGCGATATAAAAATTTATTCAGGATTGACCTCCGTGGTTTTCAGATCCGAGAAAGAGCGGAAGCAATCAATTTGGTCCTTGTCGAGAAGAAGTACCATGCGTAACCCAAGACCTGCGTTAACAAAAAGAAAAAAGATAATAATTCGGCCGGACAAAATCCATTCACGGATTTCTCTAAAATTCGATCAGTCACTATAACGTGTAGTAACTAATCGAAGCACCGGGAATAAAAAGCAACAAATTGAAATTTACCCATTCTTCCCTCATGTTTTTCCTCATTTACAAAGCTTCCTTCAGGAGGAAGCGAAAATTTGATAAATCACTTGCTCACAGATCCGTGAAAAAGAAAAAAATGACAAGGAAGTAACATGCGAGAGTTTCAATTTGCACCTTTTTTCATTATAAAGAAGCTAGAGATCTTAAAAGTGTTGTCATAAATAATGGTTTTCCATCAATAATGTAATCTGTGACCGACACTTTTTGAGATATGAGTTGTGTAAACAATTAAATTGTGTTAAAAAAAAAAAAGTGTTTTCATGTATTCATAGTCCCATAAACATTTTAGTTCATAAACTCGACTACAGGTGGCAGTGAGAAGCACTGCAGTTAGAGACAGTGTTAAAACCCTCCTATTGGCAACAATGTTTATTTCAATGGTCCGGGCATTTTTGATAAAAAAAACTAGCATGAGATTTTCTTATCAGTACTGCATACACTATTTGAAAAGAATAATCAGTTACTAGATCGTCGATATGTTGACTTGTGCAATTGCTATAGTTATTATTATTTTTTAAATCCAGTTCGCGTATGGGAGAGCTTTTGCTTTATTGGAATCATGTACTCACCGGAAATGCGCAGTCTTCCTCCTTGTCAAGTTCTTTGTCAGCACTGCTTTTAAAGGGACAGTTATGAAACTCTTGCTGTAGTGCCGTCAACTGTTTGGCTGCCTGCTCCTTAGACTTCACCAGATCACGTTCTGCAATTGTGAACCAATGCTTTTGAGGTATGATGCATTTCATTATTTCCGTTATAGATCCGTCAGTGATGGAGTTCAGCTGTGCGTCTCGTCTGTCATCAAAAAGTTTAGGAACGCTGCACCCTCTGTTGATAATCTGTTAATGGAGTATGTCATATGACGTGATGAAATATATGTAGTATACCTATAAGATCCGTCGGTTAAAATTGACAAATCGTGTTCAAATTTGGCTTGTTATTGAAAAATTACCTTACTCGTAAACGCCATTGTGACAATGGAAAGTAATTGAGATCTGCTTTTACTGGTATAGTTATCCAGTCCTATGTCCAGCTGATCGGTAAAATTACGGATCCGTATAATGGCAGCTTCAAAATTGTTTGTCATCTCGAGTATGGCGTTATTGATTATTCTGTTGCCGTCATTCCTTCTAAGTACCATCGGATGATCAACTTGGAAATACAACCCATTTGCTGCCTAACAGTTGTTGCAAATAACTTGAGTCACAATATCAATAATTGATGCAATGTTTTATTAACAAAAACGATTATTAATTTATTGACGTTATGAGCAATAAAATAGTTGTTTCATTGGATTCATTGGAGAAACAAAAAAATCAATTAAGCATGTATATCAATCATATTTAATTAATTGTTGGAAAGAGATTGACAATTTTTTGGGCCCATCAATAAAAATATTTGGCACATCAAATTCTCAGATTTCACTTTTCTATTAATGAATGAATTAATCGCGTTGGGAGACTTACCGCAACGAAGAATATCGCACACAGAACGATCGTGATTCTCGACATGGTTATTAGATAGTGTCTTGTCGTGACGAATATGAGGAGCTGATAATCGAAGTGGGCTTAAATATAGTATAACGTCGTCTCCCTCTTAAATTTTTTCCTACATCTATCCGTAGGAAAAGATATAAGTCACCTGTGTCAGCTTTACATGAGACTAATTGAAATTTGTCATAGGCAATTTGAAATCGTACGTTCTCCACCTTGTCGATCAACCATCTCACATCATTACGTTCAAACAATGTTCAATTAACCAACGACAACTTTTTTTTCTCAAACGTACGAATAATATTTTTGGAAAACAATTAATATGTTTTCTTTTTACTATTTTAATTTCAAAAGCCCACTTTTTACATTTTATTTTAACAAGAAACTGGAAAAAGTGAAAGAGTATAACTCTAACTGATCAGATATGTAACATCTAGTCGATTCCTGCTGGGGGAGGTTTTAATGTGCGAAATTTGGACTCTGCGGGTCAACCAACCTCACTACACCATCATCTTAGGCTATACATATGGTCCGAAATTTGCACCTCCATGTATATTCGAGATATATGCCGAAATATATTATTTACATACAGAATATATAGCGAAAAAAAGTTTTATATTGTTTACAAAGTTATATTACTACTAGTAGTAGTTTATTTCATGTGTGCCCTTATGGGCTTTTGCAAATTTCTTTCCTCCACTCGCACATAAATGAGCCCCTTCCAGACTATTGTACATTTAAAAGGTTTATGATGGGATATTGTATAGTCAACATATGTAAAATTGAAAAATTATATCTCTACAATATATACTTTTTGTACTTTATGATACACTAGCAGGCTAGCCGGGCTTTGCCCAAAGTTTTTAATTTATACAACAAAAAAAAAATATATTAAGACAAATGTTGACGACTTAACTTGAAATTTTAGCTTCATTAAATACTTGTGATGATGAACTGATTTATTTTTATAAGAAACCCACCTAAACATCTCCTAATTATTTTTTGATTTTTTAAAACATAACAGCAATTAGGTACTGTCGGTTATGCATTCAAGTAAGATTTATCGTGTCGTGAAATTTTTTATGCAGCTTTCATCAAAATCGTAAAAATTTGAATGTAGGAAAAAAAAGTTTGTAAAAAAGAAGGTAACTGCGAACCACTACTCAGCCACAATGCTAAAAGAGTCCAAAAGGGGCTAAAAGGGTGGTAAACTCTAGTCTTTGTTCCTACAAATATAAGATTTATTGTATTTCTTTCCATTGTGGAGAAATTTGAAACTTTACAGATTTGAAACGATTCGTTCAGCTATCGACTCCAGCAAAAACAAATAAATAGTACAGGAACAGACATTAGGGTACGAAAAAATCATTTTGTCATGGTTAATTTTTTAATAAATCTACGGAGAATTTTGTTGCCCGAAGCAAAAACTGTTGTAGAAATAGAATACGAACAGTTTAGAATGAAAAAAATTTCATGGCGATTGACCGACGTTCGGAAGTTGATCGTTTCGATGAACTACCGGAGACGATAAGCGATTTAAGGATGCAACGGTTTTTAATTTTTTTTTCAATCATTTAGAGATTTTTTTTTCCCTACATCAAAGCCTACATCAGGAAAATAAGTCTCAATTTTATTATAAACGAAGTTTTGTGACCATAAACCCGAAATCGATCATTTCAGTGAATTTCTAGTGAACATCCGAGGTTGTCTTTGTATTTTCTCAAGCAAACTGCTTGAGAAAAAGACAGTCTTGAATCTCATATCGGCCTCGGGAATGCACTGAAACGATCGACTTCCGGGCGGTTTATGGCCATGAAAGTTTCTTTAAAATAAAATCGATACTTATTTTGCTGATAACTGGCTTGAATGTGTGGAAAAAAATTCTCTTCATATACAAGAAAAAATTTAAAACGTCGGGATTATCATGACCTCGTTCGTCACAGTTTTATTTTATTTTTCTAGCAATATGAGAATTATTTTTCCCGCAACGAAGCCAACTATAGTGAAAAAACATATTCATTTTATTATTTAAAAAAATTATAACGGTAAACCATCCGGATGTTGATCGTTTGAAACAATTTATGAGGGGGGGTATGAGATTCAAGGCTCTCACGCATTTTTTTTTTTTTGTTTATTTAGAGAATTGCATACAACAAAGCTGGTTATCGGCAAAATAAGTGTCCATTTTATGATAAAAAAAAGTTTCGTAATGATAAACCGTCCGGAAGTCGATAATTTCAGTGCATTTCTAGTGCCCATCCGGGTTTACATTCGTCCTTGCGTTTGAATATTTTTTTAACACATTGACAGCCATAACCCCAGGTAATCCGGACGGTTGAAGGCCATCTAAGTTCTTTTAAAGTAAAAAGGAGACTTATTTTGCTGATAACCGGCTTTGGTGTTCGGGAAAAAACTTTTTAAGTGATAGAAAAAAAAGTATAAACAGTGACAGCCTTGAATCTCATATCGGCCTCGGGAATGCACTGAAACGATCCACTTCTGGACGGTTTATGACCATGAAAGTTTCTTTAAAATAAAATCGATACTTATTTTGCTGATAACTGGCTTGAATGTGTGGAAAAAAAATCTCTTCATATACAAGAAAAAATTTAAAACGTCGGGATTATCATGACCTCGTTCGTCACAGTTTTATTTTATTTTTCTAGCAATATGAGAATTATTTTCCCCGCAACGAAGCCAACTATTATGAAAAAAACATATTCATTTTATTATTTAAAAAAATTATAACGGTAAACCATCCGGAAGTTGATCGTTTGAAACAATTTATGAGGGGGGTATGAGATTCAAGGCTCTCACGCATTTTTTTTTTTTTGTTTATTTAGAGAATTGCATACAACAAAGCTGGTTATCGGCAAAATAAGTGTCCATTTTATGATAAAAAAAAGTTTCGTAATGATAAACCGTCCGGAAGTCGATAATTTCAGTGCATTTCTAGTGCCCATCCGGGTTTACATTCGTCCTTGCGTTTGAATATTTTTTTAACACATTGACAGCCATAACCCCAGGTAATCCGGACGGTTGAAGGCCATCTAAGTTCTTTTAAAGTAAAAAGGAGACTTATTTTGCTGATAACCGGCTTTGGTGTTCGGGAAAAAACTTTTTAAGTGATAGAAAAAAAAGTATAAACAGTGACAGCCTTGAATCTCATATCGGCCTCGGGAATGCACTGAAACGATCGACTTCCGGGCGGTTTATGGCCATGAAAGTTTCTTTAAAATAAAATCGATACTTATTTTGCTGATAACTGGCTTTAATATGCGGAAAAAAATTCTCTTCATATACAAGAAAAAATTTAAAACGTCGGGATTATCATGACCTCGTTCGTCACAGTTTTATTTTATTTTTTTAGCAATATGAGAATTATTTTCCCCGCAACAAAGCCAACTATTATGAAAAAAACATATTCATTTTATTATTTAAAAAATGTATAACGGTAAACCATCCGGAAGTTGATCGTTTGAAACAATTTATGGGGGGGGGGGGGGGGGGGTATGAGATGCGAGACTCTCTCGCACTTCTGTTTCGTTTATTTAGAGAATTCCTTACAACAAAGCTGGTTATTGGGCAAATAAGTGTCCATTTTATGATTAAAAAAAGTTTCGTAATGATAAACCATCCGGAAGTTGATCGTTTGAAACAATTTATGGGGGGGGGGTATGAGATGCGAAACTCTCTCGCACTTCTGTTTCGTTTATTTAGAGAATTCCTTACAACAAAGCTGGTTATTGGGAAAATAAGTGTCCATTTTATGATAAAAAAAAAAGTTCTTAATGATAAAGCATCCGGAAGTCGATAATTTCAGTGCATTTCTATTGGCCATCCGGGTTCACGTTCGTCCTTACGTTTTAATTTTTTTCAAATCAACGACTTCCACGCGATTTATCATTATGAAACTTTCTTTTATCATAAAATGGACACTTATTTTCCACATATAATAACCGACTTTGTTACAATGAATTCTCTAAATAAACGAAAAAAAAGTGCGTGAGAGTCGTGAATCTTAAACCGATTTCATAAACACCCTTTACCATTATACATTTTGTTAATAATAAAATCAATGTGTTTTTTGCCTATACCTAGTTGGCTTCTTTGCGGGGAATAAAATTCTCGTACTGCTAAAAAAAAAAATTTAATTGTGAGGAACGAGGTCATAATAATCCCGAGGTTTTTAATTTTTATTTGTATATGAATTTTGTTCTCTGCAAGACACAGTTATGGGGAAAAAAAATCTCGATTTTATTATTTAAAAAAAAGTTTATAATGATGGGGCGTCCGGGAGTCGATCGTTTTAAATAATTCCCAAGGGCGATATGAGATTCAAGGCTGTCACGATTTTTACTTTTTGTTCTATCATTTAAAGTTTTTTTTTCCCCCGCATCAAAGTTATCAGGAAAATTCGTCTCGATTTTATTTTAAAGGAACTTTGATGGCCTTTAACCATCCGGAAGTCCATCGTTTTATGGATTTTCTGGAGATTGACTCGGGTTATGGCTGTCAATGTGTTAAAAAAAACTATTCAAACTCAAGGACGAAAGTACTATGTATTATGTCTCGGATAATTCCAGCACAGGATCAACAAAATTCTGTACATACTTTATTTGGGATTGTTTATGTTAAATTCAATATCTGTCATATAGCATTTCATATAGAATTGCTATAATTATAAATTATGAATCTAGCCATGAATTCGTGTTTCTATTCTTGCCTCGCATTTTCAAAACAAAATTATTGTCAATTAACATTATGCATATTGTAATGTATAATTTCACGTGTATCCCATTTTCCATTCAACTGCAATTAAAATCCACAGATGTATTGCATTTTTAAGACACCGTTAATAACGAATGAATTATTATACAAATGTTGTTATTATCAGTCAAAAAATGTATTATTACGTTACATATTGAAAAAATTCTTAAACAGATTTGTAATATTCAATGTCGTATATATTAAATTTCACATGAGTGTATTAAAATCAATATTCATATATTAATTTAACCATACAAGTGCATGAATTTTTATTTACCATACCCAGTTTGTAAATTTCATGTGGCGTTTGGTATGGTTAATATGTTGCAAATTTCATATATTTTTTGACGGTGTAGGCAACGAGAAAAGGTTGAAAAAAGAGAAAAAAAATGTTTTTTTTTTAAGTTTTGTTCTTTAAAATATTAAAAGTTATGTCAGGACGTAAGACCAATGACGAAAAACAAAGTCAAAAAAAAATGAACAAATAACATGAGAAATATCGTATTTCATCTTTGGAATAAATGGAAATTTATTCTACGAGGTTGAAAATTTGTCCTACCAATCTTAATGCGGATTAAAATAATTTATATAACGAATTATTTATACTATTATTCTGTATTATTGGGGCTAGGATTGATTACGCAGTTTGTGCTAGGAAAAAAAAGGCAGATGGGCCGGAACAATAAAAAACAATAAAAACCCAAACCACCCTTGCAGCCTTATTATAACAGAATAGTAGATCGGAGCAATTTTCTTTCATTGTCTTTTTTTTCTACATTGAAATGTTTACAATTATAGGAAAGCTGCGGTGAGCGTTCTCGGCAGATAATGATAAAAATTATACAAATACATATTGACGTCATATCGTTCGAGTTATTTTGTGCACTTGTCAAAATAATTCGTCAATTTGGTTTAGATTGATAATGCGATCTATTACAAATAGAGGACGTGGCGGAAAAAACTCACATGTACGATTTAATATACGATATATCAATAAATTATTATTCATTTTTAAGTTTTCGAGAATTCGATAACACGAAATAATAAAGTAAATAGCTCGTTATAATTTTTTAAGGTCTTATCTTATTTTATACTATGAATTGACTCCCAGTATATTTCAATGTCGTAGAAAAAATGTACTTATTCCCTCATATAGATACAATATTTTTTATCCAAAATTTATTAATTTATGTATTTATTTACCTATTTCCATTGAATTTACATCATTTTTTGGAATTACATTACTTTTTAATGATTTGAAAAACATCACGAGAGATAATATACGATATCTCAATAAGTTGTTATTCATTTTTAAGTTTTCCAGAATTCGATAACGCGAAATAATAAAGTAAATAGCTCGTTATAATTTTTTAAGGTCTTATTTTATTTTATACTATGAATTGACTGTCAGTATGTCTCAAGGTCGTAGAAAAAATGTACTTATTCTCTCATATAGATACAATATTTTTTATCCAAAATTTATTGATTTATGTATTTATTTACTTATTTCCATTGAATTTACATCATTTTTTGGAATTACATTACTTTTTAATGACTTGAAAAACATCACGAGAGATAATATACGATATCTCAATAAGTTGTTATTCATTTTTAAGTTTTCGAGAATTCGATAACACGAAATAATAAAGAAAATAGCTCGTTATAATTTTTTAAGGTCTTATTTTATTTTATACTATGAATTGACTATCAGTATGTCTCAATGTCGTAGAAAAAATGTACTTATTCCCTCATATAGATACAATATTTTTTATCCAAAATTTATTCATTTATGTATTTATTTACTTATTTCCATTGAATTTACATCATTTTTTGAAATTACATGACTTTTTAAAGACTTTTTAAAGATTAAACCTATGAGAAAATGGTGGTTGAAAATAATGTCTATTCCCATTTTGTTACATATTTAAACTAGAACTTGCCCAGTGTTTAGATACTTTTTCAAATAACCTAAAGGACGTCGCTGTTGGAATTTTCGTTTTTCCACGCATTTTTTTCTTTAATGTAGAATAGACTTGCTAGTTTTAGCCATGTATAAACCAATTTTCCGCTTCCAAATGCTTCAAAAGGATTTTTGAATTTTAAATGTATTTTTCATGTAATTCGCTGCTGTGTCAATCGGTACCTTAGTATACCAAAATTTCAACGCACAACATTATAATAGAATCGAGATTCTGTCAATGCGTAAAGAGTTGCTCTGTTTTGCTCGAATTATGAATATCGATCACTAAAATTTGATGTAATCGAAGCGGATGACAGTTAAGCTTTATCGTACTTGTTATTAATTGTTGAAGGTAGTATTTGCATCTATATATACATATATATATATATATTTTTTCATTCAATCCATTTATTCTATTCAATTTCATCAATTGTTTTCCGAAACATAATTTGTACGTTCGAAAAAAAGTTGTTGGTTCATTGATCATTTATATATTTATATATATATATATATATATTCATTTAATCCATTCGATTTCATCAATTGTTTTCCGAAACATTATTTGACCGTAATAACGTAAGATGGTTGATCGATAAGGCTGAGATCGTAGGATTTCAAATTGACTATGACAAATTTCAAGTAGTCTGTAAAACTGACACAGGTGACTTGAATTTTTTTCCTACATTTATGACAACTTTGACTATTTATTTTCCCTGTTTCATGCGAGACGACGTTACACTATATAAGCCCACCTCGGTAATCAGTTCCACATATTCGTCACGACATGACACTAATAACCATGTCGAACATCACGCTTGTTCTGTGTGCGATTTTCTTCGTTACGGTAAGTCTACCAACGCCATTAATTCATTAATTAATGGAAAAGTAAAAGCTAGGAATTTTATGTGCGAAACATTTTTATTGATGGGTCAAAAAAAGTGTCAATCTCTTTCCAACAATTATTTAAATATAACTGATATACTTGATGGAATTTTTTGTTTCTCCAATGAATCCAATGAAACAATTATTTTATTGCTCATAACGTCGATAAATTAATAATCCTTCTTGTTAATAAAACATTGCATCAATTATTGATACTGTGACTCAAGTTATTTATAATAACTTTTAGGCATTGAATAACGCCTTCATGCTAAACAAGTCGATAAAAATTGTTAAGACCTCCGGCGAAACAATAATCAACGATACCATACGTGAGACCGCAAATGAATTTAACGCGGTAATCCAACGGTCCAATGACATTGGTCCTCAAGTCAACGCAACATCTAACAAACATATCGCAAATGCAACAGCTGTGATACTTGATATTATCACCAAGGTATACATGAACGAGGCAATATATCAATTAAAAGCCGAAAATCTGAACGCGATTTGTCACATTTAACAAATGTATTTAATCACATAATATACTTTATACTCCATCACTCAGGCTCGTGCTGAAGTAAATAGCAATGTTGAAGAATGCACCGACAAATTAGAGGCAGATCTGGACACCATCAGTATCGAGGCAATACGAAATATATCTACCTGCGCCTCGCATCAATCCCCATGGTTGATCTCACATAACCGCAATATCGAGGAGGATAAGCAGAAGGCAAATAAGGAATTGCAGGCACTTCGTGACGAATACAATAAATGTCCCTTTGAAACCGATGTAGAACACTATAACACGGACAATTGTGCAGCCAACGTGAGTACAATTTCTATGAAGAAAAAACTCTCACATACGCAAGCAGGATTATTCCCAAAAAACTTCTATAACAGTCGTATTAATAACCGTACTGACGATCTGGTAACTAATTTGTATATACAAACCATAAATTATGCAGTGCTGATAAAAAAATTCTCATGCTAGTTTTTTTTTTCTTTTAAATTAAAATTGCCTCGAATATTGAAGTAAAAATTGTGACAAATAGAAGAATTCTAGCACTGTCTTGTTTTCTAAATGCAGTGTGCTACTCTCTGCAACCTTTAGCTGAGTTTATTTACCAAAAAGTCTATGAGCCAAAAAATCTATAAATAATAACGATACCGAAATAATGTCCAAGAGTTTCCAAGTTATATGAATTAATGGATATACTTTTTTTTCCCAATACAATTCAGTTGTATACACAATAACTAATATCTCGACAAGCTTATAATCATTGATTAAATTACTCGAAAAAAATTATTTATAACATAATTTTTCAAGATCCTTACGTCAATAATTTAAAAAAAGATGCAAATTCGAACTCACACTTTGCTTTCTCGTTTTTTTCCTCATTCATGCAATCCTCAATATGAGCTTTTTCAATTTTCAATTTCAATTCAATTTTGGCTTTCTCATAGTCTCATAACTTTGCAGGAAAAAATCGTGAGGAAGCAATAAGCAAGTTTTAATTTTCAACTTTTTCTCTTGTCTTCAACAATATTTCAAGGCTTGCATGAATTGAGTTGAGTTGCGTGAGTTTCAATGATTTCAATGCATTAATATTAGAGAAATTTAGTTACAAACATTTTCCAACTTCATTTTATTCTTAATAAAAGTTTTATATCAATCAATCAAAATTGAGTTATGATGAGGATGAGGCTGTACCTATTTTTCAAGAAGTTTGAAATTCCATGAAATTTAATATTTTATCAAATTTTAATTCGTTTTGTCGTCCAAACGAACACGAAAATTTTTGCGAAAAATATAATATTTTATAAACTCTAAATGTTTAGGTCGATTGTTGCCAACACACATACTTACCCCCTGACCTGTTTTTGTACAAAATTCTGGCTCGATAGTTTAAAATTTACAAAAGTTTACGATGATCACGGATATTTAAAAAAAAATTGAAAATTCCATAGATACTTGACCCCTTCATCAATTTTCGCCTAACTCGAACGAAAAAGTTTTGCTCGTTAGTTGAATATAGCATAAAAATTGGAACGGTTACAGATATTTTAGGAAAAATTCAAAGTACCATGAATTAAAAAACTCGTTAAAAATCTGGAAAAAAATATCGCAAACCCAGATGGTATGTAGCCTAAATGTCGTTCAACGTTTCAGCATGATTGATCAAGCCAGTTTTAAGATGTAGTCATTTCAATTCCGCAAGCCTAACACACATACACTCACACATTTTTACCAAGTATTATTTGTCGACTGTTTCGACCATTTTAAGTATTCTAGCACCAAAATCTCAAAAGAAAAAATGTCTTTACAAAAAAAGGCTTCTTCTATGAATAAACAAATAAAGTAAAACTTTTTCATTACCGATAAGACATGAGCTACAGCGAATAAAAAATTAGCCACTAGACCGAGATTGGTTGATGTTTGGGTTCAAATGGGGTTACTCCTAGCTTGCCTAGAAAATTTACAAGATCAAGTATAATAGATACTCAAAATCGTGCGTTGAGCACTTTGCAGTGACGATCGAATTTTAAAACATTTCGTGAAAGAATTGCGGCGATTTGTTTTGTTTTTGTTTTTCATCAGATCTTAGGGAAGGCACGGTTTGTCAGCTCGCTGGTGGATGTCACGATCGAAATCTGGTCAATCCAACTGAAAGAAATAGAGGACTCTATTGAACCTGATTTCGCCTCGAATTCATGTATACACAATTCGCACGAATTTGCCTCCAGAATCAGGCCTATCGTCAACGAAGCGAAGAATTGCATGTCAAAGGAGTTTAATGTAATGTCTTTAGACAGCTATTCGGCATAATATGCACTCTGCCTATTGGAAAATAAAATAAAAATATTTAAAAAAAAACGCAACGTTTTTGCACCGTGTTTACTTTCACTGTGAACACCGCCAAAACAGCTGGACATAGAGTAAAAATGCATGGGACCAATCTTGTAGAGCGCAAAATTTTCTATAAAAAAGTTGTGGGGCAGTATCGGTCTATCCTCAATATTTTTACCGTGAGACTAGCCTGAAAAAACCTCTCAAAAACACTCATTTTTTGCCAAATCCTCGAAAACACGATTTTATTGTTAAATACTTTTTCGACGTGTTAATGTCAATGAAAAAAAATCACCAAAATTTACTATGCAAGATCGTATTCCAGAGTCCATGCTTGAGAAAAAAAATCCTTGCGATTTAAGGTTTTTAAAAACACTGAAAATGTTGTATAAAAACTTTTGGACCAGTACGTTTACATAAGTAATTTAACGTATCATTACAATATTTTTTTTAATGAATTTAAAACATCGAAAGTACGTGGTGCCAATTACAGATACAAAGTAGAGATAATTACTACGAATATTTCCAACGCCAAGACTTCCGGGCAATCGCCGCGGCGACAGAAGAAGTTGATTGGGTAGCTCGCGTCAACGAATTCAGACTAAATTCGTTGCTCGCGTGCACATCCGGATGTTGGGCCATGTAACACAGATGAGCATTTCAACGTCTGTCGCCTCCAAGAACTTCGGTAGCATTTATTGATCAATTACGCCCGTTTCCCCCGGTCTTGGTCGGAGTTCAAACTCTGGTTACCCTACGTTAAAACTAGATTTAAAAAAATTGCACCAAGTTTAAGCCACGTGGGAGGTTACGCGCGATAAGGTAGAACGCTACCATACGACAAAAAAGAGGAATTTTGATGAAAATTGGTAGATACGTTCGAAACTGAGGAAAATGTTTGCTCGAAAAATTTCAACGGGTATGAGCGTACTGTTTTTGAGAATATTGAATTAGTTGTTTACATTGGATCTTACAGGAAAGGGTAAAAAGCCGCAAAAAAAAACATTGAAAAAGTACCTTTAAAAAAGTCACTTTTTGATGAAACTAACACAAGTATAAAAATAATTGCACCAAGTTTAAGCCACGTGGGAGGTAATGCCCGTTAAGTCTTCGTTCTTCATAGCTCTGCCAGGGTAGATTGCCCCAAATTTGGCAAATATCAAAAGCAAAGTCACAACTGAGTGAAAAATATTATTAAAATGAAAAAAGCTCTGCGTCTGTTCTATTATTAGTCGATATCTGACGCATATCACATCAATGTATTTTATATGACCGTCGAAACAAGCCACGACACAACAAACAACAATAATGTGTTTAATGTTCAACAAACGCTTCAAGCGCTCTGATGCCCCGTAAGCAATCACACCCTAGTGGAATTGAGTAATTGTAATTAGATGAAGCACCTCTAAATATATGAATTTATCGCGATTTTTTGACTCCTATTTTTCTTTCTGAGGGGATTATACGATAAAATAGCCCTCTCATGTATTATTGCATAAAGTCGAAAATTGATCTCTAACTATAAGGCTAGGGACACATTATTGTGGTGCGGCGTTTCTTGACGGTACGTGACGCATATCACATCAATGTATTTTATATGATAGGAATACGTCAAGTACCGTCAAGAAACGCCACACCACAATAATGTGTCCCTAGCTCAAGTTGGTTAGAGATCAATTTTCGTCATTGGCACAAAAGCAGGCAGAAAACGTTAATTTTCGATTATCTTCACAAAACTGGCTCATCAATTTGTCACTTTAGCCTAAAAATTCAAGACCAATCGTAAAATCTTTCATAAGTTCTTAAATTCAACTATTCATCGAGATGGGAGCTGATTGCACAGTTTAGGCGCCCACGTGGAACGCTTAGCTCGTAGTCAAAATGCATTTCAGTGGATCTTTGTCAATCTCAGAGCTCTGTTTACAAAATTGATTGAAGATATAAACGAATTCTTGAACCTTCGTCCGAACGTGTGCGAATTGCTGGAAAAAATATATTTTTCCGTTTTGCTTTGAAGTACGACAAATTTCCTCTTCAATTTCTTTCATTTGTAGAAACCTTTGAGCTTTGGAGATCACCGTGGAAGAATTAGGTCCATGACGTCACTATGCACGAGCCAAATTCACAATTGGCTTCGTATTGCTTTTGCTCAATTTTGTTTTTTTAAATTTATTTATTGAAGATTCCTAGATTCGTTGTTGTGGTAAAACTTCTAAAATCACTGCCAATAATCGTGATGCAAAGTTGTACGAATGCTGCGCTGCAAACTGCTGTTAGAATATCTAAAAGAAAAAAAAGAAATCGCCCAAAACGTTTTTATGGGGATCGCATTTGTAGGCATATTTGCGTGTAGCGTGTCTGCACATAATTTTCAAATTCTTTATTGACACAATTTTTTTTTTTGCTGCATATATCACAAATTATGAATAATACTTGATTATTATTCCATCATTCGTTTGAATAATTAAGTTTATCGCTGCGAAGAAGCGTCCGATTATAAAGCGGGACTGGGGAAAAACGTTTTGTTTTCTTCGTTTCGTCACGGCATTACTCTTTGAAAAGCTTTCTACATTGTGTATTTGTTTTTATCATAAGATTAATATACCACTATAGTGGGAATTAATTCCCTTAGAAAAAAAAAGAGAAAACAAAAATTAAAAACGAACATTTCGACTCGCAATACTGAATTTGCATCTTGAATCTCTTTTAAGCAACAAACGCAGCACCATGATATAATTCGTGCGGTTTTTTTTTTTTTTTTTTCATGATTATAAATACTGTCAATTGTAAGAATATAGTTCGGTAGTGAAGCACTTTAGAATTATTGTATACCTGCTTTGACTGCAAGTCCTCGGACTCCAATTGATAGTTCTGTTTTTCCAATTTCCGGTAGTTGAATTTAAAATATAAAAAATAGCTATCGCTAAATAGTAAAAAAAAAAGCTCACTTCCCGTCGACATATAAATTGTAACAGCAAACCAAAATTTCGTTCGTTTCTTGAAAAAAAAAAAATGAAATAAAAATACTCTCAGGAAGTACGTGAAAGAAAAATTAAGAACGTGTGACATACCGACGGATGGTAACAAACCGCCTTTCTTATTTTCTCCGAGATCGTTAATATATATTGGACAAAAGCAAAATATCATCCGTCTCGATGAAAGTAAGGAAGGCGATTTGATAGGAGCAACCGCCTCGGTATGGCACATCACCTTAAAGATGCTTCATCGTATATTTTCTTGAGATAGCAACTATGAGAAGACATTTTTTAAATTCTCTAATCCAATTTCCCTCTCACTACCGAACACCCTTGAAGGGAAGAAAAAAAACCGAGAGAACGTCGCACGAAATATTTTCAATGTATCTCCAACAAGTGAAAAAATGAGAATTTTGCTCGGATAACATTTTGAAAAGAAAATCGTGCCCAAGTTCGAAAACAGAAAGGAATGTGTACGGATTATCCGAGTAAAAAATTGCTTCCACAATTATGCGCGTCAGGCAGGACACAGAACAGGTGAAAGAACAATTTTAGCAATAAATTATGATTACAGTTGTTCGCCAATTTTATTTATCCACTATCATGCTCGCCATATTCTGTTGCTCAAATTTTTTTCATCATTTTTCTTTCTATTTTTTCTTCAATCAAATTTTCTGACAAATGTATCCGTCTACAAGATGTAACAAAGTGGAAAAATGACAAAAAGCTTAAAAATTGCGCGAAAGTTAGTGACAACTTCGTTTATTAATTCATCAAAAAATTAATTCGAAAGTTAACACATTTGATTCGCAAAGATTTGTTTGTTTATTTGTTTTTTTTACGTACGAATAGAGTCAAGACAATTAAAACGTAGACGGAATAGCATCATTAGAAGAAAAAAATATATATTGACCCTTAATCAAACTGTTGCAGCAATAATAGTGTTCTGAAAATTGAAATTGTTTTTTTTATTCATGTCTGTTTGTGTGTTTGCGTTTGAGTTTTCATTTTTATTTTTTCATCGTTTCTCTAATGGCTTTTACTCATAAATTCGTCCACTCGTATTTTGCGTACTACGCGTTATTTTTTTCTCGGTCTTTGTCACGCAGCCGCTCCTATCCTCAATTGTTTTGTTCATTTAAATTATTTTTCTTCTGAATGCTAAGTTAAAAGTCTGTGCTACATCTCTAGCTAGGTAGTTAGTTTAGTTTTTTTTTTTTTTTTTTTTTTTTTTAAATCTTTTTTCATCTCCATTTTTAATGTGGGTACGTAACTATAGTTTATTACCTCGCATCTCAGAGCCCTCAATCGCAAAAATTTGAAAAAATAAAATGAAATAAAACGAAAGAAAAAGAACATCAAACTACTCGAGGAGAGCAAAATCTCGGATTTGTCACGGCGCCGAAGCAACTTAATGCTTAGTTTTCATCGAGAAACGTTGGGAGACGAAGCACGAGGAGGACTCGTCGTCGCGAGTTTGATTCAATTTTTTTTTTTATCGAACCGATCATTATCCATTTGGCCAAGTCACGTAGGCCGGTATTTGAGCCCGGTCTGTCTCGTGGAGAAAGAGCGAGAACAAACAAAAAAAAAAAACAAAAAAAAAAAAAAAAAAAAAAAAACGAACGGAGAAGAAAATAAAAGTAATCACTTTGCGACAGAAGAGAAAGAAAATTATTATTATTATTATATATACGTTAAAAAAACCAACGATGAACGCAAACGAAGCGAGTTATGTACAATTATCGTGGATGCGTGAGATAATCTCGATATAACACGCGATCGACATATCGATTAGAGGGAGTCGGAGAAAAACCAACCAAAGACCTTGAAAAAAGAAAGAAAGGATGGTCGGCGTTTGACCGGAAAAGTAAATTTTCTGCAGCAAACGAGAAAAATCGGTATCAGCTGAGGATTTAGTTGATTTTTTAGGGTGAGAACAATAACGAGGGGAGAGTCCTCCCCGGCAGGCCCCTCGTTTTTTTTCCCTTTTTTAAAATCTTTTCGTCGTCTTTTTGTCTCTTTCGAATCGCTCAAATCCGGCCCTAACTTTTCTCATAATAATCGTATATTGTATATTCATCATCGATTGTGTGTAGAGTTGATTACCGTGAAACGATATATCATATTAATAATTACTAATTATACTTTATTATAAATTAATTAAAGAGCTCTTAACCGTAGGTGTTTATGTGTTGTTTTCTTGTTTTTTCTTCTTCTTCATCTTGTTGTTTATCATTATAATAGTAGTATGTACGATAGCTTTTTTTTTGTAGCAGTTTACTCTCCGGCCTCATACCGACGTTTGCGTTCTTTTCTTATCTTTTCGTCCATCTTCCACCGATTTTCGCGCTTCTTCCTTCGTCCTACTTCCTCTTCTCCACCCCCCCCCCCACCGCTTCCTCCTCCAATCATTTAAACTTCCCGAATTTTCGACGAAATTGTGAAATTTCGGTGACTAGCGACATTCCCAAATCTTGACCGTCTGATCCACGCTACCGGTGACCACGTACGGATGGCTCTTGTGAAAATCTGTCGAATTGAGAAAACAAAGAGACAAATAGTCATTTTATGAATTAAAGGCTGGATAATGAAATAAATAAATAATGATTTGATGGATTGAAGGCTGGGTAATCAAGCGATTCCATATTGATTAAAGTTCATATTGAAATTATTTTCTTTGTCAATTATAGACAAAAGTAGAAATTTCGTAAATATTATTTGTAAAGTGTGTAAATATTTTTTGACAACGCTCTGCACTACTTTAAAGGAGTGCAAAATAAATTTTGAAAAACGGTTTTAGGCACTTTTGGCGACAAATCGAGAGTAATAAGGTGTAAGAGATACGAGAGCATTTAATTTTTGTATCAAAAAAATTATTCATAACAAACTATTTGCAAATAGACTCTGTGTTTTGTGCCAATAACCAAAATGTTCTATTTTCGTACATATTCATTTAACTCAAAGAAAAATTCATGTTGATCCAATTTTTATTTTCAATAATTAGGTATATTCATTGAAAGATACTCTATTATTTTCCCGATAAACATTATTTATAAGTTATTGTTGGAAAATTCCAGTCTTTTGTTTGCAAGGAAAATGTTATGAAATAATATTAATGCATTTCATAATCGAGGAATTCGATATGAAATGTAGCATGGAAAATTTGCAGAGTATCTTTTACCTGTGAAAACGAGCTATGGAAAATAAAAAATGGACCCACAGTATGTTTTTCGATAAAGCTCTTAGAAAAGATGGATTTTTTTGTTATTGGTCTTGTTGCACTAAGAATAAATGGCAAATAGGACAAATGGTACAGTGCACTTTGCATCATCGACGATTATTTCATAAAAGGTTATAAAAACCTTTTAAATGTGAAAACGAGCTATGGAAAATAAAAATTGGACCCATAGTATGTTTTTCAATAAAGCTCTTAGAAAATACGCGTTTTCAGAAATGGGCATAAATCAGTTTACCTAAAAAGGTAAACTGATTTATGCCAAAGGTTCATTGAAAATTCATTCTTCTTGAAAAAATGTACAAATGGTACAGTGCACTTTGCATCATCGACGATTATTTTTCACGATTTTTTCATTCGTAAAGTGAATCATCGACATAAGTTTTTTATAACATTTAAATTAAACTGCACACTTGGATTAACAAATCCAGTAATTTGTTTACGAAAAGGAAATTATTATCGATTTTTCAAACAAAATAACTTTACTAAGAGCTTGAATTTAAAAAAGTCATTCAATAATTTCATGACCCAAACATGGCAGCCGGACGCACATTACGATCTAAAATTAGTAAAAATAATATCAAAATGAGCAAACGAAAATTTAACGCATATAAAATGTATAAAGTTTTTAATACATTTTATTGGGTTGGCCAAAAAGTTATTGCGTTTTTTTCTAATCGATGGAGATACATGTTTTGAAATATAACTTCATTTAATACCGCAAATTTATTATATAATTTAACAGCGAACAGTTTAAGCTTATTTTAGAAAAATAAAGTGCACTCCGTTACTCCGTGACCCCGTTAATAATTGTTAAATTCGCCTTTCATTTACATAGAAAAAAACGCAATTAATTTTTTCGCCAATTTAATAGGATATCTAAAAGATTTGTATAATTTATAACATTTTGAGGTGGTGGGATGGGAAGGTCGTAATAATAAAAATAAAAATTCTTCTAATGTGAAAAAGTAAATTGTTAGGCATTTGCTTAAATGCCTAACAATTAAGAGTAACGTTCAATATTTCATCGCTCTTAATTTTTACGTAATCCAGGACCCATTATCGAGCAAAACTTGAGTATTAATATACTTGATTTTTTTAAAAAAGCGATCCCGAATCCGCAGGCTTTTTGTAGAGGGCAGCACAGAGATAGCGATTTAAAAAAGCAGTAATTTAATTTTATATTTATATTTTACCGTATCTAACGGTAAAATTCAATGAGCTATCTGTTTGTTGGTTCAAATATATTGAATAAAAAATTCCAAACCAACAAGAAGTTACCAATGGATAACGATAATACCGATTTACGTGTGAATCGCGTTATCATCTACGTGAAAAATTACGTTGCTCTCGCCTTCCTGCCACCTACCAAACATCTTTAACAATTTCAGATCCTCATGTAGATAAAATAATTTCTTAAATTTTTTATCAAAGTTCATTTAATTGCAAAATAATAACCCGCACCCCTTCTATTGTTTTTCTTTATTATTTCACTGCACCCAACTATTTTTCTTTAACATTTAACTGGACAACTATTTTGGTTCGATATTAAATTTTGCATATTTTTTCATAATTCCAAAAACGTCCGAGAATAAATGAATAATTGAACCCTTTCCGTACAAACATCTTTCGTATCCGATCGATTCAATTTATCTTCCCAATTATTGATTATTCTTCGATAATTAAATGATACAAAACTTGATTTTTTTTTTCTAAAATTACGTAAAGCCATTTATTCTACAAAGTTCAAAGTATATTAACAAATTTTTAGGGATTTTTAGAATAACTTTGAACACGGGAAAAAAGTCGTTAAACTCGACAGACTCATGTTTATATGGATCAGGTGCCATTTTTCACATTGTATGGAAAGAGTTAAGATCTGGAGAGAATTATCTTTTTTGATCGACACATCACCTTAGAATTTAATTTTAAAAGAAACCTCATGTGCAATTTATTAAAAAATAATCCATGTATTTTTCGGTGATAACGAAAAATTTCAGACTTACCGACAGAGGTGCAAAAGTGAACATGAGCCTCGAGCGTTTTCATCGCTCGTTTGTTGCGCGTGTCCCATACTCGGAGTGTTTTATCATCGGAAACGCTAACGATGAATTTACCACCTGGATGGAAGACAATTCCACGCACCCAGTTGTCATGTCCCAGAAGGGTGAATAGACAAACACCGGCACCAACATCCCACACGCGAATTGTCTTGTCTCGTGATCCTGATGCCAAAAATGGACCCTCATGAGCTCCCTTGTTATCGGCACCAGCAGCCGCGTTTATCGTCGCTCTCGCGCTATCGGGCGCCCAGGCGATACACTCAACCACGTGATCGTGATCTCGAAGCTCCAGCTATAATAATAACAATGATGATGATGATGATGATGATGATAATAATAATAATAACAATTATTATTATTATTAAATAAATACATTTTTGTTTAAAAGAGAAATGTCCAAGAGTAAAATATGGTTTTTATCCGAAATAATAAATAAATATATAATAGATAAATAGATAAAATGTAAAAAGGACAACTCACTTTGGTCTCCTTGGTCGCCATGTGCCAAATTCGTACTGTTTGATCATTGGAGCAACTCGCGATAAGCTCACCGCATGGACTTACTCTTGCCATTCTAACCCATTCCCTGTGACCCGTGAGAGTCTTGACGCAATAGCCCGTCGCAACTTCCCATATTTTGATGGTTTTGTCGCGCGATGCGCTAACGACAAAATCACCCTGGGGCACGAAAGATACGGAATTAACGTTGTGATCATGACCGTGCATTGTCTTGACGCAAGCGAATGATTGATGAAAATCCCATAATTTAATGGACATGTCGGCGCTGCAAGATACGAGAAGCTTGCCCGATGGATCAAACGCAACGTCCTGTACGCTGTCCGTGTGACCTTTGAGAGTGCGCTCAAATTCGCCACTCTCAAAGTCCCATACCTGATGGTGTTGAAAAACAAATAAATAAATAAAAGTAAACAAAAAACATTAGGATAATGGCGAAAATTTAATTTTTCGATAATTGTTATTATTATTATTTTTTGGGACTAATTTTTATGACCTTGATCGTTGCATCCTCACTCGCTGATACAATCAGGCTAAACACTGGATGAAAGATGACTCTGTTTATCGGTGATCTGTGCCCGGTTAGACAGTGTTTCTCTGGCGGCCTCGGTATCCACTCGGACGACAATCTCTTTCCTCGCGTCGGTGCACCCTCGATGAACTCCTTTTCGGCCTCGGACAGCTTAGACTCTAATTCCATTACCTAGAGGGCGATGAAACAATTGTGAGCCACGGTGAAAAGTGCGATAAGGCAACTATTAACGAGTCTTTCTCAAATGTATACAGGGTGATTCAGAATTGAGGCAATTTGTAATTGGGGTTGTGCGTTTATTAATTTATTTATGTAATTGTTTATTCATTCAATTATTTAGGTATTAAAAAATCTCGATTATTAAATGAAAGAAAACATTTGTAAAAAGTGGATACAAATTGTGAACAAGATGAATACAAGCTGGGACAAGGAATTCTCAATTTTTAGTCAACTCGTCTACAAATAAATCTCAATTTATGCATAACTTTTAATCATCATATATTATTTTAATAATAAAAATGTTTTTGAGACTTGAAAAGCATTTGAAAACTTCTACCTACGTTGTTTTGTCAGTTTTGGATCGTTAATTATTCAATTGTTGCTCGCCTCAACGAAAGTTCAAAATAATTTTAACATTAATTTTTTTCATACAATTTGTCCATGAAAATAATTAATTTTTTTGGAGAAAACATAAATTATTATCGGAAGCGATAGCGATATAGTTCTATTAAATTATAAAAAAAATTGTAGGAAAAGTGTATTGTTTAAATTCAAAAATTGTCTAAGAAAATAACGTTGATTTCTTCCGCATTTTTGCTTCACATCCCTTCAAGTGATGCTGTCATTTTGAAGTCAAATCAATGTATAAAACATATTTTTAATTTTCTTAAAACTTTGTCAACATCATTAATTTTTCACTTTCTCGAATAAATCGTATTGCATCAATAAGAAATCGTGTGCAAATTTATGAAAAATAAAATTAATCAAAATTTTGATATATTTACTTATTTAGTTGACCAAGTATTGAAAAATTCCGTCATTGAGTGCAAAATTTCATTACAAAAGTGATTTGATAATTTCACAGAGCTTTTTTGTGTATAGAGCTTTTTAATCAAACCCAAACGAGCATCACATTGCAATCAAACTTTTTGGTTTAAATTTGTAAAAAAAAAAAGTCTTTCGAAATGCAATTTTTCAGGTATTTGCCTAAATCTGAATCCTTTAATAAATTGATCACTCTATTTTTTTTTATTTTTTTTTACACAATTGGGGACACTTTATTGCGCAAAACACGGCATCAAGATTTTTCACCGAGCTTAAAAGAACGTGATAATTTTTTGTTTTTCAAATTCAACACCCCATTTTCCCGCCAATAATATTGTTCTAAAAATAAAATCCACAAATTCTCGATTATTCATAAAAACTGCCTCGGTTTTGAATCACCCTGTAATCAAACAATTATCAGAATGGAATCTTCAAAAAAAAAAAAAAAATTATCTTCACCTTCTTCTGCAATCGTATAACAGAGGTCCATTTTTTCTCCAACAGTCCGCCGTATTTTCGCTCGACCTCGCCGGGCATGTCAGCCTCCTTCTTGAAAGCCTCGAGAGCATCCTGATACCCGTTGGTGCTTAGATAATCCGCAATCGCCTTATTTCTGTTATAACAAGAGAGAATGAAAATTAAAAAAAAAGAAGTTTAGTACAAAACACCACCGTCTCACAATGATTATTATCGTTTAAAAGGTATCAACCTTCTCACACGACCATCTCACAATGATTATTATCGTTTAAGGTTGATACCTTAAACGATAATAATCATTGTGGGACGGGCGTGTCAGCCTCTTTCTTGAAAGCCTCGAGGGCATCCTGATACCCGTTGGTACTTAGATAATCCGCAATCGTCTTATTTCTGTTACAAGAGAGAATGAAAAAAAAAAACAAAAACCGTTTATTACAAAACACCACCGTCTCACAATGATTATTATCGTTTAAGGTATTACGAGTAGTATTATTTTACAAACGAAACTGATATATAATATTATATTCTCTGATTTATACGCAAGTTTCCCTTTTGTTTTTTTTTCCACTTCTTCATTTCTTCTTCCGTATAATGGCCTACATATAATTATTTCGCGAGTTGGTTTTTCTCATAATTAATACGAGTCTTTGTCCTCGTGAAATATCAGGACAAAATAAATGCGAGCTCTCTCGTGAACCGGCTCGAATGGTACGTGTGAAGATGATTCGCCTATTTTATACATATAATGTTTTATATATATATATATATATATATATATATATATATATATATATATATATATATATATATATACACTTTATAGAGGGCGGGGGTGCACTGGCCTCGTGAGTACCGATGGAACTCAGGTTTCGCCTGTGTGTGTGTGTGTGTGTGTGTGTGTGTGTGTGTGTGTGTGTGTGTGTGTGTGTGTGTGTGTGTGTGTGTGTGTGTGTGTGTGTGTGTGTGTGTGTGTGTGTGCGTGTTTAATCCACTTATTCGTGCTACTTGGCTGTATCGTTTTTTTCTCCCGTCTTCTTCCTCTTCTTCATTTTCGCACACGAAGCTCATCGCATTTGTGCCAAACGAGTGCAAAGAGCACATAGCGCTTTGGTCTCTCAGGTGTACATCGGAGAAGGCTGGAATGCGAGAGTCTGACCTGCATCTTCCATGGTATAAATGCCGCTTCTCTCCGTGCGCTTTGCCGTGAAAGGTGGCCCTTGGCACTTGTGAGACTATCACGTGATTGGTACAACGGGGGTGTAACGGCCTCGTGGGTTATTTTACAGCGAGATTAATGTATCCCATTAATCATTTTTTTTCTCCTGTTTTCTTATTCAGGAAGAGAAAACTCGTTTTGATGAAAAATTAATTATTCGCAATTTTTAAAGATCTTTTATCTGTATAGGATCGTACGAAACGTTAGGCGTGAGTTTATCACGCGATTGATAAAAAGAACGATTCAACTATCTCCATTTGTCACTTTATTTTGCTTCCTGGTGGTGGAAAGAAAAAAATTGTTATCATGAAAAACAAAAACAAAGATTTTTTAAAAAATATTTCAGAATGATTGAACTATACAAGTTTGTTAAACAGTTAAATCCGAAGAAAAACGAAATAAAATCGTGAATTTTTTCTATTCCAAAGTTTCAAGCTCAGCCTCGCAAAAAATTCATCATAATCTGAATTATCAAATTGCAAAAAAAAAAAAAATCTTTAACAAAGTATTTATTTAAAGATAAACCAAATTTTACTTTGTATCAAAAAATTAAGTTTTCCAAATATGATAAACGATTTATCTCATCTAATAGCATATAAAAATCATGTTTTCATTTTTATTAAAAAATTTAATTTTAGAACAATTCAAAAAAGTTTTAACCGATTTAAATTGACATTCGTTAGTGCACTAGAAGAAAATTTCATCCCAATTTTTCATCATTTATTGACTTTCTCCCTGAGAAAGTCAATAAATGAATAGATAATTTTTTTTTTTTTTTAATTTTCATCGAGCGTGTTAAAAAAATGTTTTATAAGAATATTATGAAAAAAAAAAGGCACAAGATGACGAGATTGTCGTCCTTGTCACAAATTGCAAGAATCATTTTAAAGTCGCACATAAAACACAATTTGTGTGTGTGTGTGTGTGTGCCCGCGTGTGCGTGCGAAGCTTTTTTAATCGAGGGCGTATGTAGAAAGGTGTCTTTTGCTCCATAAACTCTCCACGAGATATTTGCGGGGGTGAGCATCTGTGTGTGTGTGTGTGTGTATGTGTGTGATATTTATGATGTTGCGAGCATATCTTGAAAGGATTAAACGATGCGGCAGACTCGACCGTGCATAGCTAAAATCCAAGAAGAAAAAGAGATGGAAAGTTGGGCGATGCCCGTACTAAGAGAGCAAATACATTGTGTACTCACTCATCGGAGTGAAAGGAGATTTTACGTTTCTCTTATTCCAATAATCCTTCCTCCCTATTATCTAAAAAAAAAACTACTTGCCATCCGCACTATCTATGAAAAAAAAAATCATTATTCTTCCTCATGGAGAAAAGTTTTTTTTTCCAAATTTTCATGCCACTTAAAATGTTTCAAAAACTTAGAAAATCACAATTAGGAAAAACGTCCAGATGGATGTATTTGCTCAGTTTGATAACATTCCAGTTTGAATAATTGGAGGACTCGAGTTATCATACTGAAACTTGATACACAATGAGTCTTTGTTTGCTGTAACTTTGAGTTCATTTCAACGAAAGATTCAGATTCAGATTTTAAGGGGGATCAAGTTTTTTGAAAAATATCTGTAATCGGCCCAACTCGAACAATTTTGAGTCATGAAGCTGAAATTATGCCCAAAAATGCACTAACATTAACACGATGTGTGTGTTACCTCAGTCGGTAACAAAAAACTGCGTACCAAAATTCTCCTAAACGGTTGATCTTTCGGACAAACGAGGAGAACCACGAATTGCGCATAACGATTCCGCGGTTCGTGGTTCTCTTTGTTTTTCCGAAAGATCAACCGTTTAGAAGAATTTTGGTACCGGAGTAAAAGCAGCTTTCTCTCTCGCACTCACAATGGCTTACGCAAAAACTGTTTTACCAACAGAGGAGTAGCACATCACCTTGAACAAAATTTGCTATTGAGTTTGGCAAGTTGACACATACGTTCAGATTTCATTAAAAAAAATCATTTTCTAAAAAACAATTTATAATAAGTCTGTAAATCGTCTTAGCACGAGCAAATTCTCGCTGATTGAGCTAAAACGTATTAAACAAATGTTATAAAATTAAACAAATTTAGTCTTAAAGCAACTCAGTCGGTAATGAAAACTGCAATTCATTTTTTGTCGAGAATCTTGTCGACGAGACAATAAAACGACGAAGGGGATCGAACATTTCACCGTTCTCATCTTTTGCCTGAAAGGTCAACTATATGGAAGAAAAATGGGAGGGAAAATTGCTGATATCTCTCTTGCACTCATTTTGTTGCACATAATTTTGCGTTTGGCGAAGATCGACAGAGGGATTGAGATTTAGAGAAGTTGAACTTTTTTAAAAGAAAACAAAAAAAAATTCTGTAAAAACTCAGGCTTGAGTAATCTTCGAAATATTAAGCTAATACTTGACACAAAATAACATTAACTTAAATTAAATATCACGTTTGGTATTGAATTTGGGGAACATAAAAAAAAAACCATCAAGATAATGTAAGATTTTTTTTTTTTCTTAAATTTCTATAAATCCTTCAATCTGAGTAAATAACCCTGAACATTTAGAAATTTGCACATTGCCTTCATCATTATTTTTCACTCGTTCACAAAAGCCATGGTGTAGCCAAATAGAGTTTTGTGAAGGTGGAAAAATTATGAGGAAACGATGAGCAAATCTCTAATTTGCAATCTTTTTTTCTCTCTAAATGTTTGAGTTTCCAATACATTTAATTTGCCATTAATCGTCTTTAGTAGCAAAGAAAATAATGCAATTTTCAATGTGAAGCCGTAAAAAAAACAATACAAATGTTATTCAAAATATCCAAGAGAGACCAAGAGAGACCAAGAGAGAGAGAGAGAGAGAGAGAAAGAGAGAGATCAAGGAACAAAAGGCCGCGAGGTCCGTGCGAGGAAGTCGAATGTGCCGAGAGGTGCCGTATTACGATCCGGTTCCTAACTGCCGTTCGTGCCTTGGGTGCGAGTAGAGAATCTTCCAACTATCCTCTCGACTCTTGGCCGATTACGTCAGAGCCTTTTCCTTCTCACGCTGTGTTATTTGTGTGTGTCTGTTAGTGTGTGTCTTCCTCTATTTCTCGCAGCAGGTGGTTTTGTAGTACAAAAACGACATCAAGTTAGATTCTTTGTCATTGACACGCCCCTGAATATATCGATTCAAGTGCAGAGCTCCATTATAAAATTGATTGTGAGAAAAGTGAAGTATGACTAATTTATTAAGAGCCAAGAAATTTTCGCTCATTGATCAATTCCCATAATATTACTCGAGACATAAGTTTACAAAGACCGTAAAAAATATGAGTAACATTCTCCGAATTGACGATAATTCATGCATAAATTTTACAACGAAATTTCTTTGAGTAATTAATTATTTTATTCATTATGCGGTTTTCATAATGAATGCAAAATCAACAAATTTTTAATTCAACAAAAATATTCTGTGCGATTTAACATTTTTTTGGCACTCAATATCGTATTTTGGAATAGTCAAAATATTTCTCCTTTACATGTAAATTTAAATAGAGATAGTAAAAAATATTTCTAACATCCGCCAAAATGATAATAATCGATCCATTAATTGAACAAGCTGAATTTGTTTGAGTAATAAATTATTTTTTCCATTACGATTTTTACCATGAGTGTAAGATCAACACAATTTCAAATCAACAGAAATATTTTGTGAGATTTACGATTTTTTTTTTTTGTACTAATAATATTTTTTACAAAATTTCCAAATATTAAAATCGTTATTTTTTTATGTTGATTTTAGCATCTTTATGTAGATTTTATTATATTTCAACAGAAAACCGAAAATCGATTCGTAATAAGTGGAAAATTTTCTAACGAATAAGGATCACCGGACAAAAAAAAATATGATACCCGCTGTTGTCCCTCGAAAAGAAATTTTTTCGAAATTTTACCATTTGGCTAATTCAAATTTCCTTGTACTATTTAAAAAAAAAATGCGAGAAGGCTGACAAATTGGGACTTGAATAATTCAAAATATGTCTCACATATATTTTTAAGTAAAAATACTTTGATAATCCCAAAAGTAGAATTAAAAAATCATGAATTAGAGAAAAATCGATGGACTCTAATAAAAATCAATAATAATGATAGAGAAATTTGTAGTCTGACAAGCGTGTAAAACAAAGTTAGCTTCAAGTGTATTCTTAAATTTGTGGGGAAGGAAAGTAAAAATAGTTTTTGTCAACTTATTTCTACTAATTTTTTAAAAATATCTTCGAACTATATCGACGTATTTATGTCCAGTGATAGCAAATTTATTAACCGGTTTATCGAAAATTAACATGATTTGCATAAAAAGGTCCTAAAATGTGTCTTTATAATGGGAGGTCAATAAATGGGGCGTGACGAACATGTTTGACTTAGAAAGTAGGATAGAAAGAGAAAAAGAGTTTCTTTGCTTCTCTCTCTCTCTCTCTCTCTCTACTTCTCTGTTGATTTTGCTTCCATTCGGCCCTCAGTAACTTATAAACCCCCGAGTACGTCGTTATCGATCGCGCGAATCGCGCGTGCCCGAGACAACGTTCACCACCACCCATCTCGAGCGCCCCCTATCGTCGAGTTCGCGGGTCAGCAAAACTCACCCTCGTTGTCGCGAATCCATGACTAATCTGGAATCGCGCGAGTTTTTAAAATGTATTAGGTACGGCACGAAAATAGACGAGAATCGATTTTTTTCCCTCTTAGCCTCGTTAATCCTGCACATTTATGCTCCAATGCAATCCTGCACTTCTTTTACTACTTTTTTGTTGGGTCAATATTGTGTATATTTACATATACACATACACAAAATTGCATTTTAGAATTTATGGAATGTAATTTAATTTTAATATTCCATTCAAAGCGCTATTTAAGTAAATCCCTAATTTTCTTCAAATTTAACCCTTATTTAACCTTTAGTGTTTTTTTTATATGATTTTCGGCTCGACTTTTAGCGCTAGAAATCAACGCTTTGGGCGGAAATTAGCGTTGATTGAAAATCGTGATTATCCTGTGGCTGAGAATCAACCAGATATTGGAATTTCTGGAATTGCCTCGGGAACGTTTCAGTCATCGGTGCAATCGCCCACCGAGTAAAATTCTCATTGCGTCAGCGAGAGTGAATATATCGAGCTCTCCCTCTCTCTCTTCGTACTAACGATTGATCGAGCCACGACTGAGCTCCGAGCGCACACAATTTGCGACCCCTTGCGAAAGTTCCTCGAGCTTCGCGGATATCGCTCTATAATGCGTGAAAAGTCTCCCTTAAAATCGAGGGGAGAATCGTATATTTTTTGTTTCCTCTAAAAGGCTCCTTTTTGTGTAGGGAAAGGAAAAAAAAAAATAACTAGAGAGATACTCACAACTCCTCCCTCTGACGTTGTGACAACACCATTTTCATGATCCTCGTTGTGTGACCCGGCTTATTCCTCGTCGGGGACGTTAGCGATTTTTTTTGTTTTTTTTTTATTAATTTTTATTTTTTAAGGTTTTTTTTTAGCGAGCTGAACCAGAATCCTCTAGTCGGCTCGATTATCAGTAGACCGCCATCGGCAACGCCTGAAAACAAGATTGAAATATATTTTAATAATTTTTCATTAAATTATTATAAACATTTGTACGAAAATATTGGGGCATCACTAGCGGCAACTGGTGAATACATTTCGTTTAATGAATTTTAACGAAAATTGGAGCGAAAAAGAGAATTGCAAAACTCCTTGAATGAGTTCTAGGGATGAGTAATTTTTTTTTCCGGATCATTGAACTTTCATCCGTTTGAGGTTTAGAGCGGCCATTTTTACTCTCCGCTTCTCGATCACGATTTCATATACCCGCAATGACCTTTTCAACCCAGACCCGAATATATTCGTATTTACGCTAAAATATTACAAATTACAAAGTTTAAAAAAATAATAATTTCTTTATTGTAAACTGAATAGTATACTAAAATAATATTATTATCATAATAATGTTGTAAAACTCGTTGAATGGGCGAGTCCATCTTGGAGGGGGGGGTGAGTAAGTTTGAGGTTGAGCCAAAAAAGTCTAAGGAGGGGTGAAAGAGTCTCATCGATAAGCGTACACAAAAACACTTGATACCGATCTCTCCCTCTCTCTCTTTCTCTGACTCTTCTAGGGAGAGGATAGAAAGAGACCTTGACAATCGAAAATAGGAAAGGAAGAACGTGAGGGGAGAGAAGGCGATGCGGCGTCGTCGCGATGATGCGTTTGCCATGTCCTGAAATCGATATCTCGAGCGACGCCGTTCACCCTCAGACCAGCACCCTCGCTGCCAACAGAATGAGGGTGGAATGGTAGACAGAGAGAGAAAGATAGAGAAAGAAAAAGAGAGAGAAAGAAAAAAAGCAGAGAAGAGAGAGAGAGAGAGGGAGAGAGAGGGGGGCGGAGAAAGAGAGGCCGGCCGGCTACGTCGTTACGAGGCCCTCTATGAATGCTCTCAAATATTTATCGCCCTCTACCGCAACTCCTTGACGACAATGACGTTACTCGACAATTTGCCATTTTTTTTTTTTTTTTAATTTTTTTTTTCAAAGATCCCTTGCATTTTGTTCCTCGTCTTAGTTTCAATCTAATTGCGTTTCTTGTTGGCTTCATTTTTGTGTAAAATGTATACTGAAGCGGAAATGACGTCATAGGGCCCTTAAAATTTTCACACTCGGCCCTAATCGAGTGCAAAAATTTCCAAGAGTGCAAATAAGATGAACAAACTCATTATTTCCTCGTTCAATTTTCGTCTGTATTCGCCACAAGAGTGAAAAACAAAACGGAAAAAAAAAAAAAAAACTAAACGCCAGTGCAAAGCCCCAGCATCGGGAAAATCCTATCGTTTATTGATTATTAAAAAAGCCTCGGACAGTCCGAAACGCACGGACCGGAAGTGAAGATGCTGCGCCTCGTAAAATTATTTTTTTCAACACTTTTTAAACTACCGACGCACCAATATTCCAACAAAAATGTCGAATTATGAGGGAAAAAAATTTAAAAAAGCTCATCGTAGTTTTCGAGTCATTTAAAAAGAGAAGAACATTCGATAATCTAAAAATCGATTATCGACATTCAAAACAGCTGATTCGTTAGGACAACGGAAAAAAAAGAACCTCGTTGATCTGTTGGCTGTCAAAAAGTCGTAAATTTCCGATTTGAAAAAAACGATAAATAAAATAAGGCAAAATTTTTTTTTACAATCTCTCTCAGAAGCTCGAGACTCTCGAGAACGCTCGTCGATAATACGAAATTTTTTGCACGAAAAGATTCGTAAAAAAAAATGGAGATGAGAATTTATGAGAAAAATCAAATTGCCCGCGCAGGATTTAGAAAATGAGAAGAGAAGAGAAGAGAGAGAGAGAGAGAGAGAGAAAAAAAAATCAATTTCTCGTTATGAAGGAGCAAGCAACAAGCTTTCACGCAAAGGTCTCCCTATATCGTTCCATCTCTCTCTCTCTCTCCCTCTCTCTCTTTCTTTCTCGCTCTCCGTCATGTTCGTTCATTGATTCGTTCGTGTTTTCTCGTGTATCGCATATATACGCGCGGTGCGCGCGTGAAACACATTTTTGTCTTCACGAGAACGAAGCCAGAGATTAAATGAATAAAATACTTTATAACAAATATACAATTCTAAAATCATTATTTATCACATAATTCCGTTTATCGGGTTGGAGAGGGGAGGGGGAAAGTGTCGCAATACGTGTCAAGTATTTGCAAAAAACATTCAGGTCTTCCGTTAAAACGTTGCACGAGCACTACAAACGCGTTTTGATTGTAAATCGCGTATATACGGCCATTTTGCCAGTCAGCCGTCACGTCTGGCTGTTAAACCGTTCATATGTAGGTATACGATAGCTTCAAGCGTGAATGTGCGATATTGTCGATGCTGATCGAGTGTCTGTTTTTTTCTTCCCCCTTCTATTTTTTTTGTTTGTTTTATTTATTTTATTTTGCTGGGGTATGTCATTGTTCGTTTGTACTCACGTTTTCAAGACTTCACAGATCCGACAGATTTTTCTTCAACCTCGAACACTGCCGAAATATTGCGTTACAAAACAGGGAGGACAGCCCCCCGGGGTATATAACGATAAGCGCCCGCACACACGCATGCACAAACACCAAGATCACACACACAGGCACACACGAAGTTTCCTTTCACAGGGGAACGAACACACACCACGAGTGTCGATGCTGCACGGCGTACCTCCTCTCGGAAACACTTCTCCGAACGTACTGAACGCGAGGGGTCGCGATTTTTATCACACATGCGCACATCAAACCTCCACCATTCTAGGTTTTTTTTTCAATAATTCTCGCTAGGGACATTTCGTTTGCTAAGAGCAACACGAAAAATACTAGAATCACTTTTATTTCAATCATTTAAACCACGGTCTTATAGACATTTAAACACAACATAACCTCACATTACGCAAAAACTCGGGAAATTTGTTTTGTTGACGAATTCTTCTCGTTAATTTGTTGGATTAATTAACATTTGTCCAATTGCACAAACTACCGAAAGTTTTTCGCTATTAACGATATTTTTCATCACACAAAGTACGATTAAAATAAGGTGGCGAGTTTTTGTTTGCTTTTTTTTTTTAGACAACATCGATGATTTTCGTTGAATTTGATGAAAAAACGGGTCATTGGTGAGACCGACTTTTTTTTGTGTACATTTTCGCAGCACGTTTATACGATTTAACGGAGGATTTGATGGCTTTTCCGCAACCCAATTCGCGAGGTGATTTTTTTTGTTATTTTTGTTATTTATTTATTTCTTTAATTTGATAATAGTCTCGAAGGGTGAGTTTCACACAAGGGAGGCAACTGAAGATGTATTTGAGGAATTACGAGGTTACCGCAATTACCATTTCCATTTTACCATTTTCAAATATATTTAACGATTTTTTAGCCCCGTGTTACGCTACCATGCAACACGCGAAAAAGACTCAGGGAATGACATTTATAAATAACATCCCCTGAGTCTGTTTCTTATATTTCATCAATGTATCAAGAAACATGACCATGTCAAGTAATTTTACAAATATGCAGGTCTTTTGCCCCACATTAACCCACAATACATTTTTCTTGAGTGGAAAATTCACCCCCTGAGCCTATTTATGTTCTATTATTCATCAATCTAATGATATATATAGGTCTTTTTCCGTTTATTCTACTTTGAGTGAAAAACTCACCCCCTGAGCCTATTCATGTTTTACATTTCATCGATGTATATAAAAAAAGTATAGGTATTGGCCTCGATGCCAAATAATATTTTTAGACATTTAAGGGTTTTTACCCTGTTTACCCAACTATATATTCTGTAGCAGAAAACTCACCACCTTGAGCCTGTTTATGTTTCATATTTCGTCATGTATCAAGATGCCTGAAGTGGTGCCTCAATACCATGTAATTTTTAAAACATTTTGGTCTTTTATCCCTTATTACCCCACTATATTATCCCTGGGATTGGAATTTCACTCGTCAAGGCTATTTATGTTTTATATTTCGTCATATGTCAGGAACCACGGTGGTGCCCCAAGCAATTAAAGTAATTAAAAAAATTAAATTATTAAATTAAAAAAATTAAAGTAATTAAAAAAATATTTCAATCTTTTGACCCTCATTATCACCAGAGCAATACAATACATCCTACCTCAAATTAAAAGCTTACACTTTGAATCTGCTTGTGTTATATTTCTTTATGCATCAAGGGATGCATGATAATTTTTAATGGCAAATGATTTAAAAAAGCATTTAACCCTTTCGATAGCATGTGGAAAATGGCACCTGGTCCATACAAATATGGGGCTTTGAGTTTGACGACGTTTTCCCCTATTCAAAGTCCCTAAAAATTTATTAATATATTTTGAATTTTGTAGAATAAATGCATTTACTTCATTATGTAAAAAAACAAAAATTAGTATCATTTAATTATTGAAGAATAATCAATAATTGGGGAGATAAATTGATTCGACCGGACGCGAAAGACCCATGTTTGTATGGAAAGGGTTGAGTTTGTTAATTCTCATTATCCTAGAATTTATAAGCATAATCAACAATCATACAGAATCCAATACATATTGTAAAATATAGATAGGTATCAACGTGTTTATGTAAAGATTCTAACAATACTTTATAAACCTTTAACAAGCTTATACAAACGTTAAAAAGTACAGAAATATCATTTTACTCACTCACATCCATGATTTTTTGAAACGATGTCAGTTATGAATTGATTTAACACTCTCATTCAGAATTCTCGATATAACGCCATTATTGTGTGATAAAAAATGAAAGTATCATTAAATTTGATCTGATAAGATCGATTGAGGCAACTAGAAAAAAATATTTTGTTCTGTGTGGTTTCTTCATCATGATTAGAATAGAATTGTAAAATTAAAGGTGTAAAGCTCACCCTGCCATAAAAAAAAAAAAAAAAAGAAATTAAAATTGAGAAACAATTTTTGCTCCCTTCAAATACAAAAATAAAAAGTACCGGAAATTAATTTCAAATAAAGAATGTATGACACAAACCAAAAAAGCCATAAAGTCAGTTCACATAATTTTCATGAATATTACACGAATATTTAGATACTCAAATTTTCCATCAACATCCATTATTTGTCATAATTATTTATAAATTTAAATAAAATAACATTCAAAGTGCTCGTCCTCAGGATAATTTTGATTGTTTCTCTGAAATTTTTGTTCAATCTCGATAATTATTAGCATTTTCAATAATTATGGCTTTTCAAGAAGCTACGCATTGCCCAAAGTTCAATTATCTTAGAATCTTGACTGATTTATTGAAGAGTTACAAAATTGTAACTCGTCTTGAAAGAACTTTAGCTGTAAAAGCAAATGCTATTGAAGCGGGAAATCTTGCCATCTACGCGAACATTGACTATTTTTACAAAGTTTTTTAATTCTCGCGAATTATTATTGTTAATTGATATTCCAATAAATAGTAGTGTTAAATCGTGACATTTACTCTGAGACGTAATATAGAACCCTAGAACTCATGAACGGGGTGGATTTCCAGCGCAAGCGACCTCTGAATTCCATTTACAAGTTAGTGGGTCATGCGTTCTAGGGTTAGTACTCCAATAAACATGTTGAAAAAACACGAGATTGCTTGAAAACAAATTATCCATGGAAACTTAACTGATTAATTTTAGAATTATAAAATCGTAAAATCTTGGAAGAACTTCAGCTGAAAAAGCAAATGCTATTGAAGCAAGCCTAACCATCTCTGGGGATGTTGATTTTATTTGCACAGTTTTTGAATTCTTGAAGGTTATTATTTCTATTAGGATTTCAATTATTAGGAAATTATTATTATTCCAATAAATTTATTGCTTCTAGAAGCCAAACGATATTTATCTCTGCTCTATGAGATAACACGAGATTGCTTGAAACCAAATTATCCATGGAATCTTAACTGATTAATTTCAGAATTACAAAATCGTAAAATCTTGGAAGAACTTCAGCTGAAAAAGCAAATGCTATTGAAGCAAGGAGCCTCGCCATCGTTGGGAACACCATTGGCAACTCCACCAGCCACATCAGCGACGAGTCTTGCGACTGCAGCTGCCACAGACGCCGTAGCTGTGAGCGCTTCGCAAAGAGCTGCACTGCACAATGCACACGCAGCTTCGGCCGGTTTTTTCGTAGGGCAGGATTCGTCATTTGGAAATTTGATATTGCCAGTTTTGCCACGCTTTGACGGCAAATAATCACCAATCAATAAAATAAGAAAACCGTAAAATGGCAAACATGCGAATGAGAGAATTACAACAATATCTCGAGCAATTGGAGGGCTTTGAAAAACCAAAAATACTTCTCGAGCAATATCCAACGAGCGCACACATAGCGTCACACATTTTGTACACAGCACAGACACAATTTGAGGATATTGAAAATTGTGCCATAGCCGATCTTGGCGCTGGATGTGGAGTTCTCTCACTCGGGGCTAAAATGCTCGACGCCAGTTATGTCGTTGGCTTTGAGATCGATGTCGATGCCATTGAGATATTTACGAGAAACTGCGAGGATATGGAACTATCTGTTGAAGCTGTTCAATGCGATGTTCTACAATTTTTACCGGGTAAAAACGAAATTTTTATCGTTTCTAAGCAATTCGACGCTTTATTTTTTCTATTTGCTTGATGGTAACATCAAGCAATTAGGAAAAATAAACCGAATTGACGAATTAATGACTTTTCGAGGGAATCTTGTGTTGTGAATTTTATTTTTATCTGAAAAATTGAAGAATCCGATATTATTAGGTTGGTGCAAAAATAATTGCGGTTTTGAATTATAAACATCAAAGCAGTAAATCTCAATTTATTATAGAATGAAATTTATTAATGGAAATAAGAAACATCTATGCATTTTTTGCCAATAAGAAGCGAGTGTGTTAATTCCGGTGGCATAGAATTTGTGAGGTCTGGAACTGATGAATTCTTCGAAGACGTTTTGAGCTTCACAATTATTTTTGCATCAATCTAATAATTAAGCTTTATAAGCAAATGGCATTTTATTAAGGTAGATATGGAAAGAAAAAAAGTTTGATATTTTAATATCATCATTTAAATAACTACAGGTGAATGTAAAATTAAAAATTAAATAATCATGAAGCTACGAAACGTTTTGAAGATTGGTAATGCTTTGAATTTTTACTCTGTAACAATTTTGAGCGGTTCACTGATCTAAAACCCTCAATTTTCTGGACAAAAAGAATCTTGAACTACAAGACGATTCGAGTCGCAAAATTTGAAAAACGAATTAACCAAATGCAAGCCTCTTACTGTACGTTTTTTTTTTTTCTAAATGTTTAAAAACGTAAAAAAGTTACAAACGAAATTCACCAACAAATTAAAAAAATATCTTGAAGTAAATTGAAACTTTTTATAAACGAAACTAGTAAATAAATTCAGTTTATGCTTTTCACTGAAGTAGTTTTTCAATGCTGGAGCAAGCAGTTTACTGATTAGAAAAATAAATTTTTAAAGTAAATGTAAAGAAAAGTAATTCGATATTTCTAAAATCAAGAGCGAATTATTTCAGGTGCGTTCAAAATAAAAACTAAATGATAATGAAAGCTACGAAACACTTCGAGGCTTGGTAATGCTATTTACTTGCACTTCACGACAATTCTTTGCGATTTACCGATCAGAAAAATCTTAATCGTCCAACAGATCATGATTTTTTTTTCTATGCTACTAGCAAACGAATTCTATTGATAATGATTTTTTTTCATCAAAATAGTCATTCACTTGTGAAAATTAGTTCTATCATATCGACAAACTGACTCAATATTTCTTTTTTGATAAAAAAAAAGTAAAATATATTAACGTACAAATGATGAAAGAATAAAATATTTTTTTTTTTTGTAGGAAGATTCGAGAAAGGATTTGAAACGGTGATAATGAATCCGCCATTCGGTACGAAGCATAATGCCGGTGTAGACATGAGATTTTTGGAAATCGCTACAAGGCTCGCAACTCAAACGGTTTACTCGTTGCATAAAACGAGCACGCGGAATCACGTCCTGAGAAGAGGAAAACAGCTCGGAGCCGAGGGTACCGTGGTCGCTGAATTGCGTTACGATTTGCCGCAAGTTTATAAATTTCACAAAAAAACTTCAGTCGATATTCAAGTTGATTTTATACGATTTGAATTAAATTCGTGAAATTGACACGATACTTTTTTTTTCAATGATTTTCTCTTTCATTCAAACTTTATACCCTGAGCGAGAGGCAATTCATTTCCGTGATTAATCGTCACAGTTGTACGTCTCATATAACTTTTCCATGCGTCGCTTCCACTCTCCCGACCTCCTCCCGTTGATTTTTCACCACCAAAAGCTCCCCCTATCTCAGCACCACTCGTGCCGATGTTTACGTTCACAATTCCACAGTCAGAACCGTGAGGTCCGATCCACTGTCGAGAAAAAAAACAACAACAATCAATACTTGAACAACAAAAAAGTCCGTTAATCAATCTTTAAGTTAAAAAAAAAAATGAAAATTAACTCTTTCCTCAACATTAAAAGATGTTGCGCAACAAAATATTAAGAATTTTCGTTTTTATTAATTGACCGCTCATCTTTTTAAATAAAAACAATTTTTTTTATCTCAGTTTTCAACAAATGGCTTAAAGCAGCCCCTAGTTTGTAGTATCTTTCTTACATGTGAAATATATTTTAATATTTTACATATTGATAACTTTATACTGAAAAGATAATCGAGAGAAAATAAATTTGTTCGATTTTGAGCACAATTGCTTATAAAATTTATGGAAATTATTAGGTTGGCCAAAAAGTCATTGCGTTGTTTTCTGTGTAAGTGAAAGGCGAATTTAACAATTGTTATCGAATTGTTAACGAAATCGTGCACTTAATTTTTTCTAAAATAAGCTTAAACTGTCAGCTGTCAAATTATATAATGAATTTCCGGTTTGAAATGAAGTTATATTTCAAGACATGTATGTCCATTTATTTAAAAAAAAACGCAATAACTTTTTGGCCAACCCAATACTATAAAATTTGGTTTATCAACTAACTCAACAAACGGTAAAAAAAAAAAAAAAGAATAATCTTAAGTGTGGCCACACAAATGATACGGTGACAAAAATTAACGAAAAATCGCTTAATTTACCTCAAACACATTTGACAGATTTTTCGTAAATAACGAACTGCTCAGTCCCTGCTCGACTCCGTTGTTCAATGCAATTGCATCCTGAAGTGAATTACATTCGAGAACATAAACAATTGGTGCAAAAGTTTCTTTCTGAACGACATCGGCATTTCCGGGCAAACCGGAAATGATTGTTGGTTCGACGTAAAAACCAGGACGATTTATCACATTTCCGCCAAATTCAAGTACACCGCCGCTCGCTACGGCTTTTTTAACGGTCAACTGTAACGTTAATTACACAACAATTAATTTGTAAGCATTCCAAATCATCAAATTTTTCTTAAATGGCAGCATCGAGATAGCAACCAAAAAAACCGTGCAAATTGGAAATTTGCCCATTGCTTCCTCGGGATTTTCACCCACCCATAGATTTTGCTCAATGAGCAAGGAGCTTTCTTAATTCTGGCTTCCTCATACAGGAAGCTTTCTGTTGTGATAGTATGAAAATCATAGGAAGCGCTACCATTAAAATGTACCCTCAGTATTTCAAACAAAAGTTGGAGCAAACACGCCATTTAAAAAAAAATGAATATTTAGTGAAATTCAACATTTCATCAAATCTAAACCGTACAATCGATTCTTGTCAAACTCGACACCAAGTATTCTTGTCCCTTAGCCAATGTGTGTAGCAAGTTTCAATTCGATTGTTAAAATTTTATAAAAGTTGGAGCGAGAATAGTTTTTTTTCGAAAAATTAATAAAATTTAATTTTTTATAAAACCTAAACGCCTTAATCGATTCTTCCCAAACTCAATATCAAACAGCCTTACCCCCTAGTCTATTTGTATAGAAAGTTTGAGCTCTATAGCTGGAAATCTACGAAAGTTGGAGAGATCACGGACACGATCACGGTCAAAAATTCAAACTACCATAAAATGAGACACCCGGTAGCGATCTGAGCAAAAATTGCAGCAAACCTAGGAGGTTCGCGGCCCAATTTGTGTGCAAAATTTCGGTAAGATCGGTGGAGCCGTTCTCGTGATATGGCCATTTCAATTTTTACAAGCTCATCACACACACACGCACACACACATTTTTTCTAAATATGATTTTTCGACTTTTTGGAACATTTTAAGTACTCTGGCATAAAAATCTCGAAAACATTTTTTTTACAAAAGCAAAGCTTCCTCCATGAGGAATCAGAATTAAGTAATATTTAGAATTATTCCTAAATATTAACGTATGAAAAAAAAAATATATTTTTTTATTTACATTCTATTGTATCTAATGTGAAAATTCAATGATATATAAATGTATGTGTGTGTGTGTGTGTTAATCCTTCCCATACCATGTCAAAAACGACATCTGATATCATACAAACATGAGTTTTTCGAGTTTGACGACTTTTTTTTTGTGCCATCCTAAGTCATTCTAAAAATCCCTAAAAATTTGTTAATATACTTCGAACTATGCAAAATAAATGCGTTTACTTCATTTTGGAAAAAAAAATAAGTTTAGTATCATTTAATTATAGAAAAATAATAAATAATTGAGGAGATAAATCGAATCGACCGGACACGGAAGATCCATGTTTGTACGGAAAGGGTTAACAACGTCGTGTAAATCGCATTACCATTAAGCCTCAAACGGTACACTGGTGCGAATACGCACCACCAAATGAATGCATATTGGATGATATTAGCATGTTACAATATGTGAATAACACACAAAATCCCAATTTGCACCAGTGTATCGTTTACGTATGCTGAGATGAAGTGTACCGTTTGAGGGTTAACGTGCAAGTTAGGTTGCTTTCTCGATGCTGCGACCTACCATCGGCCTGCTATATATTTATTTGAGAATAAATAATAATTGTTAAATTTTAATAAATTTGTACATATAATAAATAGTAAATATAGTTTTTTCTTTACCTCGTAAGCATCTACTGCCTGTTTATTGTGCAGAGGACCGTAAAGCGTCGATTCGTCAAGTGGATCACCAATTCTTCCTAATATGCTCTTAAAAGCTTTTTTCAGTCTTCCAACAAATTCGTCCTTGATCTTATTGTTAAGAATTAAACGTCTCGTTGTCGTGCATCTTTGTCCAGCCGTTCCAACGCATGAAAAAACTGCAGCTCGTACAGCCATCTCGAGATCAGCATCGCTGGCAACTAAAACAACATGTAATTTTGAGGAAAAAAAACAAAAACGAACGAGCCAATCATAAAAACTTCGATAGCATTTTATGCACGGGTTGAGATTTTTTTTTTTTTTAAGCATATTTTTCTTATTCACCTATGAGTGCATTGTTGCCACCAAGCTCCAGAAGAGATTTTCCGAATCTCTCCTGTATCTTAAGAGCTACTTGCTTTCCAACTTTTGTACTTCCGGTGAAAGACACGAGAGGAAGACTGAAAATGAGGAAAAAATTGACATTAATATAAATGAAAAATATAAGTTACATGGAAAATTGAGTTAATTATTATTACCGTTTATCGTTGACCAATGTCTCCCCGACGTTTGCACCACCGGTCACTAAAGAGGCGACCGATCCAGGTATACCATTTCGCTCAAAAACGTTTGCGACGATTTTTGTGGTTGCAATTGAAACGAGAGGAGTTGTTGGCGAACCTTTCCAAACGACAGCATCACCACATACCATTGCTATAGCGCTATTCCAACCGTAGACCTATGAAAATTAAATAAAAATATTAACATTAATGAGAATATTGAGTGATTTAGTAATTATTATTAGTCTTATTATTATTATTAGGCAAATTAAAATTCAAATAATAACTATTTAATCATTTTTTTTTTCATCTCTTTGATTATTCGCGAAGAAGTTTGTCCTTTTATCTTCCTTTGCAGCTCATCTTTTCTCCGCAGTACATGTTTGATTAGGCAAATTTGGCAAAATGAAATAAGAAAGATAATCAAATGACCAAAATCTATTATTATTTGGAAGAACTTGAAACATTACGAAAAATAAAAAATAATAATGTCCCGATAGTCAGACACGAGTCAGATGTCCTATGCTGAAGGAATGGTGGAAAATATATATAGTTATAGATTGACATGGCGTGTCCGACTATTCGTTCTTGTCCGGCTACTCGGCCGTTTACCCTATATGGGGAAACACAAAAATTATGACGAAAAACAAATGATATGGGCAATGATCAACACCAAAGAATATAATAAAATGTAGAAGAAAACAAAAATGCAGAAGAGACAAAGAATATTTAGACAACGATAAAAATATCGAGAAATAGAAAAATCAATTTTTTCTTATTGAGAAAAATATAATGCAAAGAGAAGTTAGAAATATTGGAAAAAGAAAAAAAATATTTTAAAAAAGACAAAGACATTCTGAGGAAATAATGAAAATATAGAGGAAGATGAAAATTCTGGGGAAATAAATAAGATATCAGAAGAAATGAAAATATTGAAGAAAAAATATAAGATATTGAAGAAAAAATAGAAGATATCGAAGAAAAAAATATACCTAGACCATAGAGAATAATCTTAAAATAAAAATTACGAGAAGAAAAGAATATATTGAAAAATTTATTGATTGCGAGGGAATGAATTATGATATTTTAGCATACATCAGGATTTCAAAAATTTTGCAATTGCGTAATAAACATTTGGAGAACATCTGAATTACCATCAAACGAATCAATCACAAATATCTGAGATTGCATCGTTTCGAGAGCTTTGACTCATGAAATTATAGCGTCAACTTTCTAATTATTAATTTGTGATATTTTCATTCAAATGGAACAGATATTGAGAGTGGAAGAAATTTTATCATGCTCAACTCAAACGTTCAAAAGAATAAGATTGAATTAAATGTGAGCTGGCAACGATTAACTGAGTTTTTGTTTGTATAACAAATATGCTCTAATTAGTTGAGAATTTAAGTGTTTGTTCCCACTTGTCTACATCATTTCGCGATGCGCAAAAAAGAGCAGAGTGTGCCACTTACTGCTACTGGAAAGTTGAACGCAGATATAACGCCAATAACTCCGAGAGGATTCCACTTTTCGATTAAAGCGTGATTCTTTCTCTCTGAGGGATACAAACTTCCCGGTAACATCCTCGAAAGTCCAACTGCGTAGTCACATATGTCTATGTATTCCTGGACCTCGCCAATTCCTTCCGGCAATATTTTACCTGAAAGAAAAATTGTTAAAATTATTTATTTAAAAAAAAAATCATTTTGAAGTTTATGGCGTAGATTTTTTCTCGCTGCATTTGTAAAATTTATGACTCAATGAACGAACAGGTTTACAAATTTATCCTTTTAAAATATCTCCATAACTTTTCGTTGCAATAATTCATTTTTTTAATGAAAAATATAAAAATTATGAAAAATTCTGCAGGATGAAAATTTTTTAAGGATAAAACGAAACTTAATTTCTTCAATTTTTAAAGAGATTTTTTTAAATAATTTATTTTTACAAATCCGTTTATTAAAAACGATCAGAGATCCGGATTTATAATAAATGATACAAACAACTGAACAAAAAAAACAAAACAATCTGAAGAAATATTGAGGCTAACGAAAAATGTTTTCGATTTACTTTGCTAATAATTTTGTGTTATAATTATGGTTAAAGTTCAATATTCTTGGTATTTTTAATATACTTTTTCGCATTAGATTTTTCGCAGATTTCCCGTACCCCCGTTTTGTCCCGTTTACCATACAAATGGTAAAACAGTAAAATGTATTGCAAAATTATTGGGTAAATGAGGGAAGCCTCGGAAAAAACCCGAATTGGTACACGTGGGAATAACACAAATAAAGATCTAAAATCGAAATCTAAGATTTAAAAATCTTTATTTGTGTTATTCCAACGTGTACCATTTCGGGTTTTTCGGAGGCTTCCCTCATTTTCCCAATAATTTTCCGATACATTGTCTTGTTTTACCATTTCTATGATAAACGGGACAACGCGGGGGAACTCGAAATCTGCAGACAACTTTTACCATTATAGGCTTTTTCAACAGAGTCTGGCATTCCTGCAAGAAACTATGCAAGTATTGCTATTCCTGCAAGAGTCTGAAAAGATGACTTTTCGCTCAGCGATTTTGATGGGCCAGCCAGAGCGCACCGCACCAAGTGCTGACCGCGCCTAATGCTGCTTAACAATTGAGTGATCGTATAAAATAGTATCAATTACGTTGAAAAATCTACTCTCCATTTTTACACATATATATATATATATATATATATATATATATATATATATATATATATAATTTTATATTTACCCATTTCAAGCGATACCAAAAGACCGAGAGGTTTTAAATTTTTTCTAAGCTCGTCGCCAATCTGACGAACAATTTCGCCTCTCGCAGGTGCTGGAAGCGATGCCCACTGTGGCCAAGCTTTTCTTGCCTCGGTTATTGCATTGCTTGCTTCCTGGGGCGTTGATTCACGCACTTTAGCTATGACCTTTCCTGATGCCGGTGAAATTGATTCGATCACCTACACACATTCATAATTATATAAATCCCCTTTTTTTTTCTCCTCTGGCGTAGATAATTTAAAAAAAATGCTAAGAATGAGAAATAAATATTTTATAATTAGGATTAAAATCACATTAAATTATCATTTATATCGAAAAGAAAAAAAAATCCCATTTATTTCTTCTCTCGCGTGGAGAATTAAAAAATGATAAAATTGAGATTTGAAAAAAATTATTTCGTTTATATCAATTTTATATAAATCCCCTTTTTTTTCTCCTCTGGCGTAGATAATTTAAAAAAAATGCTAAGAATGAGAAATAAATATTTAATAATAAGGATTAAAATCACATTAAATCATCATTTACATCGAAAGGAAAAAAAAATCCCATTTATTTCTTCTCACGCGTGGAGAATTGAACAATGATAAAATTGAGATTTGAAAAAAATTATTTCGTTTATATCAATTACCTCTCCTGAGCCGCCCCATCTTCCATCGTACAAACCTCCGTTTTCCTGCGTAATTCCCAATTGCTTGAGAAAATGATATTTCGCGTTGTTCACGAGATTTCTCGATAACTGAAAATTTGCCTTGGGCGAAACTTTTCTGAATAATAATTGTCGCGACATCGTGATGAATTACGACTGAATATTCATTCAAGACTCGCCGAAACGAGAGACTGCCTCTCTATCGAGAAGACAGCGTTGGTCTCTTATCAATTCTCGAGTTGCGTGCGATTGTGCGTTTGTGTGTTTATGTGTGTGTATTTATCAGTAAGAAGAAATTATCAAGAGACGACATGGTGAAACCTTCGAGGGATAACAAAATTTATGACCATACCGTATCAGAAAACAAAACACGAATTATCATTATTAATTTTTTTTTTTTGTTTAATAATAGAAAAGATTTTTATTCGTAACAATCAATTGTTAAAGGACAATTGTCAATTGGTAAATCGGTATTTATCGTGGTAAAATTTTTTCTTGTTTTTTTTTTTCTTTTTATACGGGCAGTATGCATTAAAACACGACGACGACGGGGGCATCGAGAGGACTGAGAGAAAAAGCTCAGCGACAGCTTTTTACGAGATTTTTCTTCCTCGATCGTCCGAAAAATTCTCGGTCGTTGGTAATTTGGATTTAAAAAAAAAATCCAAATAGTCCATTACAATTATTTATAATTTTGTCGAATATTATATTCACGGGCGACAGCACATTTGATAACAACGTAGATCGGACACTAGACGAAGCACTGAACGCGTCAAGGTTGGTTGATCCTTAAACAAACAAACAAAAAATTCATTCAAATTTAAAAAATCGATTAATGGAATGGAAAAAAAAAAAATCATCTTGCTCATGTCGATTTACCGTTGATTTGTCAAAATTTTCGAGTAACGTTCCGCGCTGAACGTCATCGAGACCCTCGCAACTGGACAAAAAATTTGGCAGAAAATTGCCAAAGAACGATGCAATGTTGACCGACGCCAGACTGTGTATCGCTACAGCTATTTCGTCGGCTAACAAATTGTGTGATCTGCAAAATTCAATTGACATTTTTTATATTAAAAAAAAAAAAAGAATAAACCGAAAAAGTAAATTTTTGATCGATTTTAATCGATACAAAAGACCGCCAGAAAATTGAGAATTGAGAAAAATCGTTAATTTATGAATTCGTAAATTCGTATGTACATTTATTCATCAAGTTTATATTGATTTATACATAAGAATTTTCAAAATTCATCAATAAATTAATTCTTCTTAATTATAAATGTCTGGGGAAGCGAAAAAATTCATTTCTCGATGAATGTTAGAAATTTTTGTGTAAATTTATGGTGGCCGGCCTTTATGTCTTGGGGAAAATCTCCTCGGAAAAAATTCCCCCGGCAAAAATTGCCCTGCGAAAAAAAACCTGCCCAGAAAAAATTGCCCGGCGAAAAAAAACCTGCCCGGAAAAAATTGCCCTTAGAAAAAATTTATCCCGCGACAAAAGTATCCAATGGCTTGAGTATTTGGCTGAAATATCGTAGATCGCATGATACTGTGGATATCGGTAACTATCTCAACATAGATAACCTACGTCGATGTAGATAATTATGGGCTTATCCGACGAGTTTGTTTACTTCTGTGATTCCTTGATCGACGATTGCTGTTCAGTCTCGTTCCTGTATCAATATTGTGTATATGATGAGCATTTGTTCTTGTTGTTGTTTTTTTTTTTTTTTTTTTTTCAATAACGGTCTGTATAACATTAGGAAGCGTGCGTAGTCGTTCGTTTTGCCGTTAAAGTTTTTGAGCAGAAACTTCAGGAGAGAAGAGGACAAAATTTTAATAAATTCTAGTGGTCCATTGAGCTCGAAGAGTGCAAATAAATTGGGCGAAATAAACATAGCATATGGGTGTCTGATCGTTTTTGTAGAGGGTCATGAAGTTTTTGAGTCGGATTATAAAGTTTTTTCGCGCGTTGAAGTTTGCGTTTTTTTAGGGGATTTTGTGCGAGAGAACTTCGTCCGAGGGGATTTTGTCTGAAAACCATATTTATTAGGGGGGTTGAAAAAAAAACGCTTTTTCATTGGATTACGTTGCTTCCCGGAAAACTATGTAGCTATTCATAAAAAAAAAAAATTATTCACGCGCAAGCTGGAGCTGGTCCGAAAATGTTTACCTTAGATACTTCAATTTTATTATACGCTTAGATACTTAAATTTTCCGAAAAGTTGAAAAGCCAAAAAAAAAAAGCATTTTCGGGAATTACAAAATTCACACACAACGAAATCCTTCCGTGTGTATTTTCGGTACATGACGAAACAAAACTTTTTGAAAAAAGCTGAGACTTGTTCGATTTTTTTAAATATCGAATAGTCGGTGTTGAAATTTGTACTGCCTCTATCTTCAAACTGATAAATATTCAAATATTCGCATTATCATTCTTGTTTTCTTTACACTGACCAATATTTCACCTGAACTTTGAGAACTGTGAGGCAAATAAAATTGAAAATAAAATCCAAGAAACAGATGAGAAGTTAAAATTTGAATAATGCGAGTTTGAGTATTGAGATTGTAAACACTTTAACGTCAATTATTTGATAATAAAAAAAATTACACGGTTCTCAAGTTTGACAAAATGTTTTCTATCACCATACACAGTTTTCTGTTTTTTTTTTTTAAATTTCAACATCGATGTCACAGTAGTAAAAAATGGTTTGTGCTCGATTTTTTTTTCTTTTTTATGAACAGCTGCATAGTTTTCTGAGGAATAACCATAAGCAAATTTCATGAAAACCAAGTTTTTCAATTACTCTTATTTATACATTAAATAAAAAACATTCAGACATTCACCAATGGATTTTTATCAATTTTCCTCAACCCCTTTCCAGTTACGATCAGTGACAACGTTTAACTGAAAGGACGTCTAAAATCCATTATTTGGGGCTAACTTATTACGTATCGTATACATCTTAATAATTAATAACATTTCAGAAAGTTATCGCTGAAATGGCAAAAATGATTTTTCAAAAATGCAAAGACTTCGTACTGCATATTTAAACAAATACTGAATTTTTATCTTGAAAATTCAACATTTGAGTTATCAACCAATTTTGCAGATCAGCTCAGTTATCCCTAATTTTTTAGAATCAGAAGAAACTAAATCTAAAAATATTATCTATTATTTTCCACAGCAGCACAAAAAATTTGACTTTTCGTTTATTATAAATTGTGATTAATTAGCAAGAAATAATTCCTGATGTTTATTTATCGATTTACAACATCGCTCAGATATTTAACCCGCTGGTCTACACCATTTTCTGTCGCCACATTGAAATACACAGTGCCATCGGGTCACTGGTGACCCAGGTGTAGATCAAAGGGTCAACTAATTCGAGGAACGATTTAAAAAAAAAAAAAATTTTTGCTCACCGTTGAAAGAGAATGGTAAAAAGAGCCATGAGAAAACGTTCGAGAAGATGACTCTTGAAAACCGAACGCTGATACAATCTCCACCGTGAATTCAATTGTTCGAGTGACTGAAGACTCTGTCGAAATATATTAACGTCTGGCTGTAGAAGAGCCTGACCAAAAGCCTCAAGAATAGCGACCAGCTCTTCTTTATGCTCGACGGGCTCATCACGATCCGGATGACCAAAAGTTCGCAGTACCGAAGCGTTGTAAAAATATTGCCATCGATGCATCAAAATACTGAAAAAAAAAAATTACGTTAAAAAAATTACGCAGCTATAAATGATTACATCGGCCTTAGATTCGAAATTTATGAAAGCGAAAAGTATTCCGAATTTTCTAGATTTACATCAATTCGGTATAATTATCAACATGTGAATGTGACAAAACAACGATGGGAAATAAATGATACTGAAAATGGCCGAAAAAGGGATAAATGATAACATCGACCTTATAGCTGAAATTTATGGAAGCAAAATTATACCCAATTTTGTAGATTTACATCAATTCGGTAGAATTATCAACATCTAAATGTGACAAAACAACGATGGGAAATAAATGATACTGAAAATGGCCGAAAAAGGGATAAATAATAACATCGACCTTATAGCCGAAATTTATGAAAGCAAAAAGTATACCCAATTTTGTAGATTTACATTAATTCGGTAGAATTATCAACATGTAAATGTGACAAAACAACGATGGGAAATAAATGATACTGAAAATGGCCGAAAAAGGGATAAATAATAACATCGACCTTATAGTCGAAATTTATGAAAGCAAAAAGTATACCCAATTTTGTAGATTTACATTAATTCGGTAGAATTGTCAACATGTAAATGTGACAAAACAACGATGGGAAATAAATGATACTGAAAATGGCCGAAAAAGGGATAAATAATAACATCGACCTTATAGTCGAAATTTATGAAAGCAAAAAGTATACCCAATTTTGTAGATTTACATCAATTCGGTAGAATTATTAAAATGTGAATGAGACAAAACAACGATGGGAAATAAATGATACTGAAAACGGCCGAAAAATGGTACAGCAGCTATAAATGATTACATCGACTTTATATTCGAAATTTATGAAAGCGAAAAGTATACCCAATTTCTATAATAAAAATATATTACTGATAAATCAATTGACAAAAAAATGTCATATGCGAAATATATTTTTTTATATATTTTCATTTCACGGAGAATTTGAATGAAATTTATACCTGTGAAAAAGTCGTAAAAGAACAAGAGTCGTGTCGGGATGAGAGGAGAGATCATTTCCCACAGCGGGCCAAACTTGTCCAAGACAGAGTTCGGTTATTGATGGAACAAAAGCTTTGAAAGCGTTGCTCGGCGCTGACACAACGAGAATTAAAATTTCGACAAACTGATCAAGAGCCGGTCCAGCTGTAATATTTTCTCTGGTGTAGATGTGCAGCATTCCTTGAACAGCATTTTGTGTAAATTCGGCGCCCAATTGTTGCTGAAGAACGAGAAAAGTGGCGTGAAGAAAGCTCATCAGAGTCTCACACGTGATTTGAGATCTGATGAGGTGTGGCAAAATTTCAAGGACTCGATTGACAGTTGGCACGAGACAGGCATGAAGCATCTTTTTTATTGTACTTGATGATGAACAACAATCTTCGAGCATCTGCTTGAGCGGTACAATGGCCGCTGTTACTGTTGATTCCACCGGTATTGGTTGGCCCTGATGACCCAAAGGCTCCGAAAGTGCTGCCACCATCGTTCCTGTTTATGCAATAAAACATTAAAAATATTATACCAGTAATTTTAGAATGTAATTCTTGAATTACATCTAAATTAAGAAGAAGAAAGAAAAATCTATTGCAATTGTGTTGTAATTTAAGCTTTTCATCTAACCGCCGAGTCCTGTCTAAACAACGCAACATTTTCAAAAAAGTGACTTCTACCATTTTTTTCAAGTTAAGTCTCATTTTTTTCGATCGAATAAAAAATTAGATAGAAAGAAAGATAAATAATTATTAATTCACATAGATATTTTTTGGTTTATTGGTGGATACGATTTTTGAAAATTTACTAATTTCGGCCATAAATATGCGTGGTACGGACATCCTTAAATGAAAAGAAAAAATTGAACCTTGTTTATTAATTTTACATCGCGGAAATTGTTTTCTGTTTTGAAGCTCAAGTAAATCAACCGATAATGAGCAATGAAGAAGCTACGATCGTTACTTTTGTTTATTACATTACTAATAGTCATTACGAATTTACTGCCACGAAGTTTCTTGAAAAAAAAAAAAAACATTCTTTTCTAGTATTTAATAAAGTCTGAAGATATAAACGTAAGCAAAGTTAATTTCTCAAAATAATATTGAAAAATTCGGCAATTATGCAAATTGAATGCTTGCCTCAAATATTCGTTGAATATTTATTACATTACTAATTACTACTAGCCATTACGAATTTTCTGTCACGAAGTTTCTTGAAAAAAAAACATTCTTTTCTATTATTTAATAAAGTGTTTGAACATGTAATCGTAAGCAGTAAAAGACCATTTTTAACAATAATATTAATAAATTTGGCAATTACACACGTAGATTGAAGACTTTCTTCAAATTTTCATTAAATGGGTATGTGTGTCAAACTGCATAATTACCATAAATTTAATAAGGATTGACAAATAATAAGCGTCATTTTAAAATAACGCGCAATCGCCATCTTAAACTTTTACGAAAATTACAGCAAAGAAGGCCTCCTTGCTTTCTATTCATATGCCAAATTTCATCAAAAGAGTTCAAACCATTCTCGATTTTTCGATGATTTTTTTTGTTTTCGACATTCCAATTTCCGCCATTTTTGTTTTTTACCAAAACATTTTAGTTTCGGGCGCTGAAGAAAAAAAAAATAAACATACCCATTAATCTTTGTCGGGCTGCTGCATCGCCCGATACGACAACGATACCATTCACCAAAGCTCTCCTTAATACTTTGATCGTGTCGGGCTTGAGATACGGATAATTTCCAATGCAGACAAGATCCCTGAAGGCCTCTTGATCCCAAAGATTAGGTCGTAAAATTGCCGTTACACTCTGAAGCAAATGAGCAGCCGAGTGTACGAGATTCGAGGGTGGTGAAGTTATTTCACAAGATCTTGCATAAGTCAATGCCCACATACAAGAATGTATGCAACGATTGCACAGATTTTCCTTGATTTTTTCGGGCCTCTTGGCGATCCAATGACACCAGGCTTGCAGCGACGCCAAAAGCTGAGAATGTCTGTCCAAACGCGAGATTTATTGCATTAATTGATCGACTCTTTTTCATTTTTGCATTTTTACACAACTCGTTATTTTTTTGTCGTTTGAAACTGAAAAGTTAAATTCAAGAAAACTATTCTCGTAGCATTATTGCTGAAGAGATCAACTCAAGAAAATAATTCTCACAGCTTGAGACTTATATTGGAACCACATCAAGAACTTTTCATTAGTTCAAATAGGAGATCGAATGTGTTAGTTGATCTCGTATGAATTTTGTCGACTCATGCATTTTCGAATTTTCACATAACTCGATATTTTTTTATAGTTTGAAACTGAAAATTCAAACTAAAAAAAAGTATTCTCGTATCTTAAGATTGTCAATGAAACCAGATCGAAAACTATTCATCACTCCAAATACGAGATCGATTGCATTAGTCGATCAACTCTTTTGAATTGTTGCATTTTGACCTAAAGCATCATTTTTATAACGTTTGGAGATCAAAAGACGGACTAAAAAAAAAATTCTATAATTTTGCGACTCACACTTGGACGAGATCAAGAACTATTATGGCCGGTTGAAGAGCAGCTCGGTAAAGCTGATTGTCACGAGCAAAGTCACACGCGTCCAGAGTCTGCAAAACTAATTCCTCGCCCAGAGAATGATTCGTGTCCGGTTCATCACCTATTTGTTTTTTTTTTTCGTGGAAGAAAATAGAGAATATTTAAAGAATAGTCGAATAATAATTAATAATTTTGTAGCATGAATGCGAGTGTGAATGACTGGTTGAGGAAATTTTTTAGTACAAATTATACTATTATGTATTTAAATGGAGGAAGAATCTGCTATTGAAAACACTTTGAAACGTTTCGAGGATCGTTAATGCTTTATAATTTAACCCTTAGAAAATTCTCTGCAATTTACTGGTGTAAAAATGTTAATTGTTGAATGAAAAATGTAAAGAAGATATGAAGGAAAATAGCTTTTCGTGTGTCGAGATCAACAGTAAATTACTAATGATATGTGAAAAACGAAAACCAAATGTTAATGAAGCTACTGAAACCTTTTGAGGATTGATACCGACTTATTTTTACTCCACGAAAAATCTGAGATTTACTGAAACAAAAATATTCATTATTTAGTAAAAATAATATTAAACCACGAGATCAATTGCTAAAATTCACGATTGCGTAATAAAAGCAAGAAAAAAGGCAACTTTACCATCAAATTCAGGAATTATCTGAAAGTGAATTTAAACTGTTACAACGTTTATGCTCGTTGAAACTACTGATGCGTAGATTCCATTAAATATTAATATCTATCATCAAAATAGTCATTCAATGGTGACCAGTAATTCACTGATAAAAAATGGTTAAAAAAAAATATAAAGGAGATTTTCTCGACAACTTTATGAAATTCATTCATCTAAAAACTACAATTCTACAAATAATGTATCATCGAAGTAGTAATTCAATAGATGTCAATCATTCTCTGATAAAAAAAAATATATAACGAAAATACAAAGAAAAATTGTAACCCGACAATTCCATAAATTTCGCTAATATGAAAAACTTGATTGTACAAAATGTTTTAAATCAAAGTAATTATCAAATCGTGATAAGTAATTTACGGACAAAAAAATGATTTAAAAAAGATACAAAGGATAAAAATTCCCCGAGGACTCTATGAAATTTATTTGTATAAAAATCTTAATGCTACAAAAAATGTATCACTGAAGTAATAATTCAATGGTGGCCAGTCATTCACTAATTGCTCAATTCTACAATAAACACAAAAAATATATACTTACCAATAAATAAAGTATAAAGTCTTGCAAGTGCCTGAGTAGTCGAGGCAAGATCTCGAAGATGAGCATGTACGTTTGAAGCCTCATTGTCGTTCAAAAGAATAACTTGTCCATTCGCAACTGCCGCGCCAAGTTCACCATAAACAGTGAGATCTTCGCGCCACGAGCGATAAAGTAACGTGAATATTGGAATTGGTGATATATCGGCAACTTTAGCCAAACACTCGATATTGCATCGTAGATAATGTTGCCATTCGGTCTCTTCCTGAAAAAAAAAGATAAAAACAAAAAAAACGACATTATCAAGATGAAAAATAGAAAATTTGTCATACTGAAACAGAGAGAATTTTTCCTACGTTTTCGTCCAGTGTCTCCGTGTCCAAAATTTTGAGTGTTCGGGCGTCATGCTTGAAGCTTATTTTTTGCAAAACACGCTCGGCAAGGGCGAGAGCGACCTGGCCATAACGAGATTGTGTGCTCTCCAAAAGAATTGTCCACACTTCGAGACAACGAAGATATCCATTAATTGTCGTGCATTGCTGAAACGTGTGATGATAGAGAACCTCAAGAAACGTATTGACTGGAAATTTCGTGCACGATTCCACCCGCTTGAGATGATTTGTTACAAACAATTGTAAAAATTCCGTTGTTTTTTCCATATAACTGAAATATGCGAGTGAATTGATGAAAATACATGCGAGATGATATTGCGATTGGATTATTTTTACGATAATTACCTCTCGTCTATCGTGTCCAAACGTTCCATAAGCTGAAAGAGCCCAACACCATTTTCGAATATTTGCAAAAGTAGCCTATCTGTGATATTTGGCGAGCATGGCCGATAGAGAAGCTCATTTATCGTCGACATTGCTTGAACGCTCATCTCTATCTGCCTGCCGTTCTGAAAAAAGAACGATACAAAAAAAGTTCAGCTCGAGATAACAGAGATTGTTTTTTTTTGGTATTCTGAATTTCATTAAAATAATTTCATAATAAATCTCGTTGAAGAGAAAATAAATGAACGATAATTCTTAATTTATGCCAGGCTTGGCCAAACTTGCCGTAAAGCAAGAACGATAGAAGAATGAAAAAACAATTTAACATAAATTAAAGATTAAAATAAATTTTTATGTAAATCGAACAGAATATTAATGAAAATAAAAATTAAATTTAGTCTAGATAAAATATATATTTCATTTAATTTGAGCTGAGTTTATCAACAATGTGAGACTCATCGAATTTATGCCTAAAACAAAAATTGAGGAAAATTGACTAAACCCTCGATAATATTTCGCTTTGATATCAATGGGAAAGTTGCAGGAAGCAAGAAATACTTTAACTTTGATATCAGCTGGTATCATAGTGATTTTTAAGAGAATATGAAGAAAAATATATAAATGTTGATAATAAAAATTTTGAATATTTTACCATTGAATCGTGATACTTGGCACAAGCGAATATGGCATTCAAGAGATTTTCAGATATCAGATCTGTGGGCACAATCCAGCTGAAGAGATGAGCCAATACTTGGAGACAAGTGATGCAAACCTCATTACTTCCGGTTGCCAAACCTTCGACATCGAGTACGGGCCGTATAGGCGGTAAAGTTTGTCCACTAGTTGGTGAAGGAGGTGGCGTGACCGTTCCAGAACGATTTTGTCCTTTTGTCGTTTCACTCAGGAGTCCTGCATTAATTGTACATATTCATCGCTTAAAAATTACCATCAAATTAAAAAAAAAAAAAAAAAAAAAACAGCTTTTCTAACTTGTATTTATTATATTTAATAACCAGTTAGAGTGTCCATTGTAACGGATGCTTGGGCGCTCAGCAATCTGAGTAATTCAGTCTTTCTTTGTATCGGTAAATCCTCCCTTGGCGTTGCTAATTCTTCAGATGCTGTTTTGAGATACACAAGACCCAATAGACGAGTATGCTTGTGATTGAGTAACTGAAAAATATCCGAAAATATGAAAATATCATTTTTTTGAATATTTCACAAATAAGAGAAACGTGATTTTTGTCTCTTTTGTATTGTTGACATTGATTCGTGCCATAATAATCATCATTATGCCTAACTCTGGATGTATCGGTAAAAAAGTGAGTTCAACTATTTTCTATTTTTAATTATTTTTTCCGTTTTTAAGAGAATACTAACATTTTTTTCAAATGTTTGCTAAATATTTTATCAGGCGGAATATAATTGTTCTACCTTCCGGAATTTTTAACAATGTTCTGTCATTAAAAAAGCTCTCTGGATATTCTAAAAGAGCGAATTGTTGGCCCTTTTAGAGCCTGAAGCATTTAATATTTTACTGTGCTCGCTTAATCGATCATCTATTATTTTGTTCGATAATCTTTTTTTTATTATACCCTTAAAATTTCAACGATAATTACTATTATTTGAAAATATATTCTTTTCATAGATTTTAAAAATCTATGAAGATAAACAAAATCATGTTTTTAAATCTTTTAACTAAAAACGATAGATCATTAAAATATTTGAGATCGTAAATAATACCTGCAAAATATTTGGAAAAAAGTCTGGATAAAAGTGAGGCCAGTCATGTTTTGCTATATCGACTACGAGTTTGACGACTTTGTTCCTCACGAAAGGAGCAACTCTGTGCTCTAAAGAGAAAGTGTAGAGCGTAGATCTGATTAAAGCTCTGTCTTCCCAGGGTAAAATGGGCCAGCGTCTTCCGATTGTCGTCTGGAAATATGTTTTTTTTCTAATTATAAAAAATTGAATTACATGTTTCTTTACTTCTAATATATAAATGCAGCATAGCTTTCTAGCAGATTAATTTGGCTTAAAAAATTATGTAAAATGTGAACGAGTGCGAGAAAGATGAGAATGTACTGGAATTTTTTTTCCAACATTGCCGAAATTTTCCGAGAAATCGTAAATTTTTATAGGATTCTTTTGAGTCAAAAGTCAATTGCAGAATCATCCGCAGAAATTTACTTTTCCCTAAAATATGACACCCAAAAAAAAAAAAACAATTGTCCAATAGATTTGATTACCGATTAAGTATCTTTCGAATCACCTTAAATAATGAAAATTATTCTCACTCACCTCCAGTGTAGAAAGGGCAAACATACTGACATAGTGATTACTCGTCGATGATAAAAAATGCAAGCAGGGCCTCCACGAGTTAATCTGAGATGTAAACTCGTGAAGGCTCTGCTCTATCGTTCGTATTCGTTCGTTAGTTGCACCAGTGGAGAAAAACTCCGTCATAAGATGCTCCAATCTCTGCAGAGCAGCCGCATCATCATCCTGCAAATATTTACAATTAGATTAAATGATAATTTTCAATTGAGAACGGGAAGTGATAAAAAAAAAATGAGAATTTGATCGTTTGGGTTAAAGCTCTGAAACAGGATAAAACAATGATCCAAAGAACCAAACAAAAAATCTGGAAATATAATAATGTTAATAATAATAATAATAATAATTCTTTGAAAATATTTTTTTAATTTTCTAATAGAATAAATGTGTTAAGTAATTAAATAAATTAATACATAAATGTACACACCAGCAAGAAATGTTGATTTGCCAATGGCTTAAAATGGACAGCAAAAAAATAGTTTAAAATTTTTACAAAAATCAAAATCATTGTATTGTCTGCAGTAGATTGACAATATATTTTTTTTTCTCAATTCTATATACAGAGCATTTGTAAAACATCACAATTTCACAAAAATCAAATGATTTGGATCTCCTGATCTGTCAGTAACAATCTAATTCACATTAACTACTTAAATATTAATTAATTAAACATTTGGAAAATGTTTTTTGCCAATGTATCTTGATCTTATATAAAACACACTGTATGGAAGAGTCCAATCTATTTATGATTAAATTCAAAGATATTAATCAGAATGCTATATATATTTACAATGTAGTTGTTCCAAAATATAGATAAATTCAATATTTCTAAAATCTTTTTTTGCCAACATTACATGACGTACAGAACGACCTACATGAACCAATCTATGTACAACTTTTTTATTTACAGACGTTAATAAGTTCCATGCAATACATTTAGGATATGAATAATAGGTAAATAGCACATAAACAATATAAATAGTTGCCATGCGATCAAAAAATGGTAAACAATTAAAAATTTACAAAATATTTTTAACAAAAATTAGATGATTTCGTATGAAAAAACTACATAAAGTGGACCAATCTATTTAAGATGATTCAATTAACAAACATTAATGAGTATCATGCTATATATTTATGGAGTGAATAATTCCAAAAATATAGCTTGATTAATCGTCTAGAAACTTTTTTTTTGTGCACAATTCAACGTAAATATACGGAAATGTTTTGGGTATGCAATTGTTTAAGATATTCGAATCCGTAAATTCAATAGATTACAAATATTTGGCAAGAAAATCAATCATGTCTTGATAAATTAGACTTTGAAAAATCTGTAATTTGAATTTTACGTATTGTGTATCGTATTTTCTATTTCATAAGACGCTTTTCTATACATTTATTATTTTTTGGGTTAATTCTTCGAGGGTGAATTATTTATAGGTTATTTCATCAATACATTCGTTTTCAAAGATATATCGATTTGTTGAGATCTTTTTTTTAAATCTTATTTACCATTTTAAACTGTTCGAGACAGCTATATTATTTTGTTGTAAACTTTTTTAAATCCATAAATAAATGGAACGAGGTTAGATTTAGTGTCTTGGCAGATGTCAAAATTTATTGATAAATTACATATAAACTGTAAAATTTAGGCACGGGGGATAAAAATAATGAAAAGAAGAGAAAACAGCGATATGGGACTTGTTTCACGAAAAAAACTGGAAGGGTAAAAAAGAGTATACTGTTTGACCGACCGGCATCTTGTCGGTACTGATGTCTTACCATCAGTCGTCGAACAGATGCTTCTGCGTCCTGCTCCTGTGGCGCCACTTACTTCGGCGTTGGGGAGTATATTCCTTCTATGACGTAGGAATCCATTAAGAAGGGATTTTTCAAACTTCAACCCTTAAGGGGTTAAAAAGGGGCAAAATGTTTTTACACTGATTCAACGCGTGCGAAGTCGCGGACAGTTATAATATACGATTAATATTTTCGCAGCCATATCATCGGTTCACAATTAATGCCGTATTCGTCACTCAAAACTACATTGATTAACTGGCACAAAAAAATGCGACCTTGGCTCACCTTGGACATATCAGAGCTATCTGTCTCTAAAATGATCGACAAATGCAAAAAATGACTCATGCGACCACCCAATGGCCCGTGAGTCATCAAAAAGTCAAGCCAAAAGATCCAAGCATGGTCAATCAGCGTAGAAAAGACGCGAGTGATCGATAAAAATGAAGTCTCAACGATGAAATTTCACGTAATGTTTGGCTGTCCTTTATATGCCAAAGAGTTTGCGGCCGATAAGCATAATATTAGTGGATGAAACATTCGACTTTGTATCCTGTTATTGCCAGCGCGTATCAATTCCTGACCTTAATAGTGGAAATACCTGGGCAAAGTACACAATATATAAACATATATATATATATATATATATATAAATACACATGATTTTACATCGACACTTATTGAACGTTTTGAAAAAAATGCAGTATGTCATTTTTTTTGTATATTCATAACCAATGTACAAATATAAGTGAAAACGTGGAATTTTTCAATTTTGCCAAAGTTTGAGAACTTTGTCCTTTCCACCAGAGACAACTCTGAGGCCGTCGGGCGACCAATCAACAGCGTAAACCTCGTCAGCATGACCTGGCAAATCCTGACCGAGTTTTTTCGTTTTCATGCTCCAAACTGAAAATAATGGAGCATTTGCCATCGAGTTCAAATAATTGATTGCTATGATATTCATGGGAATAATAAATTAATGAAAAATTATTAATTACCTTTGAGCGTCGAGTCTGCACTTCCGCTCACGAGTAATCTTGAATCGGCGCTCCAGGCCACCGAATAAACCGCTTGAACGTGTCCTCTGAGAGAAGTTATGTATCTTCCTGTTATCGCTTCCCAAAGCTTGATGGATTTGTCAAAAGAGGCAGAAGCAATTACGCGCCCATCGGGAGAAAATTGAACGTCGTTTATGAGCTGCTGGTGTCCGGTCATTCTCGCTAAAATAAAAAAAAATTTACTCAATTTAAGGTAATGTGAAATCAGCCCGTGTGGCGAGAGAGATAGCTAAAATATTCGAAACAAGTTCATTCCGAGACGGTTGCGATTTTGAGGGCGAAAATAGCTAAGTGACATGCCTAATTGATAGATAAATGTGGCCTAACTATTCTCATTCTCGAAATCTCAATTATTTCCGTATAGCGTAGTGCGCAATATTTATTACCGATTGAGTTTGGGGTGAATTGGAGTGTTTCACATCACCTTAAGGTGATACTCACTCAGTAACAAATCGAAATTTCTCAGACTGTTAATATTTTCGACAAAAACAATTTAGGTCTTTGTGCAGAAGAAACGGATGCATGAAAACCTAATTTGGTTTCACCCAAAATACGAACCGTTTCTAAGGAAATAGGGAATTGCCGATAATGTGTATCTTTCGGTTAACATTCAGCCTGTTTAATATTTGCATAAGAAATTGATTAAACATTTTTTTTTGTCGTGCATCAAATTTGCCATTTTTTTTTCTTAATGCCTCACCGATAGATTTCTTTTCCTTCTCCGGCCTCCACAGGAATAACGTAAAATCGTCAGAGCCCGAGACCAATCGCTCCTCACCCACGTTCTCGTAACGTTTTTTGGCTCTCTCAACAAGATCTGCCTGACAACCGTTTGTACTTTCGCCAACTTGATAGGGACCAGTTCTCAAAACATAATCGACGTTTAAAGCAAGGGTGTTTACCCAGTGTGCATGACCTTCCAAAATTCTGCACAGAATACCCTAAACAAGATTTAAAAAAATATATTCAAGCATGCTTGACTAATAGTGAGATCGAAAAGTTAATTTTAATGCAAATTGTAGTGCATTGTGAGATCAGAGTCTGAAAAAAAGTGAAATATATGGATGACTAAAACATTGAATTTCAACCACATTAATGCCAGAAAAATTTTAATCAAACAAAATCTAGAAAATTATGCAAAAATCTCTGTTCTGTGAATTTTCGTCTATTTATCATTGCGAATTTGTGGCTCTCTACGGACATATGAAATTTTTCGCAGAATTTGAATATTATGATTTTCTTTCCATACGTGCAAATTTTACTTGCTAAGCTAAAAGAATTATATCCTTTAAGAAGGATCTTGATCAGTATATAAATAAATAAATAAAATATGAAGCTCGCTCAAGTTTTAATTATCGATTAAAAATTCTTCAATGCGTGGAGTACAAATTTTCTAAATATTGTCTTACATCTTCAGCCCTCCAAACTCTGATTGATCTGTCCTGCGAGCCAGAATAAATGAGTCCACTACCTCCCCATCTGACGCAAGTAACGCTTTTTGTATGTCCCGCGAGAACCCGAGTCGTTTGGCCAAGTGTCGTGTCCCATATCCTCAAATCGCAGTCTTTTGACGAGCTCACGAGATAACGGCACTCGGGATTACGATGATAAGGTTCCCAGCACAATGCCGTAATCCACATCTTGTGGCCATTCATGGATTTGCCTATTTGCTTTCCCGTTATCGGATCCCACATTATTATAGTGCCATTTTTACAAGCCGATACGATTTTTGAGCCACAGGGTGACCAAGATATACAAAGAACCCAATGTTTGTGTCCCTCGCATGTAAAATGAGGCGTTTGCGTGTGAATATCCCAGAACCGCACCGTAGTGTCTCCTGATCCACTGGCCAAGTGTCGGCCATCTGGTGAAAATGCCACGGATATCACAGCCTCTTTGTGTCCTGAAGGAAAAAAAAAGGATTTCGACGAACTTGAAAATTTGTACATGGTATATAACATCGAATTAAAAAAAAAATTATTCATTAAATTACCGAGCGAATGAATGAAAAAATGAATTAAAATCTGAATAAATGTTTCATTATGAAATAAATTAATAATTAGCTATTGAATTATTCAACTCGTAAATTCATGATCAATTATGAAATTTGATGATTTGTAAATTCAACAATTTATTGATTTATTCAATGTATGAATCAATGAATTACGATTAAAAATTAATTCTTTCGGATTTTTCATTACAAATTTCAACTGAGTTAGTGGCGCCATCTGCACCAATTAACTGCACAGGTGACTTCACTTCCAGTTAGTTCAAGTGAGAGAAAAAGATGCATATTAATTTTTTTTTTTAAAGTTTACATGTATAGTATGTAGAGTGAACAAAAAATTCATCCTGTATTTTATATATTCGTACCTTCCATCGATCCCGTACATCTCGTGACCGCTCGGACTTTAAAAACTGCCTGAGGTTGATAAACAATTTCAACGACATCCTCACTGATACTGAAATTCTTGTCCAAATTATGCTGCAACGTTTCCGTTATTTCTACATCATTGACGAAAAACGCGAGAGGCAGAGGATCCTCCTCTTGAAGAAGAGCATTGCAGATTAGCTGAAGTTTTTCGACTGTCACGTCAACGGGCAGATCAAGAAGACCACCGGGTAAAATTTCTCCCGTGTCAGACTTGAATCTCGACAAAACACGTTTCGTCTCTTTATCCGAAATGTCAGTCTCGTTATTGTGCTTTCGTTTGTTCATTTTGATGAGATAATACAACAAAACTGATTATTGAATTATGTTAGGTTATATTTTCAACAATAATCCCCGCACGTGTGCGGTGCGATCTAGGCCCAAACTAGGCCTGATAGCAACTAGCAACGAAGATAGAGACCTCACCGACCAAAGCGGTCGGTGGTCATTTTTGTAATTACCGTCGGTTTTTTGTAGTTACAAAAATGATCGTCTTGTGGCCTTGTATCGCTAGTATCACACCTCGCATACTTCACACACCACACACACAATACAGAGCGCATAAAGCACATTGATTGCACACAATTGCGCTGGACGAAGCTGGACGAAGCTGTGCATAGTTTTCGAGGTCGAACTGTTTACGCATTATGCAAGTTTAGATGATTTTGACCTAAAGATTTTGACGCGGTATTTCATGGTGATCCTAAATACTAACCTCAAATGCAGGATTTGAGAACAACGTACCAGGTACGTTTTAAAGCAGTGAACAGTGTTTTAAAGATTTTCATATATTATTTACATATATTGTTATAATTTAAAACAAACCCAATCCCTAATTCTCATCTCCCGAAATGAGCCGTGTTTCCGCTCATTTCGATCTCCTTGCAGCAACAACAACAATAATAATGATAATAATAATAATAACAATAACCTGCAATCAGTCTACAATAATATTTTTTTACTCTGATCGGCTCACACGTCAAAATTAAGTTTATTTTTGTTGTGAAAACAATTTTTTTTAAATTAGGGTCATCTTTACACAGAGCAAAATGTCAGAGTTCAAAAAAAATAATTACTAAACTATTTTAACAATTATTACGTTCATTTATGGTCACAAAATTGTTTCATATTCTAAATTAATTTTTCCAATAAGAAAATCGAGAGAAAATGTTGATTTGGCTCACAGTGTTAAAGAAGCCTTACAATTAAAAATGTTTAAAAGTATTTTAAAGTAATTAAGTAATTTTTCTTTTATAATTCAGTTTACAATGTCTGGAATAGATGACCACGAGTACTGTTCTCAATCTCAACTCACTTTTGACCAGACAGTCTACAATGCCAAAGATATTGAATTCGAAAGCAATCAGGATGAAGATGAACTTTTGATTTCGTTAGTTCAAAGCCATCCTCATTTGTATAACAAAGAACTTAAGGATTTCAGAGATGCCACTATGAAAGAAAATAGCTGGCAAGAAATTGCTGATGTTTTAAACACGGATGGTAAGATTTTATTAACATTTTATTTAGGATCTTTTATATATATTTTTGATTTTCTGTGGATTGCATATCTTCAAATTTGCTGACTTAAAAGTTGTATAGTTTTATCAAAAAATAATTAAATCAAAACTTTGTTGAATTATATTCTGATTATTTTCAATCACATGTTCTGTTTAATCATAGTTTTACTGTAAAAGTACATATTTCTTGATAACAAAATTACGATTAAACAGAAGACACTATTGAAAAAAAACTTGAATAGAGTTTAGCGAAATTTGGATTTAATCGCTTTTGGATAAAAGTAAAAATTGAAACTTTGGAATCTATAAATTTAAAGATATGCAATTCACAGCACTTCCAAATAATTATCTTTTTTTGTTCTGGATAAGTCTATTAATTGTAGAAAAATCGTGAAATTTTATTTCTTTCATTTGTTAATGAATTATAATAATAAACTTTAGTGGGTACATGCCAGAAAAGGTGGCTGCGACTACGCGAAAGATATTCTCGTGAGAAAAAAATACAAGAGATTGAAATCAGTACTGTTAGTGCAGCATCTAAACGGAAGCTATTCATATTTTACGAAAATATGAAATTTTTGGATCGCTTTGTAAAGAGAAGAAAGTAATAATTTTTTATATACTAATATTAAATCTTGTATTATTGTAGTATATTTTATTTTTTTCTCTTTTTTACAGAACGTTGACTAACATACGGCCTTATTTTAAAACTGAACCTTTGTCAGCGACACAGAAAACTGCTAAAACGTTCGTAATATAGTCAGCAACTGAAATTCATCGATTTAAAATAAACTGTAATATTTATTGACTACTTTATTCATTTATTTTTCAGAAATTGTAATGTCAGCTCCAAAATTAATTCCAGTTCAGGATCTACTCATTTCATAACTTTGTGTCCAACTTCATCTTCAGGAAATTCTGCACAATTACCGACATCTTCAACAACATCTATACAACAACAATCATCTGGGATACCAGATTTTAATTCATCAAGCACTTCCACACCTTCACCAGCAAATTTTGAAACATCTTGGTTTGTAGATTTGTCATTTTCAAAAAGTATTTTATCGAAAGCCATGTATCAATTTATCATAATTTTCTCGAACCTACTTTACCATCCTTAATTTTGTCATCAGTTAATCTTTCGTTGCAAATTATCACGTTAAAACTTATGTCTATTTCATTATTTAAGGCAAAAAGTCTTCTTTTTCACATACAAAAATTTCAGCATAATAATTTGCAATAAAATATTACAGACATATAAAATAAAAAATGGTAAAATAGATTTGTCCAAATCATAATAAAATGACACATGGCTTCAAAAGTATTGTACCCAGTTCCTAATGTCAACATTCAATTTCAAAATTCAATACTCAAAATATTGAATTTTAATATTACTTTGTTTTTCACAGGTCTACAGAAAGCGATATAAATACAGATTCTGGAGTAAACATTGAATCAATGTCACGAAGGTAACGTAGGATTTTAAGTTTTAAATAGCAATTGTTTGAATTCTTTACGTGAATGAATGGAAACCTTATTTAAAAATAAATTTATAATTTTTCGTTTAATAGGAACTCGCAAACTGATACTGACAATGATTCTTTGATGAATAGAAGTATCGTAAAACAAAGGTCTTCGCTTGAAACACCTATAGAGACTGATTACCTACAAACTGCAATTACAAAAATGACATCGGTAATGGAGAACATATTTTCTAATAAAACTTCGTCATCTTCTCTCAACCAAGAAATCCCTGAAGATATTGCTTTTTGCCAATTAATTCTCTCAAAATTTGCAAAAATGTCAGAAGTAGAAAAAGCAGAAGTAAAGAAAAACATTTTGCGAATAATGTTTGACTTATAAGGTAATGTACGACTTATAGATTATATTAAAAAAATAAAACGTAGTATTTCTTATTATTTAGTTTCTTTTTAAAATTAATTTTCATTATTGTATTTATGAACTTACGCAAAGTTGACCTCTGTTGATACATTCATATTGGCATATTCCGTGGCACCTCACTGGCTGCTGTCATAAAATAATTAGCTAAAACGTTGAGCTAATTTTGTTTTCGTTGTGAGCTGAACTTGGGGCAATATGAGTCACTGCTGAATTAGATTCCTGTTGCCAAGCTCCGGGGATCATATTTCCATCAGTATCTTCTTTATTTAGGTGATTCGGTTGACAATAAACTTCGTACGATCTTAAAAAATGGTGTAGGCAAACAGTGGTCATCCCAATATTGTCTAGATACTTCGGAAGCATAGCAATTATGATAGATTTTCTATCATGAACTCAAAATTCCAAAAGTATTTTCTATGACACGTTTTGCTCTAGACAATCTGAAACACAAAGGAATACATTATTGCAAAAGATTAAATTGAAAGTAATATAACGATAAAGTGATTTTCAAAATACCTATCTTTAATTGAAAATACTTGATTTTTCATCAAGGAATTTGCCAGGGGAATTTTTTCGCATTATAGAGCTCACTTGACAACCAAAGTCTCTAAGAAAAAAAAGGTAATTTTTCGCTGCTACCGGGAAGGTCTACCAATTCTTTTGAAAGATTTAACGTTAACTTTTCAAGTGCCAAATGAATTGCCAATGGAGCAAAAATTTCTCCGTCGCTATTACCTCCATAACCGCCAATATCCACAAGTGTAAACTTATATATATAATCGCACACAGGAAATTCAAATTATTTAGGGAACCATCGACAATCAGTCTCCATTTGTCTTCTGTTGGCGAACATAATTCTAGTAGCTGTAATACTTTTATTATTGCAGCACAAGTTTTAGTGATGAGTTTTCGAATGGTTCACTCACCACCTCTAAATGCCAAAGCAATTTGACATTTATCAATTTGACAAAAAATAATAAAAAACAATAACTGCACAGTATTCTTTACATTCAAACTTAAAAAGGCAATTGAGAAAAGAAAGAAATCAATTACCTGACAGTTATAGCCAATTTTCGTTCCGGTTGGAGGGCTCAACGATTACTTTACATAAGGGATGGTTTAGTGAGTTTCAGTAATTTATCGGGATTTTCTTTTGTCATTGTCACATAATGATAAAAACGGTTGCAGTCTCGTTCCAACATACGCCGATTAACCCATTGTTTGCTTCCTTCTCGTATTTTTAAAGCTAAAGCTACCCATCATAATTGCCAGACACAAATGGATAAAGCAGTGGAGAAAACTATAAAATTTAAAACACAAAATCAATTGGACCTCTTGTAACACTTCACATTTGTAAATATTATTACAATTAATTTACAATTGATAAATAAAATGAAGACATTGACAGAATTCTCGTTTTCTTTAACACCTCAGAGTGGCGTAAACCCTTAAGTAAATTTTTCGTAGCGTTGTCACGTTGCTCGATACATAGTACGCTGTTGTACGCGTAACACCGTAGCACGTCGACAGTAGACTGACGACTGACGCAGACCTTACGGCTACGGCCCTAGTCTCCACGTCCCTCGTTCGCCCCACTTAGCGCGCTCTCTCGCGCTCTTCAATGCTGCGCGTGCGCCGCGTTTACGTTCGGCACGCAGACCCCGCGTGCCACTCATTACACTTGTGCTGTGGGAGGGGAGTAGAGCGATGAGCGCGCCGCGCGCGCGACTGCGCGAGTTCTCCACCGACCGTCGTGTAGTACGGACGTGTTTCCTAGTGCTCCGCGCCCATTCTTGCGACCACATGTACTTGTACACCTTGTCGCGTTTTGACTCATTTCTCATCGTATGCAAATAAACGGGCGGACATCGCGCGCTTATCGATTGTATTTCTCGTGAATGTGTGTTTTAGATACCGTGAAAAAAAAAAAAGGATTACAGTGAATGAAGTGTGACAGCTGATGCTTGTACAAGCTATCGTGTAGCCAGGTTTCCACCTTGAACCTTTCAAATCGTTTTATCGAGGATAAAACGCTCCGTGCTCGGTCTCACTCGTAATTCTTTTCGATTCCGCGTTTCGTAAAAGTTTAACGCGAAACGATGTAAACAGTGTATTTTCCGTATTAATTTGCACTTGTTTAAACAATAACGACGTGTAATGATAACGAAAAATCGCACGTACACAAGCTACCGTGTCGACACATCGGCATGACCTTGCCGTTTTGTTTTGTTCGTGCGACCACCGCTACCTCATAAGGCCGTGCACGTTTTCGTTAATAATTCATATTCTCGTTTTGTTTTAAGCGATCGAGGCGTATTTTGTTTAACAATCGTAAACGTTTAACGCCAAAGCATTGAAGCAATAAAATTCGCATTTTTGTGCTAAAAATTACTAAGTTCAACGACGGCTGATGTCATTGACACATCGATCGACGACATTGATACCGAGGATTAACATTCTCGACTCGGCAATTTGGATATGGTAAGCTTCTATTATTTTAATACAAATACCTTTTTCCCTCATTCAATACATCGATTTTGTTTTCGACCTCTACGAGGTTCTGTCTCGCTTTTTCGCATTAAATTTTCAGCCACTTTGTCCTTGAATTTTCCGTATTTAATTGTTAATATTTTATTTTGTGTGCAGTTTATCGGGGCGAGAGAGAAAGATATAGAGGACAGCATAGCACAATGCAAAGTAAAACTGTGGAAAATATACGTCTTCTCTACAACAACTTATTAATGGTATTGTTAATTTTGTATTCCCTCCAGGCTTGAATATCGCAGGACGAATGGTTCGAAGTGACATCGAGCTTGCGGTTGTATTTTTTTCTCTCATAATATTTGTCGATACGGAGACTCGATTTGCGAGTGGCCCAAATTTATATTTCATATTTGTGTTTAGATGAATAGGGTACGTTTTTCTCGGCAAACTTTGTATTTATATATAGTAAAATATATAGTAATTTTTTTTTATTCCTTGCCATTTGCAATATTTTTTTTTTCTCAAAGTTACACATTATTTAGTAAATTATAGCCGAGAAGAATTTTCGCGTGGCACAGTGGTCTTGTCAAAGTAATAAAAAAAATCTTAAACGTATGTTTTTTGTCAATCGAATAATTAATAAAGTTTGCTTTGTCTTCACCACCTAAGCCAAGGATATTTCAGCTCTTTCAGCATGTAACTCCACTTTGGAGTATCACATTGGCACTTTACAAGCTCAAATATATAAATTGTTTTTTTTTATATCTACTGTTTAGTTTTGGGTGTATTTAGTTTGGCCTGTATCGCGTACAAGGCTGTTGCATAGTTTGTGTGTATATATTAGAGTGTGTTGTGTGCATATATTAGAGTCGAGATTTCGAAATTTTATCAAGATCAGGCAATAAATTCGAGTCAGTGCTTCTAAATGAGATACAACTTTATTAATGATTTTTTGCATAATAAAGTACATGCATAATAAAGTTTGTTGAATCACCAGCATGGTGCTGTCTTCTTATGTTTAATTATTCATCTTATTTGTCAGTGCGAAGCATTGATATGCGATATGCGGAAAAGTTTGATAGGTTTTTTCTACAATTTTTGTTTTTCTTGATAAAATTCTTGACAAAGCTTCACATTGTCCAGAAGCTTCTGGGAGAGCTTCACTCTTTTATAAAAAAAGTCTGCCTCATATCATGAACAATGTGGTCAATATTATTAATTAAATTGCAATATTGCTTGATGATTTTTTTTTTTTTTCTTTTTCTAATCACGTGATTGTCATTCAATAAACGTACATAAATAAAATTCGATAAATGATTGAAGATTTCTTTCGAATTATGGGTTTTGCAGAAGCGAAGCATGCACGCGATTATTTTTAATATTTAAGAGAGCACTCGGGTTGCTCGTAGATGGTTAGCTCAGGGTTTCGGGTCTCTTTAGATCGTTCAGAAACTCTTTTACGTTTGATAGGCATTTCAGCTTCACAGCGTTCAAGAACTTCAATATTATTTAATGGTCATCTCGTCTCTTCGTTTCTCCATAACTATTGCGGGCTAGCTGGGGAAAGTTGGCTTGTTATAAGTATGCGAGAGTCTTCCACCTTGGGCAAGTGGTAGACCAGCCGGGTGTTTGATAGCGAACGGGACGTAATCTTTCCAAATTAAATTTTGATCACCCGGTGGTTTTCACCCCGCTGAATGAGTCAATAAAAGGCTGAATGTGGCGCGTTCATTTTTTTTGTAAATAAATGATACTGCTTTATTAACTTGCAATTTTTTTCTTTTTCCATAATTGTTTTTTTGGGCACCTTTGTTTAGTTTGTTTCAGGTCACCGAAGAATTAAAAAAAAATTAATTGTCTGTGTTTTTACTTGTACTTTTTTCTGTTTCAGTACTTTTCGTAGGATAATTATGTTTGTTTCAAGTCTTCGAGGGATTTTGAAAAACTTAGTTATACTTGTTTACCAATTGGTCCTTTTTTTTAAATTTTTTAGTAATTTTTTATCGTGTCTTTGATTTGTTTATTTGTTTTAGGCCTTTGAGAGATTTTTTTGTTGTAAGTAAATGATTCTTGTTTACTGTACACTTGTATTTTTTTCCATAATTTCTTTGGAGTGCCTTTATTTATATTGTTTCAGGCCACCGAGGGATTTGGAAAAATTCAGTTAATCTTGAGTACTAATTGATAATTTATTAATTTGTTTATAGTAGCTTTTTTACGGTGTCTTGATTCGCTTATTTATTTTAGGCCTTCCAGGGATTTTTCAGTCATTTATTATTACGTACTGGCTTGTAATTTTTTCTGTTTCTAAGGTAGGATGTCTCTGATTTATTTGTTTTAGGTCTACGAGCAATTCTTTTAGCATAACAGATATATTCTTTACGCGCACAAGATTCTTCACGCATGTAGATCGCACGAGATACAACAATTTTACTTGGAAATTGAGGAGAGTGCCGCGGCAGCCCTCACGTGGAAATTTAAAGCGTAAATGTCATATTTTTCGCTCATTATTATTCATATAATTTTTTTTTTCGAAAAAGTAATCAGTGACTCAAATTTTATAGAGCTCACTGATTTTATAGCTGTAACTTTTTCTATTAACGATGAGAGATAACGCCTATGTTGAAATTAGTACGCTATTTTACAGATAGAGAGCGTTGGTGTCAAAATCCCATACGATCCGCAACTAACTTCAAGTTCCGGTCGTATTCTGCGCACTTGACGCAAAACGCAAATCGCCAATTTTTTTTACATCGTGTTTATTACAATTAAATAATTGAAAATATTTTTAGCTGATGAATTATTAGTTATTTGTGATATTTTCTGTTCATATGAGTTTCGTTTGGGCTTGTGACATGATGTAAGTCGTGAATTATCATCGATTATTTTCGGTCCTGCAGCTGAGTGTGAGTTTTATTGGAGAGCAAGGAAAAAATCGTATATTTTGAAAACAAACAGACTTTTAAAATACCATGAAAAATTAAACAAATATGTGAATAAACTAGTTGATCGTGACTCACGGTCTTTGCGCCCTTTCAGTCGATGACGGTGTCATCATTGAGATAAGGTGAGACATCAATATAACCTCAAAATATTTCGCTTCCGTGGGACAAACATTTTTCCCGTAATTTGGTCGAAGAAAAATCCTCCAATGTTATGTTTTTATTTATTTATTATTAATCGATAATATTTCGTCATGGAATACTGCTGGGTTTGTTTCTGGGCTTCCTTTATTTTAGCTTTTTGTTTACCTTTACGAATTTCTGTTTCGTTTGGCTGAGGTTTAAAAATACGCGCACATTTCTTGAAACTGCCATTAGACATAAATGTATATATATTTACAATTACAGCGATACATCCAATAACTTAATTAATAATTGAAGTCTAATGAATTTTTATGGTGATACAAAAATCCCACTCATCCATGTTTTGCCGAGAAAAAAAATTACCCTATCATTTTTTGATCTTTTGAATACATTTTAAGATTTTGCGTAATAGCAAATCATTCAATTTTTAGTGTTGATAAATATTAGCTTTTATGAGGTTGTTTTTCTCTGAAATCTCAAAATGGTTGGGAAAAAAAATTGATTTTAGTATTTCTTGGCAATCATGAGCACAGGCTCAATTCTCAAACGTGATTTTTGTGCATAAAAATTACCATATTAGAAAAGCATTGAGTCTCGTATACGAGATGCATGCAAACCGTTCGGTAGTCATGCCCCTGATTTTCAAATTCTCAATCTGATTTTGCTTTTCTCATCGTAAGATCCAATAAATGTATTGCTGGCCACCCTGCTATCATTTCCTTTCTCTTGTTCATGGCTTTTCTCATTTATTTTTGCTAACTTGCAACTTCCCTTATGTCCATTGCCTCATAGAGACTCTAGTCTTTGTCTCCATACACCACCTACTCAATTGTCCCATTATCAATGTCTCTGTCAATTTTATTTTCACGCTTTCCGCCATCACCAGCAGCCGCCTTTAAATAATTCACAATTTACCCAATACCCAGCATGCCGCGAGTGTTACGCCAACAAAGTCTCATTTAGCTTGCGTTTTGGGCCGTGGCTTTTTCTCTGCAGGGCCCAAATCGTAAATCTTTTCGTAGGTGGCATATAATAATCTGATTTTGATATTAGCCTATTTAACTTCTTCAATGATTCTCAATGATTTCACTGAAACATCATGAATATTGTTCGTGATATGTTATCATGAATATAAATATTATCATAAATATTGGTTCATATTTGTTTCAGTAAATTCATTGGCAATCCTTAAATGATCAGAGCATGAGCCATAGAAAATTAAATACCGATTTTTATAATGATTTTTCCATTGAAAAAAACCAAATTGAAAATCCACCTTCCTGTCAATTTCATTAAACTGAGCAATTTCTAAGTAAATTGACAATTGTTTTATAAAAAGTTAATTGTATATTCATGAGATGTATCAACTCGTTCGATAAACCAATTTTCATAGCAATTCACAAATATGTTTTTTTTTTTTTACTACACTAATTTGATTTTTTTTATGTCAGATCAAAGAAAATCCGACTTGATATCCATCATGACGACGTTATTCGTTGAGAAATGCTTATTTCGGACGAGCTATTTCCTCCTGAGAAGACTTTCGGTTGCTCCAGAAAGCCCATTTGTACGCGAATATCAAAATAACATCAACGATAATCAGAATGAGGATTTTATGGAAAAGGACACAGACTTTAGCAGTTTAAGAAGCGACGACGTCAAATCTCTGAGAATAGCGATAATCGGTTTGCCAAATGTTGGCAAAAGTACGCTCGTCAATCGTCTCATTAATCGTCCTGTACGTATCCGAGCAATTTAACCTTTTTTATTTATTTATAATTTTTTGGGCCAAAATGCTAATTATATTTTTTTAAACAATTTTTTTTGTCCCATACAGGTTTGTGCAACTGCAGCAAGAATTCACCTCACAAGAGCCAAAACGGATGCTGTTTACTCGAAAGACGATACCCAGCTAGTTTTTATCGACACACCGGGTTTAGTTTCGGCACATGAATTTAAAAAATTTGACCTCGAAGAGACATTTCGGTCAGATGCAAATGCAGCAATGGCGAGTGCTGATATAGTTGGAGTTGTTCAGGACGTTACCAATAAATATACGAGAGGAATAATACACGACAGAATTTTGGAATTGTTACAAATGTGCCCTGTTGGCGTACCGTCAATGCTTATCATGAACAAAATCGACAAAATGAAACGCAAACGAGAACTTTTGTCGCTCGTTAGATCCCTTACAGGGGAAAAAGGTTGGCCCAATTTTTCCGATGTTTTTATGGTCTCTGCCCTCAAGTCGGATGGCATTGATGATCTCAGGGTGAGTATATTCTTTTTTATTTTTCATTTTTTACTAATAAACTTACCAGTCGATTGATAATTTTCCAATGGATAAATAGCGCCAAATATTTCTCCTAGTTAATACAAATTTATGGTAATGGGAAAAGTCAAGTTTTTTGTAGAATCGTAAATTACAAATCATGATCAAATTTCTCAACGATTAATATTTGAAAAATTAATTAAATTACGAATTACAGTCTGTAATTAAAATAATTTTTTTTTTTTTTTTTTTTGATTTTTTTTTTATACTTGATTCAAACATTTTTTAAAAATGTTTTGATACAAAACTTTCAAAACTATTATGGTTAAAACTAAATGTTTTTAATATTTTAGATCATTTATTTTTCCCACACGATTTATTTAAAAATTGAAAGGCCTCTTGACAACTTGAGGGTTAATTTAAATTGGTCGATTTATGCAATTTTTTCGGTGATCATTCAAAATGTCACGAGAAACTGTTTTTTTTTTTTTTTTTTTTTTTTTTTTTTTTTTTTTTTTTTTTTTTTCCAAGAAAGTAATATAAAAAAAAATGTAATGTCATTTTCAACAGAATTATTTGCTCGATTCTGCAAAACCTCGTGATTGGCAATACTCATCAGATGTCGTTACCGATCAGCCGGCGGAGAGACTGATAGAACGGGCTGTACGCTCAAAACTGATGGATGCTCTGCCGCACGAGGTTCCATATCGTTTAAAAATCGGCATCGAACATCTGAGTACCTGCGATGACGAAAGTCTCAGTACTGTCGTTGTAGTTGACTGTTCAAGTGACAGAATATCCAAGCTAGTTTTGGGAAAAGGTGGAAGTAACATCAAGACCGTCGCTTTGGAGGCTGAGCAAGAATTAAGCAACGCATTTAGAACTAGTGTGAGACTCAAGATTGCTGTTAAATTTGATGAAACCAAATAAGATAATACACATATATTATAATTTTGATTTTTTTTTTTTACCAGAATAATAATAATAATAACAATAATAGGTAAAATGTTGATGAAATTTTAGCGCATTAATTTTTCATCATTGCATCGATATATCGTCGGCGATAAAATGCCATCATTATTGTTCTCATTGATTTGAAAATCCGGAAACCTGAGATCGGTATCTTTGATATTTTCCTCGATCCAAGAATCTGCGCTTGCCTCGAGCTCTGCCGTAAAAATTTCCTTCCAACCGCCCGATTTTCCATTTCTCACAAACGTTCCAGCCTTTATTATGCCACAATCGCGCAAATCTGACGAATTTACCATCGGATTGTCGCGAAAATTTTTGATATCGAGATAATCCGATAATTTCGAGATTTGTTTGTCACTGTAGCTCTTTCCCAAAAATTTAGCGATTTTGCGAATGGATTTTTTAAGGTCCTTGGAAAAAAAATAATAAGTATCATGTGAAATTTACTTCAATCGTTGAATTTGATGTTTTTTTTTTTTTTTTTTTTTATGAAAAGTTACCCATTGCATCTCTTCGTAAAACAGAAAGAGAAGATTTGGATGATTTCTCTGTCTCCAAGCTTCTTTCAAATGTTCCCAGTAAGGACTCCATGGTGCTGAAATTTTTTCAAATAATTTAGGAGAGATTATAGTGACTTTTGGACTTTCTATCTGTTTCCAGTCTCATTTTCACCAAACTCCCACATTCATCTCAAGTCCTTTTCACTTGAAATCTCTGCGTGTTTCATAGCATTTCATGGATTATTTGCTGAGTCAATTGGGTACGAAGCAAAAAGTCTGTATTTACAAAAAAAAAAAAGCAAAGTCAAGCTCAGCCCAGTTTGTGATTTTTTTCAACCCTTTATCCAAAGTTTCTTTTACACGATTTTCGATATATGGTTCACACATTTTTTTTTTTTAACAATGACAAAAATATTTATTCTCGATTCTTCAATTAGAACCATGAACGAATTTAGTAACTTGCTGAATATAAGAAATCTAGTGAGTAAACTTGTATTGGATTTGTGAAGATCTGTAGCAAATTTCATCTCGATCAATTGAAACCAAATGGACACGGTTTTTTTTTTTTTTACCAAATTTATATGTCACTTTTTGTTCCATATCGAAATATCTCAGCAAATAATCCATAAAATGCTTTAAAACTTACACAGATGTCGAGCAAAAAACAACTTAATACGTTAAACACAATCCTAGTCTCTACGAAACGATACCAGACTCTGCAGGGACCGGCATAGCGTTTAACGTGCTGAACAAAATTTGGGAGTTTGGCGGAAAATATTGAAATTTTATTAATTTATAAATTCATTTATTGGAAAATCCCATTGATAATGTGATACATTTTTTTGCTTGAAATCCTGAAAATTCTTCTTAATTAGGAGTTTCCAAACGATAATTTTGATTAATTATTTCGATTGATTTTCATGAAGAATTTTTTGGAATAAAATTTAAAAAAAATAATAATAACATATTACATACTGAGATCGTTACGAAAGTAATTCCAGAATTCTTCAAAGTCTCCCTGATAGCCCTGTGTTAGTATAGCCCTATTGAGATGATACCATGAAACGGCTACGTCTTTTGGATTGCGCGCAACATAAATTATCTGTAAGAAGGAGAGATCGTTTATATTTGCTCAGCGGAAGAGAAAGTGGACGTATATAATTTTCATTGTATTTGTAAAGTAAAATTTGTACTTTGCACCCGCTGTCTAAAATTCCAGGCAACAAACTCAGTGGAAAATGAGATTTGATAAATCTGGGTGAGGCAAGTTTTTCTAAAACTTGATAGCCAGCTATTGATATGTCTCTGCACGATTTTTCCTTCTCCTTGTCGCCCTCGTTCATTTTGACAAATTCTTCTGTCACCTCGGGATGATTAAACATACTGAATCTGTCGAAGGAATTGAAAAATGATTCAAATTCAGTTATCGAAAAATCTCATTGATAAGGCGACAAATTGTTTTGTTTCAAATACTGAAAATTGGAAGTTTGTTGAATTCTTTCGCGTAATTTTACACAATTTTTTGCCTTTCTTCGAACAAAGAAGTTTAAATTTTTTTGATAAGAATAAAAACTCTGTAAAATCCAAACAGTTTTGTCAATTCCAGCAAAAAAAAAAAAAAACATTACTGGGACTCGATTTATGTTAAAAGTTTTGGCTTAGTAGCTTCAAGATTGTCCCAGAGTACGAGCTTTACATATCATTAAACATAAATTACAGAGCCATATATGCAAAAATTTTTAAAATATGATTTTTTTAAAATAAATCAGTCTATACTAATAAACATTCTCGAAGGTATCAAAGTTTAAAAGTTTTGACGCGATCGACGATCGACCGATATTACCGAGAGTTGAAGCTTATACTATTTTTTTGAAAAATTCAAAATTCCATAAAATTTTTAACAATTTTTTCGATTTTTGCCAAATGCAATGACAAAAATCCTTACCCACAGTTCTATTTGTGGAAAAATTGTCACCCTAATCGTTCCAAAATTTCAAACTAAAGCTCGAACAGTTTAAACTTTTTCAAATTTCAAATCGCCAGAAAATCTCAAGTTCTTTGTCTCAAAAAAAATCGTCTAAAATAATTATCCAGTTATATAGATTTCAAATTTTCTATTTATTTTGCTTCGCCATAGACGAAGCTTTGTTTTTATGTCAAAAACATTTTTTTTTTCGAGATTTTCATGCCAGAGTGCTTAAAATATTCCAAATAATTCACAATTTAAAAAAATATTTGGGCGTTTGTGTGTGCCCAGACCTTGAAAAATTCAAATAGCTGCATCTCGGAAACGGCTCAGCTGATTTTGCTCAAATTTTGTATGCAAGCCAGAGAGCGAGCCCCATTTGTTGGGTTCATTTTCGTTGTTGTCATTTTCGTCTAAATAAATCGGATGCTTCTCATTTGAATATTTTTTTTTCTAATAAATAAATAAATAAATGGAGGCTTTAAATTTCGTAAATTTTCAGTTATACGAGAACAAAGTTTGATATAGGTTTGACAAAAATTGATAAAGGGCTTCAGACTTCATGAAATCTTGAATTTTTTGAAAAACTCGCTTACACTTTTATCTCGAATTAACGTTCAGCTATTGTTATAGAATTTTTTCCATTAATAAACTTGTACAGATGCTTTATACTTGACAATAATTAACCAAAGAATTCTCATTTTATGAAATTTTGAATGCTTTAAAGAAGAATTTAACAACTAACAAAATGAAGCAAATTTTTATGAAAAATGATGGAGGGGGGAAAACAACGCAGATTCAATTTTATAGTTAATTCCTTTCATTTACAAAATTTCAAAAAATAGCGCGAATTTCTATTTGAACTATTTTTTTTTAATTATTTGGAACTTTTTGAAAACTAGTATGAATATTAAAAAAAAAGCAAAATCTAAACCAAGTTATACCTATTTCTCACAATATATCCGAAAAAAAAGTCAATAGCTATAAAAAATACATACTCGAGAAAAGGAAATCTTTCAGCAAGATAGCGTTTCTGTGCACTTTGAAAGTCTAGATCATTGCTGAGCAACCAGACCAACTCTTGGGTCCAGGTAGTTCCTGATCTTGGATACGACAAAACCCACGTATCGCTCGATCTCGCCTTGAACTTGTAAAATCCTTCACCCTGTTCTGTATATCTGTGAGGAAATATGTATCCTTTCTCGCCGACCTTTACCCAGCCGGTTCTCTCGCCCTTGAATCTTGCGAGCATTTTTTCCGTCAGTTCAGCTTCCAGAGCTTTATATCCTGGTAATTGCACAGCCATCGTCGTTTTCACTCTGACTCTCTCTCTCTCTCTCTCTCGCTCTCCCTCACTTTAACGTTAAATTTCAAATGAAAAAAGAAAAAAAAAACAGAATTTCGAGGTCGAACGTGCCGAAGAGCCGCGATATGAATACTGACTTTCCTCGACCGGTCGAGAGATCCTCCAGCAACTCCAAAGTTATTTTACACACGAGTGAAAGTCTCGTCGTTCGACCCACATTTCTCCCATTCTTATTTCTACATTTTACTTTAACGATATCTGATCCATCGCTGGTATGGGCAAAGAGAGAGTGAGAGATTGTCATTTTCAGCCTGTCATTCCTGATAATTTTTTCCCTATTCCAGGTTTACTTTGAGCGTATAATTTTTCTAAATTTTCGGAGAAGAATCTTATCGTTGATTGATAATTATCTACGCAATCGCGTGTCCCAAAATTTTCGATATTTTTAGAGAAAAAAAAATAACATTTACCAACAAAATTGTTTTTTTACAGTTCTGAGTTTGTCGTTCTCGTCGTTTTTTATTTCAGTAAAGTGAAAAAAAATTGCACAACCTTAATCAATCTCTCCCCATAAACTGTCATTGGCACTTTATATTTAGAAAAAAATACGAGAACGAATGGTGTTTATTGATTCTGCATCTGGTCTCCAAGTTTTATTTCATTTTTCATTCAGCTATTTTTGATAAATTTGGGGCATTGTTTTCAATTAATTCGATCTATGAAGTCGGTGACTGTTTTACCGACGGACGGGTTCAGGTCACCTTAATTTATAATTTTTGCAGCCTGGAGATTTAAAAAAACGTCTTTTTTTTTTTGCACAGTCAACTTTATAGGAACTTTTGTTTACAGGCACTTGTACGAACTTACATACTACCCAAGTCTAGTAAAAAAAAACAAAAAAAAAACATCTTATGGTGTAAATCAGTCTTGATTGTAAATTGTTGCTTATTACAGCCTTATTACGATTATAATGAGCGCAGCGACGTTACAAAAAAAACGACTCCTGCGAAAAAATTAATAGAAAAAAAAACGATGCCAACGTCGGGCCAGGAACTTGTAGGTATAATAATTATAATTAATTAACTAGTTTAATAATACTAGTATAGGCAATTTTTTTTTTTTCAATTGTAAATGAGTGGGAAGCGCCAATCGAGTTTACGTGCATGGCAGAACGAATGATTTCTCGACAATGATCGATTCGTTGTTTTCCGCCATTACGGAGTTGGATCGCAGATTTCCATATGTGTCGATCATTTTGTGATTGGGAATTTCCACATTCGTTATACTAGAATCAGTCTTGATATATTCGGTTTGAGGTAATGTTGCGTTTTTTGCCAATTCGCTCGAATCACCAACAGATTGTCTATTATTCGTGGCAGGCTTGCTTCTGCTTCTTCGTACTGAGAGGACATTTATTAGCTCTGGATTGGCGAGAAAAACATTGCACCGTTTTGTGTGCATTTTCATGTTATCGTGACGATTAAACGGACGATTACATCCAGGACAAAAGAATCTGGTAGAAAAATGTAAGAAATTTGGCATGTAAATAATTGCATGGACATACACAAAATTGGAAAATTTAAGGGGAGACTGTAGTGACTTTTTTGGGCTTTCTGTTAATTTTAAGGTGTAACGTGCAATATCAACGGACCTTTCGGGCAAAAAAAAAAGCGAACTCTAGAATCGTTTGACTCATTTCGTCATTATCTTCTTTTTTCCGAAAGATCAACCGCCTCAGAGAAAATTGGAGTATAATTTTGTTTTTTTCTTTACGGACTGAGTTGTTGGACTCTTAAGGCGAATTGATATTTTCTCGATTAATTTTTTTTTCAAAGTCCTTTTTTTCCGATGAAACGATTTCGGGAAAATACGAATTCTCATTAAATACAGTTTTTAAGTTGCATAATGTAAAAATTGGCATTTTTGCGAATCTCAAAGCACCACTGATCTCTAGTACAGATTTATAATATGCAAAACTAGTGCAAAACACCTTTAAAAAAAAAAAAGAAAAATTGGAACGATTAGAACGGTAAATGTTGAAGGTGTGTAAAACATCATAAGGTAACACATTCAACATCATAACAGCATAAGGTAAAAATTTGCGTTTTTGCAAATCTCAAAGCACCACTGATCACTGGTATAGAAATCAGTGCAAACAACTTAAAAAAAAAACAAATTGGAATGATCAGGGCGGTAAATGCCGAAGGTGGGTAAATATTTTCGTAATATCGGGGTGCGAGTTTAGAGGAAAAATGATAAGTGTTTTCTACCAAACTCGTGCGTACATTCTGTTTAAACTGTTCACACGAATTCTCTGTAAGTTTCAAACGATTTTACGGATTATTTGTTGAGACTTTTTGGTGCGAAGAAAAAATGACATAGATTGAATAAAAGCGTTATACATAACTTTTTAGTCGATCTAACTGAAATTTGATAACGATCCAACATCTATAATTGTACTTACTGCATTTCGTATATTCAGCAAGGCAAATAAATGCTTTGCAGTTGAAATTGAAAGATCGAAAATAAATGTTTTTTATTAACTTTTTTTGTATTGCATCCACGATTCAATGTGCAATTTTTTTTTTTTTAATTTAACCCTTTTTTTCCTTCAATCAAAATTTACTTAGCAAATAATCCATGAAATACTATGAAACTTAAATATATTTTAAGCAAAAACATCATAAAACGAATGTTTAATTTGGGTGGATCAGAGTCTTGATATTATTGATCGAAAATGAAAGTCACTATAGTCTCCCTTTCAGAAACAAATATCGTGTGTTTTTTTTTTGTTTTTTTTTTCATCCTCTGACCTTTTGTCGCTGTGAACAGCCATGTGAGCAGCAAGATGTGATTGCTGAGCAAAATCTTTGCCGCATATATTGCATTTGTACTTTCTTATACCCTCGTGCTTCAGAAGATGCTCTTTGAGTATGTGACTGCTTTTGTAGACATTCGAACAGAGCGTGCATTTGTACTTTGCTGTCGAATGTACCTGCATCGTATTATCATCAATGATATTAGATCGAGATTTTTTTATCTTAAATTTTTTTTTTTCAAGATTGATGAATGCAATGATATTGGTTGAGATTTGATTTTGAAGATCGATATTAGACGAACGATAAAGAAAATTGTATGAAAGCAAATTTTTTTTTTCAAATAATATTAGATAAAACTGAGGACCGATATTGGATGATGAATGGAAAGATTTTAGTCCAAATTTAATTCTTAATGGTCTTATTAGATGGATTATTTATGGATAGAATGATATCGGTTGGCATTTATTTTTGAAGATCAGATGATGATGGATGAAATGATATTGGATCAATTTTAATTTCAACGATTAATATTATATGATGAATTAGATTAATTTTGATTTTATAGATTGTTTTCTTTTTATGAAAAAAAGGATTAAACGATGTTAAATATATTTCTTTGAGTTTGAATTTTTTTATAACGAATCTTGAATTTTTGTTTATTACGTTTTGATGATTATTGAGGGCTTTTTTGGATCTGCAACGTTTGCCGCAAACGTCGCACGGATAATCCTTCGAGTGGACATTAAGGTGATGTCTCTGGAGTGCCTCGCTGTTGCACAAATATATTGAGCATAATTTGCACATATTAGCCTTTTTGTCCTTATTGTGAACAATCATGTGAGCTCGCAAACGACCCTTTGAGTAAAATTCTTTGCCACACTCGTGACACGTTATATCCTGTGTGGAATGATAGACACATATAATTGTATATATATTTGACTAAGGCCCATTTCCTCCTACGTTAATCGGAATTTAAATTCTCGGTGTCCTATGTTAAAAAACTATATTTAAAAAAATTAACCACGTTTAAACGGCGCAGATGGAAACGGGCGTAAGAACATTTGACTTATGGTGTAATATTTGCTAGATAGATTTTATGTAAATTGTGAAAATCAATGAATTTTATACTCGCAAAAAATATACCTAAATAATCAGGCAAAAAAAAAATCCTAGATCGATTTTTTGTTTTTTCATATGATATTTGTGTAATGGGAATCATCAAAAATGTTTGATACCTTCAGTTTTTCGAGAATTTATTACAGTTTTTCAGTAACTCAAATTGATGAAATTTAGACTGATTAATCTTTGAAATTGTATCCAATCGAAAGGATCAATTATTACCTTTCCTGATTTGAAAAATTCTTCATATTTGGAGAAAAAAAAAACGTTTGGTAACCTTGGTATTAAAATATTTTTATGTTGTTTTTTTTTTAATACATTTTTATTTTATCACGATGTATTTAAATTTTCATTGAATATAATTTTTTAATGTCACTATACAGACCAAACCACTACTACTAGCTCTTCAATATACCGAAAATCCGTTTTTATATGCTCAACTAAAATTACTGAAATTCTTTTTCTTGTAGCTGCGCCTCTGACAAAATATTAATCAAACCCTTCAGAGAGATGCGTCATAAGATAATTTGCCATATAATATTTGACAATAATGGCGAAAAATAAATATTCCAAATCGCTTATATGATAAAATCGAAAATAAACTCGTATTGCATTAAAACAAAACAAAAAAAAACTAATAAAAGCCAAGTAATTAAAAACTTGCTTAATAAATCTTTCGGAGATTTCTCTAAAATAATTTTAAAAAAAAGTAACGAAAAAAAATTCAAAAACAAAACCAAAAATTACAATATTTACCTTTTCTGGTTTGTGAATGGTTTTGTGATAGCTGAGAACTTGCCTGCTGGCACTCGTAAAATTGCACACATTGCAGCTGTACGGTCTTGATCCAGTGTGCGTATTCATGTGCTCCTCGAGAAGAAAAGCAGTAACGTACGATTTTTCGCAGAGCTCGCAAACGTAAGGTTTTATCTTCAAATGACTTTTTCTAATATGACATCTAATATTGCTGACGGTGACGGTTGTAAAGCCACAAGCACTGCAACGATATGGTTTCATATCAAGATGTGCCCAAATATGAACCTGACACTTGTCCTGTCTCGTGTAAGACGCGTCACACAGTTTACAGCCAAATCTTTTTTTATCGAGAAATACGATTTTTTCACCAACAACTCGCTCATTGACGACCGACATGTCAACGGTATAAAATTTCTCAATAGCTCTTTTCTGTTCATCGCTAATTAGATCTGTAATTTTTGCCATTTTTTTCCCGGCCTCATTGCTCTCCTCATCGTCTATCTCGCAATCATCATCGTCGATCGTTTTTTCTACATTCGAAGAAATTTCTTTAGGACGTTTTGCGTGCTTTTTTCTCGCCTCTGATATCTCGTCGTTTTTCTCCATTCTCGTGGCGGCTTCTCTCGGATGTGCCAGTGAAAAGTCCTCTGGTAGCCAAACAATTTTGTTCGCTTTCTCTGATTTTTCGTTACTCGAGATTGCCGAATTTTCGTCAAAATTCTCGATTTTCTCTGATTTCACGAATGCCTTAATTAACTTGATCTTTGGTGTGTCTAGCGTAAATTTTTCTTCTTCCTGTGATTTTTTTATTGTATTTATATTGCAATTTGTACGGCTTCGTGTTTTACGATCTGTTGTCTCTTCCTCATGAACGATCGAATGATTTGGTGGAATTTTTTTATCCAAAATTTTGGGAATTTTTTTATCTCCAACTGTAAAGATTTTTTTATACGTATTTGCGAAAATTTTCTTCTCCGCCACTGCAGGAATATTTTTCGCCGTAATTGCGGAAATCTCTTCTGTAAATGCGGATTTCTTTGTCTCTGCAGCAGCAGCAGAAATCTCTTGAGTACTTGGGCATATTTTTTTCTCTCCAATTGCCGAATTTTTCTTCTCCGTAATTGCTGAAATCTCTTCCGTACTTGAGAATATTTTTTTCTCCCCAGTTGGAAATATTTTTTTCTCCACAATTGCGGAAATTTTTTTCTCGGTAACTGCCGAAAAATTGTCGATAATTGCGGCTGTTTGTTCAGAAATTAATTTGCCTTTCGTGCTTGGAGAATTTGATGATTTTTCGACGCCCTTGGAAATTCCATTAATCAATTTTTTGACCTCGGCATTTTTGCTCAATTCCGTTTCTGTTTTTGGTTCGATAGACTTTTGAACGTTGGTTGTAAGATTATTTTTTTCAGCTAAAGGCGAGATTTGTACATTTTTTGTGATTTCCAAATTTGCCGATTGCCTCGTTCTCTTGAGAGCGTTTCGATTCACCGCAGGCGAACAATTTTCCTTGTTCGACTCGACATCGTTCGGTCGAACATCTGGTGACGTAGATATTTTTCTCTTTGAACATTTCTTCAGTCTCTGTTCATAAAAAAATAAGAGTGAAAGCTGTTTTATTACTGCCACTTTTTGTTTTTAATCGAATCGTTTTTGGACAAATTAAGATTACAAATATTGCCTTTATAATTGTTGCGATTTTTTAGCAGGAAGAATTTTCGAGAATCGATTAATTCGTTTAAATATAGAATATATTTGTGGCATGACTTGAATATAGAAAATTCAAAAAGGGCAGTATTAAAATCAAAAGCTGCAAAGTTGCGTCTTAATTTTTTGTTTGCTGCCACGAATTATTATTGTTTTCTACAAATATTATATTGGAAATCGGAAAAATATCTGCTACAAAACTTGAGTAATCTTTATGATCGATCTTGTTCAAACATTGCTCTAAAATTCGTTTTTTTTTAATATCAAAGTTTTTCAATTTAAAAACTATGGTAATAATTTTTGGTAAAATAAATTATTTGTAATAATTAATTGTATCGTGCAGTTCAGTAGTTAAAATACGCGATATATAATCAACGGATTCAGACGCCTATATAATATATAATATAGTACATAGGCTATATAATATAGTATATAGCGTATAGTAGTATAATAATATATAATATCTCTTTGCGTGACTTTGACTTTGTACATTGGAAACGAGACAGATGATTTTTTTCAAAAATTTTGCATGCACGAACATTATGGTTAAAAATATCACTTTTGTAATTTTGACCAGTGCAAAATTTCCTGAACCAAAAATAATGTACAATTATATTAAAAAAAAAAAAAAAAAAAAAAAAAAAAAAAAAAAAAAAAAAAAAAAAAAAAAAAAACAACAACAACAACAACAACAACAACAACAACAACAACAACAACAACAACAACAACAACAACAACAACAACAACAACAACAAAAACTTGCCTGCTTGGCCTCGATCAATCTCTCCTGTGTCTTGTGACATTGCTCGTGAAAGTCGCAAAGAAATTCCAAAGCCCCGAGACATCTTACGCAGACTTTATGGGATAATCCGTCAGCTTCGTTGATCTATAAAATCACCACGATAATATATTACGTTGCGTATACTCGAGTCTATTCTCTCGTTGAGAAAAAAATCGTTCGGGTTTTCATGGATTTTGTTCGTAAAGGACGATTAGGAAAAAAAAATGAAATTGTGTTCTCAAAAAATATCATAGTTTTTTATTTGTGTAAACATTGGAATAGGTAAATGAGCATGTCGTTGAAAAAAAAAAAATCTCATCATCTTTAAATCTCTTGTATCATTTTTTTTCTTCTTTTTTTTTCACATCGCTTAATTCTTAAATTATTCATAATCACACGTTTGTTTTTTTTTTTTATTCATTCGTACAATTCCCAAATGGGGGGAAAAAATAGACACTACGTTTTTGTTTTTATCGTCTTGCTTATATCGTACATAGAGTAAGAGTAAAGACTTATTGCGTCATTATAGTTGGATACCGAAGTTGAATACCGTTCGGTCGTTATCGCTCATTTTTTTTCTCGTTATTCCTGACGAAAGGCCGGCTATTTTATTTTTCATTTTTTTTATTTTTATATCGAACCAAACTCGTCTAGAGTCTTTATAGTCTAGACACGCAATCTCGTGCGGTGTCGTTGAAAAAACGTCGAAGGCACATTTTTTTTTGTTTTTTTTTTTTTTTAACGACGCTTTTTTACGTCAATATCAGCAGTCAAATTTGTTAAAAATCTGTGCATCCTAATTCAGATACTTGTTTCGTACTTTTAGTACAAAAATGTATAGTATATATATTTTTTCGATACGTAAATTCTGTATAGAATAGTACATGTTATAAAAATTTGCAAATGTCGACTTTGCTCTTTTAATTATTATAGTATTTTTTTGTTTTAAACTTGCACGACGTCGTACGTGTAAAATGGTTTATAGAAAATATTTTTTTTTTTTTTTTTTTTCAAGACCCGAACGAGGGTGTCTCGTTTGGAAGCCCCGATGATCGTACGAGTTAACAGTCTCGCGTTTTCCGACCTGCACGATAACGCTCGCATATATCTTTACATATATATATCCTCGGTGTAGTATAAAAAAAATCGTCTTTCATTAAATTGGCACTTTACAGAGTTCCTACTCGACATTTTTTACGTTTATTATCGGGTTTTGTTATTTATCAAACGTATTTTGGCGAGTTTATTCTGAACGATTCCAAACGAATCGTGTTCTCGTTGAACTTAAAAAAAAAAAAATTTATCAATTTCTACGTCAACTTGACATTGGTTGAGGAAATTGGACTATTATTTTCTAGTCGAAATAGTGTCGAGTTAGAAAAAAGATTATCGGTATTAAGGAGGTACGAATATGTGAAGTTAAACAGTTGTCAAAGTCCAAAAATTATTTTCTTTGTTTTTTTTTTTAATTAGTTGAATTTATTAGGGAGCTTTCTTGCTCGAATGTGTCTCGAGCACGTAAAAATTGAAAGTAATTTATCAAACGTTACTTCAGTTTTTAGTGAATATATGAAACAAAATACGTTTTCACACTAATTTTTCCAAAATCTAAAACGTGATATATTTCTCAGATTACAATATGATGAAATTTTCTTTTTTTGTTCGTACAATAAAACTCTGTTGAGTCATTGATAAAAAATTTTCACAATTTATTACTTATAAAAAATATAGCTTCTCGTTTACGAAAAACTTTTTGTCTCGTTTCATTATGATCATATTTTGTGTACTTTTTTTTATTTCAATTATTCAGCAATTTTATGAAGTTTTTTTGCTGGACAGAAAAAAATAGCAACGATTTATTGCAATCGGAGAAAAAAATACTGTTTTAGACTTGGAAAAACTGTGACGAAATTCACCTTTTTTAATATTGAAACTTCAAAGTCGTGTGTAACATTTTATAACTGCATTGCTCTCGATTTTTGATTTATGTTTGTGATACGTAATTAAAGCTAAATATAATATCAACGCCTGTAATTAACAAATTTTTCAAAACATTTTTCAACTTTATATACTCGTGTCTCCTTAAGGCAATGTTAAGCACCGAAGATCGATAGAAGAAGAAAAAAGATTATACGACAACTTTCTTACAGAAGCTCCGGATATTTGGGACAAAATAAAAATCTCATCCTCCATCTATCGATTTTCACGCGGAAAAAGGATACATTCGAAATATAGAATTTTTCATCGTTTTATATATGAAGAATATATTTGAAATTTCTCATATATTTTACACCCGAATAAATCTCTCGTATATCCGAGATATAGAAGTTTTTATAAAAATATATCCAAGGAATGTCTTTGATGTATCTAGCATATAAATATCGTTTCTATGGAGGTTCTCCCACAAGATTTTGATTTTCACCCAAATCTTAATCATCCCTGCATAACATTTTTTCCTTCTTCCTATTTCTCTCGTGCTCTATTTTTTGTTTTTTCAAGATATCTCAAGGTTCTGATAAAAAATGGAAATTCAGCACACATTCCACCATCAATTCAGCATATTGCCTGAATTTACTTTTTACCAAAATCCTAACAGACAAAAAAATCGTTTGAAAAATTCAATCGACCTAAAAAAAGAAAATCTTTTTTCTAACTCGCCATTTATCCAACTATAGCAAAAATGTTCGTCAATCATTTTGCCAAAGCAACACGATCGATCATTCCTCAAAATGTGTACGAGCATATCTCTTGCACTCTCAGGAAAAAAAAAAAAAACAAAAAAATCATTTTTCATTCGTGTTTGTATCGGCAATGCTTCCATCGCTCATATCATTCGCCTCCTCATTTTTTTTTCCACTACTTTTCTCAAAGTGTCTCTTGCGATGAACTTTCATGTTATCGCGTCGATTAAATTTTCGTCCACAATCCGGACAAACATGAATCTTTTCGCCATGAACGTGTCGATGCGCAGCAAGATGACTAGCCTGAGCAAAGCTGGCGCCACATTTTTGGCAAACATGCTTGCGCAGTCCCTCGTGCTTGAGCAGATGCTCGTTCAAAAATGCTTTTGATGCATAACGATTGTTGCAAACATTGCAAACAAATGGCTTTGGATTGGAATGTTGCAAAACATGGGCCTTGTATTTGGATGCGACTTTAAAACTTTTCGAGCATATATCACAAGTATAAGTTGTCGCATGGCGTGATTTAATATGATCATTTAAAACGGTAAGACTCGAATAAAGATTGTAACAGAAACGACAACGAAAATTACGTCGATTTTTCAAATGTACACTTCCAATGTGTGACAATAAACGCGTACGAAATGGAAATACCTTGCCGCAATATTCACAAGCAAGATTTTGCGGTGGTTGATGAGATTTAACGTGCATCTGCAACGATACTTTGTGATGATAGCTCTGATCACAATTGTCACAACGATATGGCTTTATGCCTTTGTGAACATTATCATGCTCGGTCAGATCAAATTTTGATCTAAATCTCTTTGGACATTTTGGACATTGCATAGGACGTGGATTTGTGTGGGAGCATCTTATGTGTTTCATAACGTCAGATTTACAGACAAATTTTGCACAGCATAACGTACAAGCGTATTGTTTTATGCCTAAATGTGTTTTAACGTGTACTGTACATTTGTCACGACGCTCATACATTTTACGGCATAATTTGCAAGCATAACCAGTCTGACTATCGACATACTCGATATTGTCATCGACGCGAATTTCTTCACCGTCCACCCTGTACAATTCTTCAGGATTTTGGTTAGTACTGAGTCTCTTTTCCATCTCCTCGAGTTCATGAATTTTCATTATTTCATCAACATTCCCATTTTTCTTACGTCCCGTTGACCCATTTATTATTGTATTGACGATTTTATCAACTTCGGCATTTGACTCATTCTCGAGGAGGCCAACAATTCCCGAGCCAACGAGACACGAGCCCTGATCGGGAAATACTTTTGCCAGTACTGTTAATAATTCATTATCGTCCTTTTTACGACGTAACTCGAGGGTAAAACTTATATCCTCAATGTCACCTTGACGATTTGTCGATTCTTTTACCGATACTTCCATTTCTGGTGAGCTCGAGACAACTGTCAGAACTTTGTTGAGTGCCGATGTTGGAATTTGTATCATGTTGGTAGTATCGTTATTTTTTGATATTGGCGATTCGCGCAAATCTTCAAGGCACTCTTTGGCCTTGTCTGGAGAATCGCTCTGACTTCGTAGTCGCGTGGCAATTGAGGCAGTTTTAATTTTTGACGATTGAACAGAGCTCGGTGATGACGATTGCGTTGAATTTCTACTGCGGAGCCAACGCTTGTTGGGATTATCAATTGGCGTTGAAATTTCACGGGGAAAATTTTCACGCTCACTCTCGGGCTTTTCATTCTCACTCTGAGATATCGATCTACGACGAGCTCGTAGCTTCTTCTTCGGCTTTGGCGGATCAACATTTTCCGGTTGAACTTTTTCGTATTGGCTGGTTATATCAATCTCGCTTTCTTGTGATGGTGGATTGAAATTTTTGTCCGTGCTATTGTTGTTTGTTGATTTTCCCGCTGGATCCGCTGGGATTTCCTCGATTTTTATTTCGTCCTGAGAATAGAGCGCATTATAGACGTACCATAGGATTTTTGTGAACGATTTTCAATTTTTTTTTTTCTGCTTTCGGTTTTCAAAAAATTATTTTTCCCCCAATCGAGCTAAGTTCGAGAGACGTTTTTGGTGGAAAAAAAAAAATACGAGTAATCGAAATTACAATTGGCAGCGACTTTGATATTTTGTAAAAAAAAAAAAAAAAAGTCTGTTCTTGATTTATTACAATGGAAGAATTTTTAAGTACAAAAATTACTGAGGAGCCGAAATATTATTGGGTCTTGAGCATTTTTTAGTGTATGAGAATTGTGAAAAGGTTAGATTCTATGATATATGAAAAAAGTCGTGATTTTTTTTTTTTTTTTTTTTTTTTTATGCGTGTTTGCGTAAAGGCGCTATATTTAGATTTGCGCAGTTTCATGATCATTGACTGACCAGTTTCATGATAAGAGCCTGCTCGAATATTCTCGAAACTGAATATTTCAAAATTGAAGAATTATTTTTTATTTTGTACGCTTTCAAATCAGCAATGATATTTCATAAAGCAATTAAAACAAAATTAGTATGATGATTTTGTGAAGTTTCTTATCAATTGCGTTGTTAATATTTGTACGGAATTCTTATTATTATTATTTTTTCAAAAATCAAATCATTATTTTAAAATCTTGGATATGTTTTTTTTTAAATATTATTGCGATGTATATGAATTCTCAGTGAATTTGATTTTTAATTATGATCGGATACAGAGAGCATCCTTAAGCATGGTTGGCCTCATGCGCGAAAAAATAGAAAGTCGTGAATTATAAATATGTTTTCTACACCTCAAACTCGTGAAATTTCAAGGTCATTGATAGAATTTCATAATACTTCTCATAGAAGATCGAGAATGGTTATTTCACAATATTTATTGTGTTTTTATTAAAACTGAAGAAATTATTAAATATTCTTCAAGACATTATTTTTATTCATTGACATTGTTTTTATTATACGTATTTAAAAAGATCGATCATTACAAATTAACGAAAAAGAAAATGAAATTTCTCAGATGTTTGGCAAACAAAATATTTTATTAAATGGTTCATTAATAACTTTTCACCATTATTATGGTTAAAATTGAATATTTTTGGTAAACTTGATTTTCTTTAAATTTTTAGATTATCGCAAAGTACTCAATATTATCGGTCGACTTCAATTTTTGATTATGACCATATACATAAAACATCCTTGAGTGGATATTAAAGTTTAGACGGTGGCTATTAAAAATTTTATGATAAATCATGGACATTCCATTATTTTACTCCTCAGTAATTATTTTCTCTAAAGGGAAGAGAAACATTTTTGTCATTTTATTCGCAAATATTTGCAATAAAACGAGATTTTTGTCTCTCGAACGTAACTCGTAAAATATCGACGAGAATATTTATGCGTGACAACTGTCCCTCTCGATATAAAAATACTTTACAAATTCGTAGAGGCAAACAGATTTTTTTTTTGTTTTTCGTTAAATCAACGAAAATCACTTTCATGGACATTTAAATAAATTTTTCAATCGGTACAACTAACATTTTCTCTCGTTGTTGTTTCTTCGCCATTTTTCAGTTGACCAAAATATGTCTGGAAAAATGAAAAAAATTCGTTGCACCAACTGAAAAATTTATTCGAACACCCTTAAGCAAGAATTCGATCGATTCAACATTTTTCTAATTGCATTCAATGAATTTGTAAAAAAGCGGTAAAACAAAGGAAAGCACAAAAAGAAAAAGTAAGCAGTTTGGGGATGAAAAAAAAAAAAAAAAAAACGAGGGCGCAAGGCAGTCCGATCGTATATAAAGTTTGCATCATAGAAAGAGCGGTAGAGCGAATTTTCAAGATAAATATACGAAAAATTGTTTATTAATTAAATACTGAAAACTTACAACGTCTGTTAACGGTGGCAGATTGTATCGTTCGCGCAAAACCTGTTGGGTGCGTAGACACTCCTCTTGAAAGTCGCAAACGAATTCGAGCTTGCCCAGACACTGTACACAGATCGCCTTGGGCAGAGGGTCCGTCTCATCTATCTGCGATTCAAACAAATATTTTCATCTAAATAATTTAAAAAACAAAAAAAAAAAGCAACTGATTTGCAAGATAACAAAAAGAAAAAGAATGTCGTTCAAAGATTTCCAGTCAAGTTGCTCTCTACGAATGCAAATTATTTCAATGTTTTTTTTTTTTTTTTCTTCATATTGTAAGCAGCGAATTATTATTTTATTAAACGATTCGATCTCGACCCTACCGCTCTGTAGGACACAAAATTTCAACGATTGGACATACTGCCGATCCCTGATAAACAATATTTTCTTTACCTATGGTACGTCTACGTCCAACAGGATTTTTTTCCCGTCCCAAAATGACCTTTGCCTCAAAATAAAAATGAAAACAATAATAAATTTATAAAAATAGCTTTCTTGGAGTGAGCCATTTTTTTTTTTTTTTTTTTTTTTTGCTAATGGCCACCTGGAGGGAACAACTCGTATACAAATTTCTTCACGGTGAAACAAAAATTTGTTTAATCTATCTACGCCGTCCTCCTCCAAATAAATTCCATGTCTCAAAGTCATGACCTCACATGACTTCAATTAAATTAGCAGAAAAAAGAACAAAAATTGGAAAATAATGTCCTGGGTATTGAGATTGGATTCTTTTTAATTGCAAATGTAGTTTAGGGTTTGGTATATTTCAGTGCCCCTTTCTTGAAGCCAAATAATAATAATAAAAAAAAATGTCGATTTTTATACTTAAATTTAGCCAGAGTAATTTTCATAATACGTTTTATAAGTACGTGAGAAAGTAACCAAAATTGAATATCTTGTACTAAAATTGTACAAAAAAAAAAAAAAATCGTATTCGCTAGTTACTAGCGAATACGATTTTTTTTTTATGTCGGCTATGGTGGAACTAAATTCCACAATAAATTATCAATTAGGAACTAGCTCGACGCGGTAGTTGCTTTGTCGTTATTCGAGGGATCACGACTTCCACCCCTGAGAGTAAAGCTTTACCCTAGAACCCACCTACCATTTTTGTGGCTTCAAGCCCTACACTGGGGTACAAACGTTCCCCAATCTTCTCGTTAGCGTAAAATACTTTTCATATACGATAATCGGGCTCTATTATACATGAATCTTTTCCTTTTTTAATAACGAAGACAATCGTGCATGATAAAGTCAGTTTAGAAAAACAACAACTCGTCAAAAAATCATTTAAACCAAACCGAAAATGGCGCTTGCTAGCTCTGACGCAGATTGTAAAATTTTCGTGGGGTACGTTTGTACCCCAGTGTTCTAGGATTAACTTCAGCCCCATGCCTCTCACACACATACATACACTACACTTTTTTTTTCCTTAATTGGCTATCATACTAATCCTAGTCGTAAATTAGTAGCAGTTGGCACTAATATTATTGTTATGTTTGCACGAGAATTTTGCCCTGAGTTAGGGAAAAGTGTTGCGACCGCTGCGCCACTAAAGCCGTAAAACTAGAGCATACGAGCAACAAAGCAGGCCCTTTGCACCCTTTAAAATTTTTATCCATTTTACACCAGTTTCCTCCAGGGCTCAAACTTTTTTCAATATTTTTTTATTGTAGTTTTGAGATAGGTCAATCAGAGTTTAAAATCCAATGGAGGTCGGAGGAAACGGGCGTTTAGAGATTATTGTGTAAGTCACTGGTTTCAAGGTCAACGTATCGTCAATCAGTTCAGACGCGGCTGAATTCGTTGGTATCGCGTTTAAAACGCGCGCGCTTCGAAATAGCGGTCTAGTTTTGATTCTTTATTGTATCTTTCTCAAAAACGATGAATTAATATTGCTAGCAAACGAAAAAAAAAAACATCGACGACGCAATAATGACTCTTATGTACGGCGATGTTTAGCTTTTGGCCCAAAATATCTACCGTTTCCGTAAAATCATCGATCGATCGATTTTTTTTTGTTTTTTTTTTTTAATGTTACGTTGATCTGTCCCTTTAAGTTGATCCTATGGAGGCTTGCGAGAGAAAGAATAGGCAAAGAGGCTACTCCGGGTGCGAGAAACTCGCAATAAATCGCGAAACCATGCCAGGAGACAAAGCCAAGTGTCGACAAGGTCGCCACGAGTAGGCAGAAGAAACACAAGAGACTCAAAGCGCTTTCCTCGCTCGAAATTCCTCTAAAAAGTTTTCGAATATACACATATAATATTTTGATTTCAAATATTTAAAAATAATTCCTGAAACCAATATTTGCCTGAATTTTTTACCTGAAATGTAATATTTGTTTTTCAAAAATATCGCTTTTTCGTCCTGGCATTTATTGTAAAAATTCAAAAAAAAATCATAAAGCATTGAATAACTTTGTTGCCGAATATCTCGGAAATTATACGAGACAGAGAATGTTATTAAAAATTAACATGAAAATATTGTCGACAATAATTCTGTATTTTTAATTCGTAATTTTGTAATTTGTCATTTTATTTTATTGGAATTCGAAATTGCTCAGAAAATAACGGGACGGGCCACATTTTCTCATAACTTGAATATTTTTTCTTCAATCGAACTCAAAGTCATCATGTCCTTCATTGTACCGGTCGCTCCCTCAACAGACCGTCGAAAAAGTTATTAAGCACAAGCACACTTTTCAAAATTGTGCCAAAACGGTGCGCCGTACAACTAGCGCCACTTTTTTTTTGAGTACTCGCGTGAACGGCGTGTATGACATTGCGTGCGTGTATTATTCTTTTGTATTGAAATTGAAACTCGTTATCTCGTGACCTTCACCAGCCTTCACCACACCGGTATCCCCTCCTCGGCCTACGCACCCTTGCGGAACTAGTTGAATGTAAGCACGCGTTTAAAATTTTTGTGCTAAAAATGGTACGTTGTACAACTAGCGCCACTTTTTTCAGTACGCGTAAATTACGTGTATGACATATAGAGAGCGTTACTGAAATGTTTAATTATTTTCAGGACAAAAGTTAAATATTCTAAACATTGTTGCTAAACGAGCCAATTATATCTTACGGAAATTGCCTAAACATACTATCAATAACGAAAAGGGGGAAAAAGCAGCAGCCGCATCGTCGCTTGTTGCCTGCCGCCATTTTTCTAACCCCTCTTCTCGTTGGAGATAGGAGAGCGATGCTCTCTTATTACCCCTCGGAACTACGGACGCTTCATCTTTTCTCTCCCTCTCTCTCTCACTCATTCAATCTTGGTATTTATATATTTGTAATAAAACTTACCACAATGTTGATTTTCGTATGAATTTTGATACCGAGGAATCTTTTTGTGCCCTCCTCGCCAAAAACATCGATGTATATACTCTCGCATTCCCCGCATAGCCTGCAGATTTGCGCCTCCTCCAACTTCATCTCCATTTTTGTTTACGTTCAAGGCTGCCCAAACACTGTTCTCGACTACTTGAAACACTCGCGAGCCAAACTCGCAAGCTTTTATCACAGTAACGACAATTTTTTTTCTCCAACGAGTCCCGGCGTCTTGGAGAAAGAGCAATTTTATAATTTGTAACGCGTATTTTCGTCACTGGACAGTGTCGCGTCGCTTGTTCCAACGCGTTCATCGACAAAATCATCGAGCGGCTCCCTCCCCCCGACCCACCGGTTTAAAATTTTGCAAACTTATTAAGCGATCGTCACACGCCGTTCTCCAAATTTTACTCCTTATCTTTCTTGCTTTCTTTTCCTTTGATCCGCTCGTCGTCCTCTGTTTTTCTTCTCTCCCTCTCGTAGGGAGACTTCTCTTTGTGCAACACCGCACACAAAGGCGCGCACACGAGAATAACGGACGCCTGATCTTTCGCGATGCGATGCTCGTGTGTGCCTTGCTGTGTCTGCCTGGGTGCCTGTGTCCTGTGTCCTGTCGAACGTTTTCGCGGAGAGCGCGCGCGCCCTCCTCTCTCCCCAAGTAGTGTAACTTTTGAACTGCGCGTCCCTTTTGTTTACCATGCAATATCAAATCACCACCAAAAAATTTGTAACCGTTTTTTTTTTTAAGGCATTGCTTCGAAATATGACGAAAGAGAAAATTCTAAAAATTCTGCATTTGTAAGTTCTGGGCATCGAAAAAAATTGAGTTTTCACGAAATCTCGGAGTACGTGAGAAGAAAATCTTATTACAGTTTTGTGTATCGTCTGTTGATATTTTTTATTGAAAAGGAAATTGCTCTATACTGACAGATGGCGCTTTCAAAACAATATTCTATCATTGATGAACTTCAGAGTGATAATATACGCTCTCGATTGGTCAGTTTCGTTGATATTGCCCAATGGCTTTAAAGGCAAAATGACAAAAGTTGCCAATTGGCGAACAGCGCCAGCGGACAAATTCGGAAATGACAGACTTTGATTGGCTCATTTTAATCATCGCGCCTCGAGCGCCACTCGTGGTGGTGGAAAAACGCAAAATCTCTCACTTCCGCGTTGCGTTGGCCACCTCGAGCCCTTCCTGTGCTCGCGTTTCTCCCGTCAGATTCTTTTCAACAAGATGGCTCCGAAACCGAAGCCAACCGAGAAAACAGGTAAACTTTTAATACTGTTTACGGTTAGTGAATGCGTCGATATTTGTATAAAATTTGTACCACGAGTAACGAATACGTTGAACACACTATGAATGATTATGATATTGTTGGAGAGTACGAACGTTTGTGAAAATTTGCGAGAAACTGATTGAACGGGGTTAGGATTATCACGTATTGCCATGTGCTCGCCTGTTGTTCAGGGCCACGATCGAACAACATCGAGATACGATTTTTGTTCCCCACTGTACATTCAAGTTCGTTACTTTGTGCAAAAAGAAGATTTCATTTTTTTTTGGATATTGTTATAAGCAAAATTTGTAATCATAAATAAATTTACGTGACCAAAAGAACGGGTTTTTATAAATTTTGAGGTTAAACATTGAGATTCGTTTTACCGTATTCTCGTATCATGAACTGCAAAGTTCCGTTAATTTCAACAATGGATCTCTCGTTCTTTACTTTTGTTTCATAAAAAAGTCTAATTTCCAAACAGTTTATTTTTAGCATTCCAATGCTAGTGTTCAAAATGGTTCGAATTATCATATTTTACAGAATTTCCAATAAAAAAAAAAAAAAAAAAATCACAAAGTTCATAATTAAAGCTAGATTATCTAGGTTAAAAGAAGTAAAAAAATAAGCAAATTTAACTTGTCCTCTACCTGCAAAGTTTCTTTGCAACTTTACACAAGTTGGAAATTCATTAATTTATTGTAACAGAGAATTTTTAGATGGGGGAGAACTTATGGAAAAACTATTTTTAATCTCAATTTTTTTTCCACCCTTTCCTAAAGATTAGATAAAAATTTCAAGTCTCATTTGCTGACAAGGACACGTTAACAATATTTTTGTTTTGATTTTATCATTTATTGACCAGATGTGATGATTTTTATCAGTTGAATCAACTTTGAATACATTTTTTTATTATTTGAAACCAGTAATAAATGTATTATGATTACTATTATTATTATTATTAGTATTTCAAACGTATCAAATCAAATTTATTTCAATTAAGGTGGCAAGCCTGCCGAGAAGAAGGCAGAAAAGAAGACCGAGAAAAAGGCAACTGCACCGACTCCAGCAGCAGCAGCAACAGCAGCAGCCTCGACCTCAAAGGTGACAAAGCCGGCAGCTAAGCCAGCAGCCAAAAAGACCGCAAGCGCAAAGCCTGCAGTGGCTAAGGTGGCAAGCAAAACTGCGGCCAAACCAGCAGCAAAGGTTGCAGCCAAGCCAGCGATCGCCAAGCCGAAGAAAAATGTTGGTGCAGTCAAGAAGACACCCAAGGGAGGCAAAGCTCCGGCTACTTCTGTCCAGAAGGCTCTCAAGGCACAGAAAAAGGTAATTTGTCGATTTTGAAAAGAAAAAATTAGATTGATTTTTTTTTATTTTTTATAATTTCTACTTTAAAATAGATGATGATTTATGTGTGGGAATCTCTTTGAATTCTTCGTGAAAACAACCTATTTAACACTGATCTGATCTGTTTAGTCGCAAACTTCTTTACCGACCGATCTTAATATCGGACCTAAATGTATTCTATTCTGTATTCGATCTATTAGATCCTGAAGGGCGTTCATGGATCACGAGTGAGGAAAATCCGAACTTCGGTTCACTTCCATCGGCCCAAGACATTCAGACCTCCCAGGAATCCCAAGTATCCAAGGAAATCGGTACCAAACAGGAATCGGTAAGTTTTGTAAATCTCATACTCACTTTTTCCAGAATGAACAAAAAAAAAAATCGTCTTCATCATGATGATTGATTCGTGGGAATCTCTTTGACCAAAAAGCTGAAAACACCTCGAAACACAATTCTGAACATACAGATGAATTTTGCAAGATTAAAATATTCTCAAATTTCTCGCAAACTCACGAAAATTTTATTCTAATTCTTGACTTCTGTTTTTCTAGTATGGATGCCGTCAACATCATCAAATTCCCCCTCACGACGGAAGCTGCAATGAAGAAGATCGAAGACAACAACACTCTTGTCTTTATTGTTCACACGAGGGCGAACAAATATCACATTAAAGCATCCGTGAAGAAGCTTTACGACATTGATGTCGCCAAGGTTAACACCCTGATAAGACCAGACGGCAAGAAAAAGGCATATGTTCGTCTTGCTCGCGACTACGATGCACTTGATGTCGCAAACAAGATTGGTATTATATAAATAATATTCTGTATTGATGTTTAATAAAAAAATAAAAAAATCTCTACAGAAAAATTACAATTTTTCAGTGTTATAGATTTCATATTTAATGAATACACACCGTGTTTTATTTACATTATGAAAATTTTATGAACATTCGAGAAATCATTGAAAATGAGATTTTCAGGTCTCTGATAATTTTTTTGATAAATTGATTGTGGGTGATTTCCGTCCTTGATGCCCCAACTCAGTACATCATTCCAGGATGAGCTCGCTGAAAAAATACATTCGGATTTGCGGACAGGGTTGTGTACAAATTGGCCGCTTCGAGCTCTGGCCTCTGTAAATACATTCCAGGTGGTAGGACGAACGTCTCGATCGGTGTATGCACTTCTGAAACAGTACACAAGGGGGCGAAAAAAATTAAGAAAAACGCATAAACCCTGTCGTTTTACCCAACTGGCAATTGAGAGTTGTTAAAAAATAATGCAAATAGAAATTTGCTCGTTTTTTCCCAACATTCACGAAGAATTCTCTATATGAAAGTGAATTTTCTTATCTTGCTTTTGTCATAGAGCAAAATTTGCTTCTACTTGATTGTTCGAAATGTACAACCTCAACAAAGCAGAAAATATGGGGATTTCGATCCCTGATTTCTGTGCAAAGTTTGATCTCGATCGGTCTAGCTACATCAGAAATACAGCCATTTGCATTATTCGAGATCAGAACACGCATGTTTGAATATTTTTTGTAAATTTGATTTCTGACTATTTGGAACATTTTACGTAAATTGGCATGAAAGTCTTTATTTATTTTTTTCATGAAAACGAAACTTTCTTCGCGATGAAGGATAATTAAAGTATTGTTAGAAATTTAGAGAAACGCGGGAATTTCATGGTATTTTATCCTTAGTGATACCATATTGGATTTGCAAAATTCTGAAAATCACTAAGTTACTATAATTCGAACGTTTATTTTGTGCTGACAATTTTTTTTTCTTGGATATGGCGAAATACATCAATTAATATCAACAAACAATTAAATATTATAAGATTTGTCAGTTATTAGTGCCAAATTTTGTTTTGTTCTAGTTGACTGTACTCTTATACTCAGAACTCGACATTCGAACAAAAATCAAACAGTGTAAAATTGAGATCTTAGCGTTTTTGTTTCAATTACAATTTAGTAATGATTTATTTGGCAATATTAAAAAAAAAGAATTTATTGAAAATGAATATAAGCATTACCGCTTGAAAAATATATCCATTAAGGTGAATATTTCGTTGCAATAATTCATTTTTTAGACGCCTTTTTCTGCTAAAAAATTATGAAAATTTTTGACAATTTGCGATCGAATAATTTTATTCGTGCATAAGTAAATTTGTATCACTGATATTGAAAAAACAAAAATTCAATTTGTCAAGAATTAACGTTGAAAGCGTTAAAATTAATTTATTTTTTTAATTTATATTTATTTGAAAAGGGTGGACGTTCGTTCTATGGTTGACATGAAACTTTAACAAATTTTTGTTAATTATAAAATATAAATTTTATTAGATTTGACTCATTACGCTGAGTATCCTTAAAGGCTCACCTGCTTCAGAGTAAACAGGACTGCCACCATGTCTGCATGCGTTGCATCCTGTAATTCCAGACGAAACTAGAGCGACTCGATCTGGTGCCAAACAAAAGGTAACGGTAATTTATTGTTTCTTTGTCAATCCACCGTAAATATTTATTTGGTTCACCAAAATTAACTGTTAAAACGCATTTATTCTAATGGAAAATGAGGAAATGATAAACTTAACGTTTTATTTTGATGTACTTAAGACAGCGAAATAAAGAAGCGACTGATAGATGGCGCTGGTCGCATCGTTTCATTGTGCGAATTAAATCTGATCATTGGTCTGAATTTTAGTAAATAATTGAACTGAATTAAATATATTCGTTTGAAATTGAATACTTCAAAAAATTTCAATAAGTCTATTCGAATATAATACTCAATCAGAATAATTAGTAATTAAATTAATAACAAATTATTCAAAATTTCGCATATTAGCGATATTTTATTTCATTCGAAAGTTGCAGTTGAAGGTCCATATCTAATCTTGGGTGATTGAGATAAAAAAAAAAAGATACTCTCTCACCTGCGCTCTGATACTGCATTTTTCTCTTGAGCGAATCTTCGGCCGCTGGTTTGAAATGAAAGAACGAGGGTGAATATCCGCTCGCTGGCAATGAGCTTAGTCGATCGTCTCGTTCACGAATGACCGCAGCTGTACAAGCTGCTGTGATCTGTCCATCGCGTCCTAACGCTGCAAGTTGACGACCCTTTGGCAGAAACATACTGAGAAAAACGAGGAGGGAAGTCGTGAGGAGACCATAAGCGAGCCATGCCTCTCTGTCACTCTCGACCGAGACGATCGAGCCGATAGCGCTTGTTATCCAAATTGGCAGTGAGAGACCAACAGCAAGACCGATGAAAGCAGCCTCTCTATAATTGTCGCGAACTCCACGCGCACGAACTGCGAGACAGGCGACGCCAATGAGAAGAATTCCCGGATATCTGATTGGTGAGACAAAATTAAATTGATAAATTGACAAATAAAAGGCTGCCGAATGAAATTTTCAAAATTTTCTACTTCATATCGCACTTTTTCCCCATATATTTCACAAAGCCTGTATGAGCTAAGAAATTCGTAAGTATCACTTGTGCCTGGGAATATTTTTTTTAAATGGAAGTAAAGTTTGAATTTTGGAAAATTTGAAATTGTTAATTGAACTGGAGACGATATGATACTTTTTTTTTATGCTAGCAGATGCATAGAAAAAATTATAGTTTATTTAGCTCGAAGAGTGCAAGATAACATTTACAGATATGGGGAAAAAATATATAATCTCTTCAAGTAGAGACAGTAAAGCAAAGTCCATAGATCCATAAATTGGTCATACTGTCATGTACCGGAAAGGCGTCGAATAATATGAAGAAGGTGCCATTTCAATCATTCTTTTGTATAGAAAAGGTTCAGTTATTACTGAACCTTTCAGTTATTACCGGGCGTCCCGTTTTAACCGTACTACCATCCAAAAAAGGGTTGAATATATATCGGGTCTTCAATTTTAACCGTGCCATCCTGTATAACAACCGTTGAATGCACCAATTTTGGTGTGGTCCAATTTTGGTTTGGTGGGTGTCCAATTTTAATTGCTCCCGTGTACCCATAAAGGGTTGAATATATATAGGAATAACTATTTCAACGGATTTCAACGTACTTCAACTGACGGTAAGGACGACTTAATTGGACACTGAGTGAGCCATTTTACTGAACTCCGTAAATAAATAAAAAACGGTGCTCCTCTTAACTCTCATTGTATACAAGGAAGGATTGTTTAAGTTGATATACCGAGTGAGCCATTTAAACGAACGCCGTAAATAATAAATGGTCGTATATGCCATCGCCGTATCCAAAAAAGATGCATGAAATTAATTTGCATAATGGGTCATATACCAGGTGTCGCTTAATAAGGTTAACTCATTATACCGTGTGTTCCATTTCAATCGATATCTTTTACAAAAAAAATGTATGAATTTCATATATCCTGTGTGTGCGATTTAAATCGACGCCCTGTATACTAAACGGTTAAATATATGTGGTATCGCATTTTAATCGGAACGGTCTATAAGAAATAATGGGGCATGTTAATATACCGGTTATCCCATTTTAACCGCCGTTGCAGTGTATAAAAGAGGATGAGTAAAATTAATATACCTGTCGTCCTATTTCAAACGCTGTCACGTTCAATAAAAAAATTAATATATCGGATGTCTTATTTCAATGTCCGCCGTGTATAAGAAAATATAAGTTTTTTAAAATTAATATATCGGGCGTCACAATTAAATAACCGCAGTGTATGGACGATAAAATATAATTTTTTAAATTAATATACCGGGTATCACAATTTAATCGTCATCATGTACAGGAAAGGATGAGTCAAGTTTATTTCTGCCGCCGTTGTTTACATCATGAAAGAATTGGTGAAATTAATACACCGGTCGTCTTAATTCAAATGCTGTCATCTACAATTAATCAACAATTAAATATTCAATGTACCGGGTGTCTTTTATCAACTGTAGCCATGTATAGGAGGATGAGCGAAATTAATATAACATTTTTGTTGTATTAACGTGAGTTAATATAAATTTATGTACCGGGTGTCGCATTGCAATCCCCGTCGCGTGAAAGAAAATATGCTTTAAGTTGATACATCGGGTGTCCCATTTCAACCAGCACCATGTACGGTGTGTATCAAAAATGCCTGGACCCCCGGCCAGTCATTTCCCGCCAGGCATTTTTGGTCCTACTATATACACGTTGAAAAGGAAAAATTAAAAGAATAAGAATATTGAAAAACGAAAAGTGCCACCATGATATTTGGTGGATTACACTTAAACCCTGGCATTACACACTTATTTTTGCATACATGCTTCACACACTGGTGTCCCGGAGACCCCACTCTGATTTTTCATTCTAACTACGCCTAAAACCGACATATTTCAGTTTCTTTTTTTTTATCGATCGAGTATCGATCAAGGACCAGGCCCATATTTTCAAAAAGTCGATAGAATCAAGGAGCTCCGAGACATACGAATAAAACAACAAAAAAAATCTATAAAAGCGAAAAAAAATCAGGTTTGAACATAAAAAAAAAATCTAAACTCCTTTTGTCAATAAACTGATTTGGTTTATTCTTGCAGATTTTTAAAAGGCATATTTGGAAGAACAAAAAAAATATTTTGTGGACCCAATATTTTGAAGAAATCTGCATTCTGTTAAATGGCGGATTTTCTATTCAGTTTATTGCTTCAAGCGGCAAATAGTTCGCTCTGATGCATTCTGTATCTACTAAATAGATACCAACGTTTTTTTACGTCAAAGTCCCAATTTTCGAAATGCCAGCCTGGAATAATTGTGCTGGGATTCCAGGGACCCCAGTTGGTCAAGCTAGGGTTAACTATACTCTCCGAGTAGGCTTTTAGTATTTTTCATAAATCATTATGGATGGAAGATTTCAGCCATTTTTTACATTCGACAAATACTTTCCTATAAAATTACTCATTAATATGATAAAATGTAATTTTTTCAGAATTCATCAAACTTTCAGTTGGCTCTCGATAAAAATTAATTTTGCCCCTGTATTCATCCCGAATATTCGGAGAGTGACACCCCCCCCCCCCCCCCCTAATAATTTATTAAGAAAATTCCCTATTATTAATGGTAGACTATTAGCATTAATAATAATAATAATAGCATCTAAAATCTTGTTAGAACATGGCGATTGAATAGTCAATGTTCATTTGTTTTTTTTTTAAATATTTGATAGAACAAAATTTTCTTCATCAATAATCACCAAGTAAAAAATATTATTAATCAGCTGACTTACCCGAGAGAAGCGACTGTCTGACTGACTGGAGTTTTGCAGCAAGACAGCAAGAGACTTGACGAATTTTTTTCGTTACTTCGAAGCTGAATGACCGCCGGTGAGGATTCGCCGTAGAACCATTGGCCGACAATAGCGACCTGTACGAGAACGGCGAATACGAGAACGAGAGCCTGATACGGGGCTGGAAGATAAACGCCGCTGTTGAGAGACAGCAGAAAGACGCACTTGACGAGGAGAGCAGCAAAGACGAGAGCGGCTGGCAATCCAACGAGACGGAAGGCAGCGCACGTGAGTGGATTCGGCGTTAGTGAGGCGGCTGCCGAGAGACCCGCCAGTAGAAACAGCCCAAGTAGAAGTGCCTGACCGAGAAAGAGATGTCGTCTGCTCGGTGCTGCTGCTCTTGCCTATTTTTATTTATTTATTTTTTTTAACGAAAATGAAAGCAAAAGTGTTTTTGTTCGATCTAAAATCAATTTCTTCATAAAACATTTTTTTTTTTCTATCGGTAATATATTTTTCCAATAGGAGAAGATTTTTGAACTTTTACGTATCGTTTCTTGTATTGATGAATTTTGTTTTCTTACGAATATTCTTTATTTTTTCAGTATTTTCATCGTTCTCTATTTTATATCTTTCTCATCCTCAATCTTATTCTATTTATCGACGCCCGATACGAATAACAGCACGTTTCAGATTCCGAGTTAAAAAGAGCACGTTTCAGTTTGACTCGAAGACTAGCACGTTTCAGGTTGACTCGGATACTAGCACGTTTCAGATTTACTCGAAAACTAGCACAATTCAGGTCGACTCGAATATTACAGGCCAGTCAATTTAGCAGTTTGAATCTGACTAATTACTAGTTTCACCAAATTAGTGCCGTTCGATTAAAAATAATCATCACAATGACCTATCAAAATGTACCCGTGAAAAGCCCGGACGAAAAAGAAAGATATTTTTTTTATTCAAACCCCCCTGTCAAAGTTGGAAAAATGAATGAAAACAATTGTGGCAAGCATCAACAGCTTACCGATTAAGTTTCGTTGAATTATTAATTTTTTTGATTTTTTTATTTAACGCTAACTCGCCGATACTGAATTTAACAACTAATCAGAGCCCTCGTCGACTTCACTACTCACAGGGTTTTCGTCGCTCAACTTTGACGCTCTCCCAGGCGTAAACTATTAACGATAACTATATGTCTTCGCGAACTTTTTTATACAAAATTCAATTATCTACAATTTTTTTAATATAAACTTTTGCCGTATTTTGCGTCGTTTGGGCAGCGTTCGCGGTGAAAGGAAAAAATGCACCAATTTTGCATTGTTTTTATTTATTTTTTTTGCAAAAACGCGCGGGGTTATCACGGGTACATTTTGATGATTATTTGATGATTTAATCGAACAGGACTAATTTGGTGATACTACTAATTAATCGAATTCAAAATGCTAAAGTGACTGGCCTATAATATTCGACTCGACCTGAATTTTGCTACTTTTCGAGTCAACCTGAAACCTGCTAGTCTTCGAGTCAAACTAAAACGTGCTCTTTTTCATTATCAACCCGAAACGTTCTCTTTTTCACCTGGAATCTGAATTGTGCTCTTTTTCACCGGGAATCTGAAACGTGCTGCTGTTATTCGTATCGGGAATCGATATATAGTACTCCTTCATCCGTTTGTATTTTTATCAGTCCTTTAAAGACATAATTTTTTTTTCCTCTGGTCAGTTTTTTTTCTATAATGAAGAAGGCATGATGAAGATAAAAAATTACAAAATACCGATCAACAGAAAAAAATTTGAAAGAATACGGAAAGAAAAGTTAAGAAAAAGATGAAGCTAAGAAGAGGGTATGATAAAGGGTATGATAAAACTATCGAAAAAAGAATATTCGTTTGGAGATAAATTTTACGAGATAAAGATAACAAAAGGAAAATTTAAAATTCCGAGAAAAAAATATATATGATATTTCAGAGATTATATGTTCATTTTTGGTTTTATGCCACTGGGGTATATTTTGGGGAATCGGCATTTGTGAAGTATTTCTTTGGACAAGATAGTCTAGCCTATGTGGCATGTTTATCTAAGAGACGCCGCAAAATATATATTTTTTTTAACATTATGACTCTCATTGCCCCACCACGATTTATATACACGTACAAATATACCACGCAAGTTCAAACCGTTCGAAAAAAATTATTGGAGCCTGTCGAAGGATGAACGTATATGAGAATGCCAAAGGCCCATCGTCACGAACGTGATTATAAGCATGGTCAAGCTCTATTAATTTTATTCCAGGTAGGTACACACGATAGATGGCCGATTTCATCCTCGATTAAGGAAGCTATATGGCTATTTGCTGTATCTAACAGTAGCATCTTTATTTTTGCGGCAAAACATTGTACTAAAAATCTCATTAAAAATATATAATCATCGTAACAAATGTATATTTAGATATCTACCTATGAATATTGTTAGTTTCGAATTCTATATTATCTGAATATGGCTGTGAAAAAAACTTTAATCAATCGAAGCCCGACTAAAAAACTGCGGTACTAATTTTTAAACTCAAAGAGAAGCGCCTCGTAAAAATTTCATCAAGATTTACATAGCAACAAATTAATATCGCGAGTATATCTATATCGTGAAATGTACGTTTTATTTCCACTGCTTAGAAGTCGGAAACAGGGAGAGTTATTTTTTTTTCTAACTTGCGCAAGCACAATAATTGTACATAATATCTTTGAAGGACATGTAAAATTTCAGGTAAGTTGGACGCGTCCTTGACAACATCCAACCTCCCTCAATTACGGTGTATAACTTGCTCGTTTCGGCATCACGCAATGTTTTGATGCCACAACACCGAAACGCCCTCTGTCCACCGGAAATATTATTCATGCAAATTATATTTTGACAGATCAGGCATTCTCGTACTGTAGGCTTGAATACATCAGCACTCATGCGCGAATAATTCTTCTCTCCTACCTGCGTACGTTAGTAGCATGTTAGTACAAAAGGAAAAAACCATGCGGCGCCACGATAGAGGCAATATATGTATATAGGGACGGAAAAGACTGTCCTAGTTGTCCGTCGGTCGGAAAGCGAGATCTAATTCACCATAGATAAAGAAACGGAAAGAAAGAAAGAGCGCAAGAGTAGGGGGGAAAAATCCGACCTTGAGAAGAACGAAGATCTCGAAACCAGCCATTAGAAGCATAGCAGCAGCGCTGAGAGCAGCAAGTGGAAGAGCCCAAGAGCGTTGTCTCAGGAGTGATTGCGTTGCTACGGTAACGACACCAACGCCAGAACCGCCAGGATTTCTCGCACTATCCAACTCGATCGGAAAACCCGAATTTCTGGTCGTTATAATGCCATTTGTTGCACCGGGACGGCCATTGCCTCGATAAATCGATATAGTTCGATTTTGCGATGGTACACTTATTACACTAGCAACACTCGCGACATCATCCACGTTTGGCGTTTGTTTGTTTCCACCACCGGCTACGATATCCGGTAAAAGAAAAAACTCCGTTGAGAGCTCTGCCCGTGGATTATTTCCATTTCGATAGGCCGCAATCGATACCGTTTCGACGACCACAACATCGTCACCACTGACATCACCAATTTCTCGATTTGTATGATTGTTGCTCGTTTCGATTATTGTCGGGCCCAACCCAATCCAGCTATTGGTGCACCAGATCGCGCTCGGAGTCAGCCACGCGGTCGCTGCTGACAGTACTATCGGGCTCAGTCTCATTTCTCATTTCTCTCTTCTCATCGCGGAGAAAAGTCTTTTTTTTCAACAGTTTTTTTTGTTTTTGTTTTTTACATTATATAATCATAGAGATGATTTATTTATGTAGAATCGGTGGATACATTTATATATACAAATGTGTTGAAATGCACTCGAGAGATATGTGGATTTAAAAAAACTGTCGAGAGCACGCGCAGGAATGCACACACGATCCGCTAGTCCTGAGGATCAAAAACGGACTGAATCGACTACTCGAGAAGATGGTAAGTTTCCTACACGGCGCTGCGAGCATACGCCGAGTTGAGAAAACCACGCTCGGGAACGAATTCTATCCGTTACGCGCCACGGATAAAACGCCGGAGGGGGGGGGGGGGGCGCTTTCGGAGGTAGAGGATGCGGATGGTAGACGATGAAACAAGAGAGAAAAGAGAGGATAACACAGTGTCTTGAGGATCTCGAAGACTGCTTCGCTGACCCGCGAAGCGACAAGAGACCAACCTCTTGCAACTATGTACATGTCATACATATATGTAGTACTTGACGAAGAGAATCCATATATATATATATATATATATATATATATATATATATATATATATATATACTTAAGATGACGAGGGGAGATCCGGATACCGTTTTACTACCGGTCGGCTTTTAAAAAATATTTTTACACGATAAGCTGTGGGAAAGAAAACGTTACAATTTCATTAAAGAAAGTGAACTTTTCTGCGCCGACTACAACGGTCGTTCGTTAATTTGTTCCGGTAGGATTTGATGTGTATTAGTCGATCCAGGTAACAATTTTTCCCCTGATAATTGATCCTCCAGTTGGCCAGCAGGTTGTATGATCAATTAATTAATAACATATAACACATAGACGATAGATAGAACAGATAGATAACGTATAGCTGATATGTTGGTGCTCACTTGTTGGCCTAGTAACAGTTGGAGAGTGAGGTAAAGCTGATTACTACTAATACGAATATTACTCGGTCATAAGGCTGATATGCTTGTCATACGGTTTGGGTTTAACTTTTGGTTCTCGAACCAAAGATATACATGTATGTTATCAATTAATTAATAACATAGAACACATAGACGATAGATAGAACATTGAACAGATAGATAAGGTATAGCTGATATGTTGGTGCTCACTTGTTGGCCTAGTAACAGTTGGAGAGTGAGGTGAAGCTGATTACTACTAATACGAATATTACTCGGTCATAAGGCTGATATGCTTGTCATACGGTTTGGGTTTAACTTTTGGTTCTCGAACCAAAGATATGTATGTTATCAATTAATTAATAACATAGAACATGTAGACGATAGATAGAACATAGAACAGATAGATAACGTATCTGAATTCAAATATGTTTCATGAGTTAGGGACAAAATTTTGATTGGTCATCAGTTTGTTTCGGAAACAGATTATTGGTCGCGGGATGAGTTGTCCGGGACGAATTGACATGGAAAAAACAAGACGCAGATGATTATATTCTTGCATTAAACTTTCTTGATTGTATCTTGGGCTAACCTCACGATAGTGACGACAGCGCGCCAGCGGTAAATAAACGTATTAAAAAAATAACGTACTTTCCACCATATATATCTGTAATGTTGATTTGATGCCATGTATCTCAGCTTCTTACCTATTCAAAATAAATGGAACTCTTTCAGATGATACACTTGTTTACCACGGAAAATAATTAGCATTATTTTTCAATGTGAAGATTTGTATTTGTTTACCAATTTTTTACAGAAATTTGCAAAAATGTTTTAACTTTGGTGCTTCTCTCAATCATGATGTCGACTGTACCAAATATTTTTAAATATTGCACTATACCATTTATTAATCTCGAGAAGAAAAATATTCCTCTACATAGCAATAATCGTGGTCTCCAATTCTATAAGTAGTTACAGCCAACACGATAAAAATCGCTTGCACTCCGTGCAAAAACATTTCTAGTCGCGCAGCTATATAGTGGCAGATGTTAGCATATTTCGCTGGACTCTAATTATACATGTATGAATTGTCATAGGTGATTCGTTTATGGCTCCATAAAAATGTAAATTTCGGCCTCGATGCCACAGCTGTCTGATATATAGCATACGAGTGATATCTCACGGAGAAAATAACAACACAAATTCAAATGAATTTAAATAATGTACAGACTTTTGTGATTTAATTACTTATGAAATTTTAAAACTTTTGGAAGTAAAAAATGCACTTGGAGATATGTAACAGCGGCAACGACATTGAAATAAAATCCATTTTACATATACAGATAACTTTGCTTAATAACGTGACTGCTGGGGAGAATGTGAAGAAAAAAAAATTGCACGACGATCCGAGTAGCGGAAAGAACGAGCTGGATAAATTTATATATGCCTATGCATGAGTATATATTTCTCTGGAATTGTTCTATCGACTTTCCTTCCATATCAAGAAAGAGAAAACTCTTCGCATGTAATAATTCGCACATGCAACATGTGCCATGAAATTCCACGATGAGGCACGATGAGATATCTAACAATTAACTACATATTAATAATTTTCATAGTACTTTTAAATACTTCTGTACCAAAAGAGTACAGCATATATGTACCCGCGTCTAACGGTCGATGCATCGTTCACGCATGTTCCGGTCACACTTTCTCCATATTATATAGAAGCCAAAGTCATGTACTATATATATCGTATGCAAGTTTCGAATAGATTCTCGTTTCGCCGAGCTGTTCGAGCTTCTGGGATTATGAACCGATGACGCAAACCGCCCACCGGCTATCATTCGGTACATAGCTGAAAACCCGCTAGGAAAACCTGCTACAGGATACACACAGCGTAGAATTATGTATTGAAGACACGCATTAGCAATATCCTAAGATAACCTCAAAAACAAAAATGTAAAGGTGAATGACTGGTTTGGAGAATTTCGCAACAGGAATTATATATACTTGTATTTATTTTAAAATTTTACTTGAAAAGTAAACTTTTGTTTGAAAAGTAAACGTATGTTTGAAAAGTACAATATTTTACAAAAATCCAACGGCATATTTTACTTGAGAAGAAAATGTTCACTTTAATGGTTGACTTACTGGAAAAGTAAACACTGTTGAGTAGACTTTTGCTTGAAAAATCAACTATTCATCAACAAAACTTGAAATCAACAAAAAAAAATGTAAAGGCGAATGACTGGTTTGGAGAATTTCGCAACAGGAATTATATATACTTGTATTTATTTGAAAATTTTACTTGAAAAGTAAACTTTTGTTTAAAAAGTACAATATTTTACAAAAATCCAACGGCATATTTTACTTGAGAAGAAAATGTTCACTTTAATAGTTGACTTACTGGAAAAGTAAACACTTTTGAGTACAGTTTTGCTTGAAAAATCAACTTTTCATCAACAAAACTTGAACTCAAACAAAAAAATGTAAAGGCGAATGACTGGTTTGGAGAATTTCGCAACAGGAATTATATATACTTGTATTTATTTGAAAATTTTACTTGAAAAGTAAACTTTTGTTTAAAAAGTACAATATTTTACAAAAATCCAACGGCATATTTTACTTGAGAAGAAAATGTTCACTTTAATAGTTGACTTACTGGAAAAGTAAACACTGTTGAGTAGACTTTTGCTTGAAAAATCAACTTTTCATCAACAAAACTTGAACTCAAACAAAAAAATGTAAAGGCGAATGACTGGTTTGGAGAATTTCGCAACAGGAATTATATATACTTGTATTTATTTGAAAATTTTACTTGAAAAGTAAAGTTTTGTTTAAAAAGTACAATATTTTACAAAAATCCAACGGCATATTTTACTTGAGAAGAAAATGTTCACTTTAATGGTTGACTTACTGGAAAAGTAAACACTGTTGAGTAGACTTTTGCTTGAAAAATCAACTATTCATCAACAAAACTTGAAATCAACAAAAAAAAATGTAAAGGCGAAAGGTTTGGAGAATTTCGCAACAGGAATTATATATACTTGTATTTATTTGAAAATTTTACTTGAAAAGTAAACTTTTGTTTAAAAAGTACAATATTTTACAAAAATCCAACGGCATATTTTACTTGAGAAGAAAATGTTCACTTTAATAGTTGACTTACTGGAAAAGTGAACACTTTTGAGTAGACTTTTGCTTGAAAAATCAACTTTTCATCAACAAAACTTGAAATCAAACAAAAAAATGTAAAGGTGAATGACTGGTTTGGAGAATTTCGCAACAGGAATTATATATACTTATATTTATTTGAAAATTTTACTTAAAACTTGTACTTGAAAAGTAAACCGACGTGAACTGTTGCATGAAAAGATATTAAGTTTCGCGTGAAAAGTGAGCTGTTGTGTGAAAAATTAATTTGAAAATCTGAAGTTCAATTTTGGAACTTTCTATGCTTGAAATAAACAATTAGATGATATCACTTAATATTTATATTTTTCATCAAAGTTATCAATTCTTTGGTGGCGAGTCATTCACCGGTGAGCCCAACCCTAATGTAAATATACGTATATATATTCGAACTGTATGCGCATATGCATGAAAGTTCTGGGAACCCTAAAAGGTACAAGGAGGCCCCGGCCGTGAACAACGCGAGAGCCCCCGCGGCTCGACGTCGTCCCCGTCGTTGTCGTCGTCTCGACAACCGGTTTGGGCCAACACTCGATAAAGTCATGTTTGGTATATATACATATATATACATATATATATACCAAACATGTACCATATATATATATACATATATATATGTTCGTCGTTATACGGAACTAAAGACCACAAGCCAATTCCTGAGGGATACACACGAGAAGGGGGATTTTCGTATGGGCGAAATAAATAATAATAATCTACGTGACCACAGGCGAATTCCATCGATGAAATGTATTCATGCGAGAATAGACGGGAGCTTATCTCGTTCGACGACGCGTCGGGAAAACCAAATCGACGGAATACAAATGAGAGAGAGAGAGAAGTGCTCGGAACTTTTAATTTAGGGTGACACAACCATGAGGACAAATTCAAATAGAGGATCTGAAATATGCATATTTTCTTGATCGATTAATAATATTTTTTCTTGCGGTGTAACAAAAATATTTGTCGTCTCGATTCTGAGATAATAAATTAAAATGTTAATATAATGTTAATTTGATGCCGTTCGGCTTATTTTATCGTATAATAAAAATGGATAAAATTTTTAAGAAAAACTTCCTTGACATTGAAAATTACTACCATTATTGTATTTTGTAACTTGAAATCTTATTGTAGTTTTTTTATAGCAATATTTACACTATGGAGTATGTAAGTTGGAAAATTTTATGTCCGCATCGACAATAAAGACAAAATGCGTTTGCCTATTATCGTAGAGCTTCCTCTCCGAGACCACGAGGGGACGAAAAAAAAATTCCACGGTAGCTTTTTCCTCCCATGAAAATTACATAAATTGCATAAATCTTGTATGCGATGAAGCCAACGAACGAGCGACAGATTATATAGGCACGCGAGGGGAACGCCCGCGAAAGCAGTTAACTAGGAAGTCAATTCGTTGTTCTTTTTTTATTTTATTTTTTTCAGTCTAACGGTTCGCTCGAATGATAAAAAGGCAAGTACTCCTTTTCACAGTATATCGCGTGCGTACAGAACGTATTGCGAAGATCAGTTTTTTCTTTTTCGTTTATTTTCAAACCGCGATTGCCATTTGAACGTTATAAAAATATTTTATATGAGTTTCGAGTCTCGATGAAAAACCGGTACTTGTCATTGAATGGTTCGTGTACACAGAGAATTTCGAGCGATGAGAATTATTTCAAATTTCGTAAAGACGTTCCTGGGACGAACCGAGCGAGGGACTCAAAGTTGCGCGAGGCGATAACTCGAAAGAGACGGAGAGAGTCGGAATTTTTATTCTTATTTTCTTTCTCCTCCGTGCTCATCGTGAACCGCAAACGGCGTCGACGTTCGAGCAACTCCTATATTTATTCTTTTTTCTCCTGCCTCTTTTCGGTCCCCTTATTCCTCTTCTTCGGCTTGCTCGTCGCATTGCACTTTTTTTTTCTTTTTTATACTGCCTGCATGCATAAAATCGCGTATACATTCGTGCGAGGCTCGCCAGAGAAGAGAGAAAGAGTATGTGAAGGGCGGTTGAGAACGAATAACGTTTCACGTTTTTAACATTTTCTCATAGGTGGCTCCAACCACTCTTCTGCTTTTTTCTTCCTTGCAATTTTTTCGTCTGCTATCTCGCCCGAGAAAAGAGATAGGCGAGGGAGAGAAAGAGAGACTCGAGTCCAACGCCTGTTCGCATCATCGAGAGGGCATGGAGCATGCGAAGAGTCGTGTACGTATTCAAGTCCGACCACGTAACGAGTCGTACGATATTCGAAAAATGAAGGTTATTTAAAATTATTTATTGTATATCCATCCGAAAATAAATTATGAGTGATGAGTCGTTAAACTTTGTCGACTGGATATCAGTACAGAACGCTGCTCCCCAGACTGTGTATACACACAAACACCACACACACACACACAGCAGAGTATCCAATATTACACCGGAGAGCTAACATTTGGAGACGAAGTTGAACCGAATCGTTAAACGTTGCCGAACGATTAATATCAACTCGACAACTTGTGGCGATTCTATTCAATTTGGGTTACAAATGCTATGAATGTACAAAGTCCGCCACGCCATTCGTATACTTTTTTCCGATCGTTCTGATTTCAAATTGCATGGGGACTGGGGATCGAAGAGAGACAGCAAATTATTTTGGCGCTTCGCCAGAATTCCGACAGGTGGCTTCTCGCAAAGTTTCTCTCGCGAGAGAACTGTGACTCGGCTGGCATTTGCGACTTGTAGCCTCACACGCGCAAGGAGGAGAACGGCGACTCACGTCAAATGTTTATAACTATAAGTATCGCATCACCTTTTAGATCAACCATACCCAAATTCCCAAAGGGATTTTGTTTACACACCTTTTCTCTAAAATAAACGGGTCATCAAGTGATAATAGTTACGAACATAAAGCGAAACGTTCTCGGGAATACATAACCCTTAAATCCCATCTATGGGTCATTCGAGTCCACCCGAAATTTTAATACCTGAAATTACCATTAAACCGGGGCAGCTGGAGATTATAGGTAGAAACCGTATACTTTTTTTTTTAAATCTTATCTGTGAATTGTGCCATGTAATAAAACGCAATGTAATGTAATAGCACCGCGACTCGAACGATCTATGGAGGGTTTTACGGGTTAACCAAAATATCGATAAGATTTAAAGGGTTAATTAGATTGGTAGAGCCCAGAGAATCGGTGAAACGAATAGAATAAGCAAAGAATGTATTGTCCTATTGTAATTATAATGTACTAATATGAATGTTTATAGTATATATACTATACTAACTGTACTAGATTAACAAAATCTTTTTGTTCGCTTACCTACAGTATATGCATCAGCTGGGGGAATCCCCATCGAATGTTATGCTATCTTCTGCTGCGCCCGATATTGTTGTTGGCATCGTCGTTATTGCCATCGTCGTTGTTGCGAAACCCAAACGAATTGAATTCGTTGTCATAGCGTAGCGTGTAATTTATCATTCACCGGGACATTGGCCATATCAGCGAGATGTCATGACACGCAGCGATGTGTCCATGTGCTTCTGTGCGGTAACAAATCGTTATTCCTACTTTCTTCAAGACTTTTGATATTTTGGATAAAAATAAAAATCATTTTTTGTTCCGAATTAAGAAAAGTATGAAAACCGATTTTGCTTTTGTACAAAATGTTAATGGTTTCGGAGAGAGAGAGAAAGTCGGAAAGGCAATTTGCTTTACCATCTGTCGGTGTGTCACATCGTCCTAATACTGTGAAGGATTATGGCATCAGCGTGCTACCATTCAACTTCTCAATAAGCTGTAAATCCAGTGTGTATTTTCCTAGCAGGCACGTGTAAAAGATTCGAATGAAAATATTATCAGTCGTAAATTTAAATACCGGTCGATCCAGAGTTGCCCCAAGATTTTTTTAATTGCACAATCTTGTTTACCTCGTTGGAGTCGTCGTTTGTCCTTCCTCGTCGCTCGTCGAGTCTATAGAGCCTCGAACTGGTTTTCAGGATGATATGCGCGAAAGTTTGCTTAGAAATAATGCTCTCCATGCTATACACTGAGATTCAAGCATTTAGTACGAATCATGGAACCTTTGAGTGAACATGACAGAGCAGTGCTCGATGTGATGTTCGATCCGCTTCAACTGATGGGATCAACCGTCTCCTCGACGGACAATAACACGCCAGATCTCTCGATGGATTTGGAAAATGTGAAATTATCATCGGAAGTTCTTGAGATCGTCGGACGCGCCATCGAAGCCTCGAAGAATGGACACTTCGAGGAATCAATAGGACTATTCGACGAAGCGAGGAAAAAAGCACCAACATCACCTGTTGTCCTTAACGATAGAGCTCAAGCTCTTCGTTTGGTTGGACGTGACGATGGTAAAATATATTTATTTATTCGTCTTATTCCAATTTAGACCCTTTCGGGTATTTACAACCCTTCCCGCTTTTCTCAATAAGTTCCCTTCTCAATAAGTTCCCTTCTCAATAAGTTCCCACACTGTACTGTATCGCATTCGCACGAGGGCATCGGAAAACTGCGGACAACTTGTGCAGATATGCTTTTTCAACAGAAAAGCTGACTGTATAGTTCAGAGTTAAAATAATATAGAAGCTAGAGAATTTTTAATTTTATTTTCTTGTAACGGTTTCGATTAGCCTCAAAGCAAAACTACAGGAGGGTAATTAACTTTTGTTGAAATCTGGAGGTTCCACCAAAGCCATGAGAAGGTAACCAAATGAAGAAATACTGCAGTGTCTCGATGTGGAGTAATTTTTTTAAGTTAAAATAATATAGACACTCATTACTCCACCCAAATATTTAACCGAGTCTCATTACCTCGCGGAACCAGATCAGAAGGTAGAGAAAACTCAATTTTATTTTCTTGTTACGGTTTCGATTGGCCTCAAAGCAACGTTATTAATTAAAAGAATTATTAACTAATTTTAAGTGAAATTTACTTTTGTTTAAATTTGGAGGTGCAACCAAAGCCATGGAAAGATAGCCCAATGAAGAAATACCCCATTTATTCTTGCTGAGTGATGTTACTTAGTGGAAATTACGTCCAGTAAGATCAATAACATGACTCAACAATCATATAGTAAACGATTATTGAAGCAAGCATACAATGTTTTTTCCAAGGTTTCCCTTGCTTCGATATATTTGAACAGTAGAAATAAATCGTAACAAGGAAACCTCTTGAAATATCGTTTTTGTTTGCTGACATCAATACCACATGCTCTGCTTTTTCTTGAAATATGTATAGCCCCTAGTCTAGATGAGCCAACTGGTTTTTTTTTGCCTTCTATGGGGTAACTGGGGTCCCTGAGGACTCCACGTGTTTCCTAATTGTGTAAGCTTTTGCGATTAAATAATTCTATTATATATGGATTTCTTCGTTTTTCAACCAGGAAGACATGGGTATGCATTAAAAGCTATTCACTTAAAGTTCAATTAGAAAAAAACTTGTTTAAATAAAAAGGAACGTGAATATTAAGAAAAAATGACGTTCTTAAGTAGGCTTGGGGTCCCTAAGAACCCTTGTTACCCCATATAGGGTTAATCTCAGTACAGTCTCTGAATACCGCTCATTACAGTTTTTTTTGTTACCAACTGAGTTTTCGCGTATAATGCACCATGAAACGTAATACCGCCGAATAATGAAATAAACAAATGTTATTTATCGGATAAATAGATGCACTGAAAGATCTAAACTTGGCAGTGGAACTTAGCAAAGGTCGTGGCAAGCCGGGAATTCAGGCTCTCTGTCAGCGTGGAGTACTTCATCGATGCGCCGGTCGCACAGACGACGCAAGAAGAGATTTCGAGCTTGCATCGAAGGGTGGTTCGAGTTTCGCTCGCAATCAACTCGTAAATTTGAATCCTTATGCTGCCATGTGTAACGCGATGCTACGTGACATCAGCGAAAAATCCTGGCGTCCCATTGACTGACGATCAGAGAACAATTTTTCTTTCATTTTATTTTTTTTTAATATTTTTTTAATATCCGTTTATTTTCTCTCAAACGTGGGTACGATTACCACACCGGTAAACAGCATCTACCATATATATATATATATATATATATTTATATATAATGTATTAATTATCATTGGAGTTGGAGTCACATAAAAATATAAATTATAATCTGTAAAGACCTGTTAAACACAGAGCTTGCGGAGCACGGGAGCCCCGGGTTTTATTATTAGTTTTCTCGCGGAACAGTCGACGAGCGATTGCACATGATCTTTTGTTACTTTTTTAATATTTATAATAAACAAACTTCAATGTAGCAACGATCATTGATAATTATATGTAAAATTGTATCAATCAAACGACGACGACAAAGACGACTATTTCACTACTACTATTATTAATTAATAGCGGAACCGACGCGACTACTGGTGTAAAATAAGATTATGCCGGAAGTGGCATTATAATAGACTCAGAATAAACCATAATGCCACTAATCGTTTTGTGCAAAGTTTAGAATCTTTTGAGACTCTTATTTGACATTCGAACATTGAACATTTTTTTTGGGATTTTAGATAATTTAGATACTTCATTGGCGAAATAGATTCGAGTAAACCGCCCGCTACGTCGGCCGCTCGAACTATTAATAATCCTAAAATTATTATAAATGGCGTATACACGTGTATAGGCATGAAAGATACGCCTTTCCGATTTTAATCATGCATATCGCTAGATGGAAAATAAGATGGATTGCTGCTTTGAAGTTTCGATTTTTGTTTGTTTTGTTTGCGAGTTATTTTACCAAGTACATATAGCTTTAGACGCTAGTCACTGGATTCTTTGGATTATTTTGTGTTTAAGGTAATGTGCTACGCCTCTGTTGGTAAAACAGCGTAAGCCAATGTGAGTGCGAGAAAGTTGCTTTTACTACGGTAACAAAATTCTCCTGAACGGTTGATCTTTCGGACAAACGGAGAGAACGACGAACTGCAGAATCGTTATACGCAGTTCGTGGTTCTTCTCGTTTGTCCGAAAGATCAACCGTTTAGGAGAATTTTGGTACGCAGTTTTTGTTACCGACAGAGGAGTAGCACATCGCCTTAAAAGGTCTGATATTTTGTATACAGTGGGCTTTCAAACTGTGAAATCAATAAGTTTTTGTGGACAATTTTCAGGACTGAGAGATGACGTCACACACGGTGTGCTTCCCATCCGCCATCTTAAATAATTTATCATGTCTTTTCTGAAATATTCTTGCTAAATTTGAAACCTTTCAGATACGTAAAAGGACTTAAGGTATTGTATGATCAACAAATTAGTAGTAGAAAAACCGAAAAATTGCATAAATATCAAAAATTAAATAATGTGAAATTAAAACTCAAGGCAACGGAAAATCCAATACAAATATTTCGAAATTATCATTAATTTCGACGTAATTCAGTAAACATAATTTTGTAGGCGAAATTCAGTGCTCGGCCGTCGTTGCTTGATGGCTCATGTACATTTATAACTCAGATTGACTCAGTCGATAACAAAGTCGCGTTTTTATTTTTTCTCAGAGATATTTCGGTTTATATTTCGGGAAGCTGCCAACTGGCCACGAAGAAATTGCCCACAAAAAGGATTCGTATCCAATATAGGTCCAATATTCAGTACGCTTTGGTCAATTTCTTCGCGTCCACCTGGTGGTACGCCGATATTTTGCAAGAAGTCTGTTTGTAGTCTTGTAGATATTCCAGATCAAAGCAAATTAGGTTTTCATGCGTCCGGTAATTCCGGACGAAAACTAAATTTATTTTTGTCCGTCATATAAACCGTGATCGAGAAAATAGAGAAATGGGACTTTGTTGACCACTCAATGGGATGAGAATGGAAAATAATTCCAAAACAACGAAAAGATGTGTATTTATCAAACCACAAAAAATCCAAAGTAACGAGACGAGAATATGCAATTCAGCTGGATGTAACGGAAAATCCAATCGAAAAATTTCAAACTCCTCGATCACAACCTAAACTGATCATTCATGTGAACACTTGATTTTTAGAGCTTCAATGTGAGCACTGAATCTTTCAGGATTCGCCCAAGTTTGCAAAGTATTCTGGACTTTAAAAAAATCGGTTAAATTCAGAGTTACTTCTCAATTTGTCAACTATGTTATTCAACAGTTGATAAAGTCAAGTCGAAACTCGCGTTCCATTCACTTAACAGAATCTTGAGACTGAAATTTCGACTGTGCCATGAAACTCCTAGCGTTCACATGGAAGAATAATTTAATTGAATCGTAAAACGATATGTTGCGAAAATTATGTCGAATGCACGCACAGGAAAAACTTCAACAATTTTCTTATTTTTCTAAAATAATTTGCGTCATTTATCGACAGTGAGACTGTTTGTCGCATATCACATAAGAGTCGCAAAAAAGTATAAAATTTGCACATTGTGTATTGATTTATCACGAGTCTCGAAGACTCGAGGGAGACTCGTGACCCGTGACTCGAGAGAGACTCGTGACTCGTGAGAAAGAGAGGGTCACGTCGGTTCTTCCAGGATTCACTATGACAATGTACGACGATACGACACGCGAGGAAAGAAATTAATCGATCTTCGTGCAAGTTCATCGACCGTGCCTTAAATGCAAATAGTGCGGAAAAATCAGATTCCCCCTCCCACACCCAATTTCTCTCATCTTTTTTTCTTTTAAAATTTGCTAAATTTCCCAAAAAAAAAACCCGGATGCCAATTGAGATTTGTCAGACAAGATGGCTGAAGTTGCTCAAAAATGTTCTGCATCAAAAGCATCGTTATGAAATAATTGCCATTTGCCATGAGAATTGTCGAAAAGATATTCCAACAAATACACAAACGAACTTTGGCAATATGATAATTTCGAACGACTTGTATGTGCAGAAAGTCAATCACCCCAATTTCATTGAATGCCGAAGTTTTGCGCTCATTTCGAATACGGGCAAGCTGATGTTTTTTCTTTTCCTTTTTTTCTTCAATGTTCGGCGATTCGTCACAACGTTTTATGATTATTATCCTGGCGAACTTGCGTTTAAGTTATTTGGCCCTAGAGTCCCAATTTGAGCGACATAATAAGAGCGTGTGACTCGCTTTATAGCGGAACATTTTTGTCGCAAAGTAAAATTGCGAGTGAGAGACAAAAAGCCTCCAGGAAATAATTGATATTATTTTGTCTGTTTTTTTTTTTTTTATCTACTTGTCGTCGATCTCATTATGCTGAACCATCTCAAAATCTCGACCGGTGTTCGATTTTTCGCTCTCGGATCCTTCCTCACTGCCCTCTTCGCCGTTCGATTCAACAGGATCGTGTCTTTGCTCTTCTGACCTGGGCGTATCCTTGATCGTTGTTACTCCATCTCTTCCTGATTTATCCTCCTCCCTGGTACTGTCAAAAATAACCAGAAATATTCAATACTCTCGATCTCTCCCAGACCAAAATAATTTTAGATTTTGTGGCTTTGCTCTTTTTTCTCTCGCTAGCAGCACGTTTTTAGTTACTGACGCTACCACCAGAGGCGCCCACGACGCGTTCACGCGACAGAGGGCATTTTGCGTTTTTTGGCGCCCCCGCGGTGGCAGAGTCAGTAACTAAATGAGGTCTTCAACGGGCCGTAACTTCAACATTTTGCAATTTCTGGGAATATTACGGTTTCCCGGGCTCCAAGTTTTGAAAGAGGATTCTTGATTAACCGACCATTAGAAACAGAAAATCAAGAGTTGTGATACAGTGATTTGGGGTTAGATTTAGAGATGCGAACCTTTTTAACGGTAATGGAAGATATGCAGGATATATCCTATGCCACTTTTCGCTTACTATTGCCGACTCAGTTGGGGGTTAGCTGGGGATAAAAGGTATGGGCGGTCGTTGATGGCCCTGTAATAGGGTATTTATACGATTAGGATATTTAGGTAAGACTGGAGCCACCATTACACTATTTGGATACTTGGAGGGGGAGGATAAGGAGTTATAGGTAGACTCGATGGTCCTAGAATGTACTTCATACTATAAATGAGTGTATTGCTTAAACGAAAACACGCAGAATAGACCTTAAAAGATTGTCATTCTACCAAAACTTGAGACCCCGGAAACCATAAACTTGCCGGACTTGTATTAATTTGTTTTTCTCTCGTTAGATATACAAGAGAACTGTGCAACTTGCGCATTGATTAATTCTCTGACTACTGCGTAAAGGAGGGGTCATGGTGTATATTATTCCAACTCCACTTTTCGGTATTATTCAGAGAGTAGTAAAATCCTTACGAGGATTGTTGCGGTGAAGCATCCTCGCCATCCGAATCCTTGTCTTTCTTGTGCCTCTTCTTTTTACTCGACTTTTTGTCGGCGTTACTGGAAGCCGGTCCACAATACTCGTACTGGTGCGTGAAGATTAAAAAAAAAAAAAAAAAAAAAAAAAAAAGAAATCAAGATGAGATTCGAGCTTGCGAAGAAGAGTAATTGATCAAAAAAATTGTTATCTAAAGGAAATTCTTACCTGATAGAGCGGCCAGAAAGAGCCAAAGAATCCAACATCCTCAGCGAGATTCGGCAATAGCCAGAGATGATGTCTACCGAGTGTCAACAGCCATAAAAGACAAAAAACGATGACCCTTATCACCGCGAGTGTGAGTATGAAGACAAAAAAGCCAGCACCAGCGACACTCAAGTAATAAACACCGTGACGTATCGTCGAGGGCCAAAGTGGAAATAGACAAACTCCAATAGCCCCAAGTACAACGAGAGTACCAAAGAACCAATAATAGACGGGTATTGGCTCGTAAATCCACACATAAGCATCATTGCAATCTGCAAAATATTGCTCTATGTGCATCTCCAGACGTACCTGTAAACAAACAATGCAACAATCAATTTTACCAAGAAAGACTATTCTCGTTTTTTCAAGCAGAAAGTGGAAATTTTGGGAAAAAAACTTCCTCAAAATTTAATCTTTAGTTTGATAAAGCAAAAATGCGATATACGAAAAACAATGGAACAATCAATTTCCCCGAAAGATTTTTCCCCTTTTTTCTTTAAAAAAATAAAATAAAACCTGGAAGATAAATGTACATTTACATCTCCCGTTTAACGAAGAAAAACTTAAAAATATGAGCGACATTGGCAAAAAATCGTTTTTTTCTTTACTTTTGGTTTTTTCTTGGGCTCTTTTCGCTCCTCCTGCTTATCATCATTATCTTTCTTCTCCTTGTTATCCTTTCCATCGTTTCCCGCATCTTTCGAGCTTTCCTTTGTCTCCTCTTTTTCCTTCTCCTTTTCCACGGGTTTTTTCTCCTCCCTCGTGTCCTTATTGCCCTTTTTCTTGGCTCCACGAATTTTATTCAACTCCTCCTCTGTAACGACAATCTTCTTGGCTCGATGAAAGAATTTGTGCCTCAGCATAGTGTCGAGGAAATCCGTAACTTGCTCGCGAGTCTCGAATAGCGTTTTGTTCCATGGTGAATTGTCCAGCAGAGCTCCGACAGCTCGTGAACCCGTGAAATACTCGACATTGTGACTGAGAAATTTCGTTTTCTTCGATGGTACGTTATCCCGTATCCATTTTGCAATTGCGTATTCCTCCTTTGTGGGCTTTTCCGCTGCTGCTGCGGCTCCGTCGCCCGAATTCGGTGCATCCTTCAGAAACAAAAGATGAACGTACAATTATCAGTCCTAACATTAGCAACCATTGAGGATGTCTTCATCGTGAATAGAATAGCGGAATATCTCGCAAACTCCAATTAAATATTCCTTTTGATATACATTTTTGAGTTGGCAGAAGCCTCAAGGATACGCGAAGGTGATCTGCCTGCCTCTATTCCTGTTATATTCCATTATATGCTATTTCTTATTACATTGTTTGCTTTCTACAATACGACATTTTATCAATACTCTAAACTTTTCTCCACTAAACAAATATTTAACACAAATTTTCCATGGACAAATCAAAGCAATAATAATAAAAACGACATCAGGCACTTTGCATTGTCGCAAGATTACATAGCAAAAGAAATCAGAACAAATAACGAAAATTTGTAAATGCGGGTTAATAATCGGCTGCGAGCCTCAATTATACCTGACTTAGAAAAATCAAGCCTTGAGAAATGTAAAAAATAGCAGAAACAATGGCCCTATGTTGCCTCGCTAAAAGTCGACATAACAATTCTAACATAATGGATCATAATAATTCAATATTGGCTTTCAAGCAAACACACACACATACACACACTGAACAATTATACCGTAAAAACAAATAAACCAACAAATCACACGAATTACTACTACTAATTAAAATTCCGAACTAAATGTTAATTTTTGATTAAATTTCACCTAAATAGTGATAGCACATTGCTACGCTTACAAGGGGTGTTTTCATGTGTGTATGAATGTGTGACACACTCAGAGACTTAAATTTATTGTAAATACAATTTGCGGACCAATTTCTTCTGTCATTAATATCTTAAAAGTTTTTTTAATCATCATGAAAGTAAAGTGTTTTCTGTGATGAAAAGGAAGAATGAACTAAGATTCATTTCGTCATGTAAGTAAATGTATTGTTTCAGTTACTGAATACTGTCCCAATTAATGATCCACAAAGACGGAAATTTGTTCTAAACACGATTTGCCGACTATTTGAATAATTTCCATTATTCTAGAATTAATATTGCAAATTTTTTTTTGCGCATCACGCAAACAATTTTTTGTTTGTTTTTCTTTTCATAAAAATAGTTAATGGGGCCTGCCCTAGTTAACGACAACTGCCCTTGTTAATTGACAATGCCCTTATGACCACTGTTGGTGCATTAAGACTGTCCCAGCAAATGGCACTGTCCCAGTTAATGAACGCTGTCCAATTGAATGGGCACCATGACAATTCATGAATCAAATAAGTATAATTTTCTCATGAATTTCGCAGCCATTTTTTGTCTATTTCATATCTCAAAGTTAATAAATTTTTATTAGTAATTTTAATATATTTGAAAGAAGTTCCTGGAAGTTGGTTCATGAAATAACTTGAGTATTTAGTTCTCATTGGTCATTTCAATATTGTATAGGTTATGTATTCGATCAATCATATTACTCAAATTATCAAAAAAATCAATAATAATTAAAAGATATGATATTTTTATACCAGATCATATAATTTTTACGACCTGTCGCATGAAAGTTAATTAAAAATAATCAATTTCGACGTTTCAATCAGTTCGTTCGGGGGACAGATGTGTCCACCATACGGACATTACGGACACGTATAGAAACAAAAATGCACCACGAGAAGCAGATTATTTAGCACTTTGTCATTGTCTTTTCCTACTTTATTATCCATAAATATTGAAACCAGCGATATTGAATAATTTAACGACACTCCCAAATCATTATAAAGATACCAGAAGCGTTAAAAACAATTTGATAACACGGTTTATACTTAAAAATTATTTTTCCAAAATTTGACATCTAGTTTGAAGTTTCCTATGCTATTAAAACTTAGTTTTTAACCGCACACACGTGTTAAACGATTAAATTACCGTTAGTCAACCTAGTTGACACAATTCACTGGGATTGTCAAATGATTACCAGATACAAGCCAAAGTTTCATGCAATAAAATTCATCTTGCTAAAACAATATTAAAAAAAAAAAGCAATGATAATTCATTTTTCTAGACGACACTTACGTCTTTACGCTTCCTGTTTTTCCTCCGCTCAGCCATATTGTAAATTATCGTTTGCACTTGCGTGCGTGTCCGCACGTTCGTGTACAAAAAGACGAATACGTATCAAAATTGTAAATTGTCTCTCTTTCTTACGGTAAAAAGTTAGCACCACTGATATATATACATATCAGTGGTTAGCACTCACGAGTTGTGTGTGTTTTGCATACGTGTGTACAGGGAAGTGGATATGTGCGCGCTTGCCTACATGTGTGTGGTGTGTGTGTGTGCAGCAATTTAATTAGTACACTAAAATCCCTCAGAGGTGGCGCGACGAGTGACGTTCGATGTTGAAGAAAGAAAACGAAGGCCCACTGAGATCAAAACAGTTGTATGTCAGAATCCAACGATGGGTGTGTGACGCCGACTGTTGTATGGCCCAAACCCTTTTTTTTTGTTTAACTTTTATGTATATTAGTTTCCGTCTATATTTAACTGTTTTTAATTTGTTTCTTATCAACGGAAAATTGGCAACTTTTTTTTTTGTAATTTTCTTCAGTTCTTTCTGACAAACTCTTTTACGTGTCTCGTTATAAGTTGACGACGAGAAGGAAATCGATATGAAAACAATAAGGTGATCAAAATTTATCTCTAATGTACACTTTTTTTTTTGTCATTTTTACACAATTTTTTTTTTTAATTATCGTAATGACAATTTCAGCAATGGCAGAGATTGGTCCGAGAGAATCAGCGATCATGGGGGTTATTTTGATGTTGTGGTCAGGCCAATGCTGCAACAGGGACATGAGGGTGAATTGTGCGGTTGGCTCAAAGAGATGAGCCTGATAAGAACAAGCTGCGGATGTTCGAGTACCGATTGCGTTGGGCGAAATCTTGTTTGGAGTCCGGCGCGTGTTGTTGACAAATACAATTGGTCGTGTCCCGAATGCTCGAAGAAACAGTCAATAAGGGAAAATTCATTTTTTCTTTCCATAAAATGTGATTTTAAGACGTGCCTTCAGATTATACTTGGATGGTGTCAAATTTTATCAACCGAGCTTGCCTCGTCTTATTTAGGTATGTATTATGATATATTGAGCATTGTACCTCAATTTTTATATCTTGGATTTAATCCATTATTGTTTACATTGTTCACAATAATGTTTGAGAATGTGGGTTACTAAATTCATGTCAATGAAGATCAAAAATTGACATTCGCAAAGCTCCCTCTGTGACGAAATCAAAATAATTAAAACCATTACCCATAATCGTTTACCCATGTGGGCAGACGAAAATTACGAACAAGTAATGTGCAAATTTTTAATTTGCACGCTTTTTCCCTCCACAAATGTTCAAAAAAGTTAGAAACTATACACAAAAAAATTATCTAAAACTTGAAAAAAGATGAGTGAAATAATTGTTGTTAATTTGCATATAAACAGGCAGCATGCGAATATAATGTAACAGTCCCATACTTTCTTGCACTTCTAACCCAAAAACCGTATATATCCTTTCTCACATCGACATCCTATATCCTCACTCACACGACCTATAACTCAATCTCTTTTGACGCTAATCCCTAATTTTATCTAGAATCCGTTAGCACTTTCTCTGCTACACCAACGAATTCAGAATTCGTCTGATTTTGTTGGCTACTTGTAGTAATACGTATATCTCCACGACACAATGGGCCCTTCGTACTCTCGATCCCCGAGAGCATCAGAGGACTCATTAGATATCTTCAGCATTCATGCAATTAATACTAATTCAACTGCAACAATCAACTAGTTCAAACGTGCACTCCTCTAATCATACGAAACCTTAAAATATAATAAAACATTCATCCTAATTATTGACTTGTAACATTAATTCACATTCACCTGCTCGACCGTCACAATGACGACTAATTAAAAGCGACATGACGATGATAAACGCACAATATGACGGTCAATTTGCATGGATGAATTGCATGAAAAAAAAAATCACGTCATTTGACACTTGTATTAACTATAAATAATTGAATATAAAAAAATGACCGTCACAATGCATATCTAAGCACACATGTTATTTTATGCGATTACAGATGTAAAGGAGCACGTAGTGAAAAAAGTTTACGAAAGATGCGCCAAAGTCGCCGAAAATTATGTAAATTCGCATCCGGAAGAATTTAAACTGGGAGGACCGGGCTCTGTGCTGATAGTTGATGAATTTCCCGGTGGTTACATGACCGAGAATTTGATGGAAGTTGCAATAACGCGAAAGCGTAACAACAATTGTCACACTATTCTTTGTATTGCGGAGGCAAATGCTATTCCACCTCGCATATGGTTACACATGATACGAGCTGTGCCTGCACATAGCAAAGGACAGGGAAATAATAACGTAAACAAATGCGGAATGGTGGAGGAAGCGATGAAGGAGATAATACGACATGTTGTACCAGGAAGTTACATAGTTGCAAACAACAAATCACGTTGTTGCAGCTATGAGTCCATCAAAGAACTCGAACAATACACCGTTATGAGCGTCGAGTATCTGCAAAATTTCGATCCACCGGGAAAGAATAAACTTGTCAGCAATCTGGGTGAGTTATTGACGCTTTTATTGGCCTTATTTAATTATTATTCATTTATTTATTTTATTTAGCTGTTTATCGATTTATTAATTTTTACTCATTTATTTATTTTATTTAGCTGTTTATCGATTTATTAATTTTTACTCATTTATCGATTGATTTTTTTATCATTTAATTATTTTATTTATTTATCTTATTTTCTTTTTTGATATCGTTTGTTTTTCAAAGAAACAATATGGCAAACTGCCGTCGACGTGTGCGAGCAAGTTCAAGAATCAACGAATTTGCTAGGTCAACAGATAATATCGACTCATCTATGGCGCCAAAGATTCGGCACATCGGCCTCAAACGCATTTGAATCTATGCTCAACCATATTGCTGAAATTTACAAATTCACGTGATGGAATAAGTCTCTCTCTTTCTTTGTTTTTGGCGATTACCCACGAGAGGCCAAACAAGTCTTCCTAAGATTAATTGCCGAGGTTTGCGGTAATTTTTTTATACACACAGACACCTCACAGTGCCTCATCTCGATTCAGTGGAATCGAATATTTTTTATCTAAACGATTTTTTTATACGTATATATATATATATATAGTCTATTTGAGGCAATTTATACGGATAGTTATTTGAATAATCCGGAGCCTACTCGAGCGCCTTGTTTCTTGTTGGCTTGTTCGATATATTTTTTTTTTCAAGGATTGTGGATATTAAGGGCGATCGGTCACGACCACAAGCAATAATATGTGTGCCAAGTGCAATTCATCCTCTCGCCCTTTGCCTCGCCCCACTCCTTATTAGACGCACAATTTTTCTTTTTTTTTTTTTCGCTTTAGAGCGAATTTTTTCAAAAATCGACAAGGCAATAATGGCACGTTTGGCATAACTGAGCCAAACGTGGATTGAAAATAATTCTCTTTGGACCAAACGGATATTAATGACAAAATTATAGAAACTACAAGGGACAAGAGATGTATTAAGTTTGTTTCGATTTAGATATAACGTTTTATTATTATTACTATTATTATTATGCCCCAATTGAGCCCCAATTGAGAAGAGCATGTTGATGTTTTGAGATATATTGACTTTTCCTAATTTCTTTATCAATATGATAAATTCTCACACGAACCAAATTTGCAAAATCTTATGTTTTCTTCAAAATATGTTTGTTCATTGGCTTTTTTGCAATTAAATAAACGCACATGTATTATAAGTGTTTTTTTTTATTACGATTAGCTGTGAAATAAAACGTCATGCCTTATTTGTCGATGATTGATTTCAACATGTTTGACCTTGACCAAAAATTGTATGGTCCAACAATTTTTTTTCTTCAATTACCAATTTTTTTTAAATTTACGAACCATAATTCTGTTCCCCGAAAAACCAAAACATTGAAAATCTTTCATGTCTTCAATTTTTTAATTCACCCAAATGCCTCATAATGTGTTAAACGTCTCATGTATTTTCAATTTGTTAGCAAGAAAATAAACTTTTAATGATTAAATTAACTTATCCTGCCAGTAAGAATAGCCTGAGATAATATTGATTATTTTAATGATCCTTTTGTTTAAAAAATGAGTGAAAATCATTTTTAAAATGAGGTCAAAAAAAGACTGATAATGAGATTCGCTGAATTTTTTTAACGTTTGTAGATTTTAACCCCTTCACTGTGTATGACGAATATTGGGCGGAAAAAAGACGTGCCACCAGCAGCGTAGCTAATTTTCGCCACACAGCAAAGGGAATCATTTCATTCAATATACTTTGGTACTCGATCCAATCTGCGATTATTTATTGAAAGACTCGATAAAATATAGAAAAGAAGACGAATGTTGGTGATTAATCGAGATTGATTGATTTCGTGATTTTTATTTGAAAATTTTACGTTTTTTGCCGAATATGTTTCTTCCTAAGATCTTTTATGATAAAATAAACGCACATGTATTTTATGGATTTTTTCTTAGCTGGGAAAATAAAAACTCATGTCTAATTTTATTTATAATATTTATTATTATTTTCTTACCCGTGTCTAATTTGTTATTTTCTTATTCTATATTTCCGGGCAAGAATTGTCTTCCCCGAAGTAACAAGATGATGAAAATCTTCCATATCTTAAATTATTTAATTTCACTTAAATGCTGCATATTATAAATGGATTGTAAAATGCTTTGTATCTTCAATTACTTAGCAAAAAAAATAAACTTTACAATGATTAAATTAACGTATCCTGCCAATGAGAATAGCCCAAGATATTAGTGATTAATTTGGCAATTTGTGTGTTAAGAGATTGAGTAAAAATGATTTTTTATTCTAAAGTCAAAGGAAGACTGAGATTCACTGAATGTTTGTACTACTTGCAATTATCCTCTATGTACTTTCATTCATTATACTTTTATATTCCTTCTGATTTGCGACCATTTTTTTAAAGACCCAATATTTGCGGCAATGGAAGCTAGAAAAAAAGACAAAGATTTATGATTAATCGAGATTTGATTGATTTCGCAATTATTCATCGAGGAATTAAAAATGCATCGATTTACCGGTATGAGACATTTCTCGGCTTGATGAGATTCGCTGTGCCACCCATGGCCCTCAGAGCTTTTTGCAACGATGGAAATTTACCAGCTGCGTATGCACCGAGAATTGCCGAACCGAGTAAAACGGATTCACGCTCATTCGGTATAAGTACATCTAGGCCAAGAACATCAGCCTGACTCTGTACAAATAGTGGATTTTGGCTGAGTCCACCACAGATGATAATCGTCTCTATTTTATGACCAGATTTAGTCAATTCCTCGAGAATGTGCTTCGTTCCATACTGTGCACACAAATACATGGGCAATAATGAATTACAAAATAGCCAAGTTGTAACGTGTTTCGTTTCACATCTCAATTTATCAGAAATAAATCAGAATACAAATGGCCGTTTGCATTTCAACTCCTTTTCAGCAAAAGGTGCTAAAATTTTCTTTCGCGACAAGGAACAATTAAACACAGAAATTTAACCCCTTGGGCGGCAAGGAAAATCTCACTATTTGTGCCCGTGACTGCAGGAAAATCTGTCGAACCAAATGCAAAGTGAACGATGTGCGCACTATTGCGTCAATGCCGTTTGTGGCACGAAAAAAATGTGCGCACTAGTGCATCAATACCGCCCAAGGGGTTAAGGAGTTACGGCTATCAAGACAAAAGCAACTTAAGGATTTGAAAATTTTATTTATTCTTGGAAAATGCACAATCTTCGTGCCTGGAAAATTTTCAAAGGTCATTTCTGTTTAGAGCCGTTTAGACGCGGTAAAATTAGTATTCATTCTGTAGGGAGATATTTTCAACTTTTTTTCCCCAAATTATTTGACATCTAGACGCGGCTGCGATTCGTATACTTACCGTCAATGCATGCATTGTCGCCAAGTACAGAATTGCCAGATTCTCCTCATCGGATGCTAGCGAGAGCCCGGAAATCTGATCAGAATGAAAACAAAAAATGGAAATCGGATACCAATAAGAGATTAATGATTAGTCGATTATGCTCGAGAAGCGAAATGATTACCATTCCTCGCAGAGTAGGATCAGCTAGTGGTGAACGATTACCATGATAATCCGGCCAAACGTGAAGATCCTTCGTCAGATAAGAGACATCAGGATAATTTTTATCATTCGCAATCGATTGCAATAAATTGGAGAGATATTGCTGTATGTGCCTGCAATGTATCAATATTATTTTTTTTAATACATTCAATTTTTTGTATTGTGGCTGCCAATCAATAAAACTCACATTTTACCGCGTATTTTACTAAGTATCGCAGGGGTTGCCGGATGAGTTTCTATCACGTGATCCAACAATTTTCCCGTTGCGCTTTGACCTCCCTCATTCAGCCAGAAATCCTCGATCATCGCATTGTAATAAGGTCCCCAAACACCCGCGACAAAAGTTTCCTTGTCACTCAGTACCATGTGACATGTGGAAGTGCCACAAATCATACCTAACGATAACGATTATTTCTTAAAGTTGCAACAACAAATCCATTTCATTGAGTTTGATAACAATAACGTTTTGCTTCTAAAAAATTAGTGAATTACGTAGGGGTGAATGAAAAAACGTGTGGTGAGAAGATTTAGAAAAAAAAATACAATATTTAATAAGCCGACACGAAAATTAAAAAATCAGCATATTTGAGAAAACCGTACCGAATTTAAAATCGTGACTAAATTGTCCATACCTCGAAATACAGTTGATTTATTTAACGTGTGATTGCGATTATTCAATTGTAGTATTTTTTTTTCTCTCCCATCAAAAACATTTTCAATTACTGACAGCACCACCAGAGGGACACTGAGATTACGAAAAATCATTAAGTCATTAAGTAAAAAGGTCTGGCGATATATAGAGGAGAACCAGATCCTGTAGTTGTATTTTTTCGTATAAAATTGATACGCAAATATATACAAATGAATATTATTTTGTTTCACTATGACCCCTGGAGTGGGATCCCGATCCAGTCTTATGCTATCTTATCCAACGCTATGAGTAACACATGCTGTTGGTAGATAGTGAAGCATAAGATAGTATAATATTGCATAAGACTGGATCGGGATCCCACTCCTGACTGTGAAAAGAAACAATTGGACGAAAAAAAACTAATTTGGGAGCAATTTGAGGCCATGAAAGATTATTACCCAATCTGCTGGTAATCTCATCGCTGATGCCCAAAGCTGTGCAGCCCAACATTCCAAGTGCACCCGCATGCGCATCGATTAGTGAACATCCGACAAAAGTTCCTTCTTCAAGGCCGAGTTCAGCAGCTGCTTTCGCACTCAAACCCGAACCCACGGCTTCCCCTGGTGATTTTACAACGTTACCTGTTGACAATATATCCGTTATGTACAGAGATTTTCCTTGGGCCCACTTTCATTTCGATGAATATTATCATCTTTACCTATTCGTCGATATTGATCCTCACTGAGACTCGAGAGGCCAATTTTATCGAAGAAATCAAAGTTCCAGCTGTTTTTTCCATCGGGACTGGCGCTGTAGTTCCACTTGCAAACGAGCGAGCACAAGGACCTGAAATTTTTATAGGATCCAAGTTAGATTTATTAATTAATATGGAATCCCTTAAAAAGAATTTTTGATAGTTATATGAACCTTGTTTCCGAATTCGTAGCTTTCCACGTCAAAAAATCCGGTAGATCAAACAGCAGCTTTATTCTACTCCATTCTTTGGATAGATTTTTCTTCAACCAGAGGATCTTTGGTATTTCCATCTCCAAAGAGATTTTACCGCCGACGTAACGCAACGTTTCGTGATGCGTCTCATTGATGTAATTGGCCTCTGCTTCTGCCCTGTGATCCAGCCACAAAATAACATTTTGTTTGTCGCTTCCTGCAACGTTTTAATTGCAAACGACTGTTGAAGATTACCTGGAACGCATCGGCCCCAAACTTATAATTTATTAAAAGTTTCACTCTATATATAGATTTAAGTATATAGCCGTAGAGCCTTTCTCACGACGTCAGCGTCACCTAGCAGCATGGAGGGGAAGTTTAAAGTTTATTGCCAAGAGCGATCGCAATGGTGAGTTTTGGAAGTAACGACTTGATGCTGTCGTGATAGCTGGTATAAAATTCATACATTTTTTGCATTATACTCTAATAAAGTTTTTATTATCGACAGCCGCCCGCAATTACGATAATTATCAATAGAAATCATTTTACAAGTGATTTATAATCAGTAATTGGTAGGTATACAAATAATATGTTGACAAACGCGATTTGCAAAAAAAGGTTTTCTAACCTCTGTGTCCTTTGTCTGTTTCTAGCATATATGTAGTTTCTAGAGGTATACGTGGATGCTCCTTTTGCTGCAATATGAGTAAAAAACAAGGTGGTGTCTGTTGTGCCGTGGTAAGCTGCACCAACACAGCCCTTAAAACACCCGGAGTTCATTTTTATAGATTTCCGATTTCGAAACATAAAGCAATTCGTCGCCAAACATGGATGAATGCTGTGAGACGAGAGAAGTAATTTTCAATGTTTTTAATGTTATTTGGCAAATAAGTAACGGACAACATCGCTTCCCTGTTCTTCTTGTGCCTTGTACACGATTAGTTATTGGATCTCTGTACTATTTTATATAATTATACCCCCCATGGAAAAGAAATATACGCAAAAATATATCCTCAAGTACATGAGATTTTACTGCAATATATGTATGTGGAATTTACACAATGAATTTCATATATCATATTTTTCATACGTTATTCGCATATCAATGGTTTCCATGGGCATAGCATAGTTAGAATTTTCAAATTATTTCACGATGAGAGTAAGCATAAGAATTTTTCAGTCTAGATGGAACACCATGGAAACCAACTGCAAGTTCTCGCATCTGTAGCGAGCACTTTGTTGGCAACGAAAAATCAGAACATCCATTAAGCCCGAGCTACAATCCCACGATTTTTCCTGAGGTCTATGGCAAATCTCGTGAATCCACAAAGATCGATACTGGAAGGTTAGTATAAATTTCGATTCTAAGTAGATTGAAATTTTTCGACACAAATTTTGCAGGTATGAGAGGAGCTTAAAGAAACTGCGTTCCTGTAACGATCAAGAACAAGATCATCACGAAACAAAGAGACAGCATCTGTCGGGTGAAATGACACACCAACGATCCCCAATCAATATTTTTTCTCCACTTTTGAAAACTGCGATCACCCCGAATAATCGATCGACCAACAGTCGGGGAACGCAAGTGGATTTTTTTTATAAAAACGATAATTTCGATACATGGAATCGCCAATTGTTGATATGTAATCGTTCCATTTATGCTTCTACTAGCGATGTTCAAGTTCAAACTGAAATACATATCTTGTCTCGTAGTCAAAATTCTACGTTGAAAAAGATATCAATTTGCGATGACAGAACTTGTAGTTCGGATATAAAGCTGAAGGATAATCAAAACAGCCAGGAAGCTGCCGATTTAGATTCAAATCGTTTATTGAAATGTTGTTCCCATTTTGACGGGATCTCATCAATCAAAACCGATCGGGAGATGCAAGGATTTACTGGTGTGACACTAAATACATTTCAGTTACTATTTAAAGTTCTCTGCGATAGCAATCCTACAAAAGTACAGAAAGAAGACAATCTTTTAATTTTTTTGACAAAGATGAAAACGGGACTGACTTTTACGGCGTTAAGTCTACTCTTCGCCATGCCCAGAAATACAATATCTCTAATTTTTTATTCGACATTACATATTATGGCACCCTCTTGCAAACATTTGATTTCATGGCCGACCAGACAAGTTGTTCAAGCAACAATGCCGGAAACGTTTAAAGATTTGTATAAAGATTGTCGCGTCATTATTCACTGTACTGAGATAAGAATAGATCAACTTACTAGTATCGAGCAACGCATGAAATTTTACTCGCACAATAAAAAAGGACTCACGGTAAAAGTACTGGTTGGGTGTACACCGAATGGACTAGTGTCCTTTGTGTCACGATGTTACGGCGGCCGAACAACAGATGATCAAATCACGAATTATAGTGGTTTCTTGGATTTGCTTGAACCAGGCGATATGGTTCTCGTCAATAAAGGTTTTCCCGAAATCAGAAATTCTCTGCACAATAGTAGTGGCGCAATTGTTGTAACGCCTCAATTTTTGACCAACCAGTCGTTTGTCAAAGATGGGGTTGAGAAAACGGACAAAGGCGGGAGCGTTCGTATCCATGTCGAAAGAATCGTGCAGCGCCTTCGAATTTACAAAATATTGACTAAGCTTAAACTCGAAATGATACCACATTGCGATGATATTTTCCTTATGTGCGGTGTACTCGCGAATTTGCAGCCACCTATAATAAAGTGAAGCAATTCAGACCACGTGAAACTATCAAACTGTACGGTATTGTTTCTGTTCTGGCTTCCCTGTTCGATAAACTCTGTGTAAATAATAAGTCTATGTGAATAGGTATTACATTTTTTTGTATAATTAATAATACTTTTTTATACAGGCGTACACTAAAAGAGTACTATTTATACGAACTTCATGAGCAGCATTTACATACTGGGGCACGAATTTTTTCGTGCCAGAAATGTCTTCGTTGACGCAATGGCGCGTACATTATTTATTCTACAAATGGCTCTAACGATTTTTGTGTAACTTTTCACTCGTTGGTTTGTTGAGTCGCCGAATATGAATTTGAAATAAAAATTCGAAAGCACAAAATGGCGGACTAATATGCAAAAAAGTGACTTGATTTGGATGAAACTCGATACTCGGAGATTTTCAAGGACGTTATGATTTCGAATTTGAAATTTGAATGCCGAAATTGAAAATGGCGGATCCCATATAGTGGACCAAAATGCCATTGTGAATTTTTGCTGTCAGATTCGTAATTAGTGACCTCAAAAATCTCAAAGTACCATTGGTATTCAATATTATATAATCCTTAACGTTTTTTTTCACACTAAATGGAACGCCATATGGCGTCTTTACCGCTTAAGGGGTTAATTGAATCTACGAACATGCCCCAAGATAAACTGTAATTTCTGAATGAAAATGTATATTTCTTGACAATAAAATAATATTTGTCATATTTTCTAAATAGCTAAATTCTAAATTACCTTTATGAGGTCGATAAAATTATGAAAAAAAAAAGATTCATTGCAAAGTCGATAGAAAACTACATTTTTACGTTCTGATATATTTTGTACGAGCTACATTTTTGAAGATATAATGATTTGAAAAAAATAGAACATCAACTCCTGAATGAGTGGATTTAAAAATCTGAAATAATACTCATAACGTGGAGAATGCTCCATATTGCCTTTTTCGCAACGGCAGTGCCTTATCGTCAATTTTCCCATTTCGTGCCTCTGCACGCCTGTCAAAATTGGTAAGAGTGGGGAGCGATAGGAGAGCTTCGGACGATCGCATTGAGCCAAATTTGTAACTTATTAAAAGTTTCACTCTATGCATATCGTTGCCTTTCTCGCGACGTAAGCTCGGCTATTTGCTATACTCGGGCCAATTACTATACGCGTTTTTTCGCCCGACTCTGTGAGAATCCAAGGAATGATGGATATATATATATATATATATAGCTGTACACGGTGATCAAACACAACACTCACCCGTTGGGCTAACAGAAACCGGACATCCAACTTCATCCAGCGCTACTAATGAACACGTTGCGTCGAAACCAATTCCTTTGACGGATTTTGCCGAAACTCCATTGGCCACAGTCTGTTAAAAAAAATAATAATTATAAATATTACAAATCCTATAATCTTAAAAAAAAAAAAATCAAGCCCTCTAGCGGACCTTGACGGCTTTTTGCACAGAAGACCATATATCGTCGGAAGATTGCTCGTAAAAATCTTTCGCAGGATTAAAAGTTTCGATGGGACGGACGTCCGTTTTAATGATTTTGCCCGAGGACGAGACGAGTGCAGCCCGAGCTCCACCCGTGCCAACGTCAACTCCGATATAATAATCCATAATATTCCAACAATATATATACTCTAGTCAACTTGTCCGATTTTCAAGACGAAACGATATGCGTGCAGTGTTTCGCGTATTAATGATGAATCTTACGTTTAAAGCGAGCAGAGAGCGGAAAAACAAATATTCTTATTATTTAAGAAAAAAACTTTCTACTTTATCCTTACATCATAAAGATTAAACTGATGCCACACGACCTTTAGATAACAAGCTAGCTACATGTCAGGAAACTGATACGAGCATAATCGTTAAACTCGTACGCGTACAATTATTATTCACTCGTGTGGCTCATTATTACAGTCAAGGATGAAATATTATGCTTCATATACGCCGCTTATAGACTTTAGCAACGAATTCGTCTAAATTCGTTGACTCAAGCTCATAGCACAGCACGTGTGTGATATAGGAGCATTTCTTCGATGGTCATTTGACATCGGCGTTACGCTATAGTGAATTTCATTAATTTTACTTAATTACAATATTAATGATTTATTGGTAAATTGAGTTGAAAAATATAAAGAAAAATTGCCATTAGAATAAAGTGCTTCGTTCTCTCTTTTGAACCTACACTCGAATTTCTTAATCTTGCATAACCGTAGGCACAAAAATTAACTTTGGTAATCTTCATGGTAGCGTCACCTACCATTCAAACAAAGAAACACATAAGCAATTTTTAGTGTCAATAAAACTCTATCGGTAATGCAGTTTTTGAAAAAGCACGTGTTGATGTTGCCTACGATAAAACAAGGGCTTTTGTCGTACGAATGAAAAATGCAATAAAGAATGGTGCGGTTTAAGAACAGGTAGAAAAAAAATCAAACTAATGCAGTTTTACGATGGGAATGGAATAAAAAATATACATTTATTTCAGATACATTACTGTAGAAATAATACCACAGGGTAAGGATGACAAGCCACTGGTATTAAAAACGACAGCTTTGCATCTTGCCATACAGGAAAGGGTGCAAACGCTGTATGGCGATTTTGGCCAGGCAGCCATCAAATCTGGATTTAACGGTACGTATTACCATAATAATGCGTTATGATTGTAATTGTAAAATTAATAAATGAACTGATGGACAATGATTTATTTTTGACTTCATACATAATTTCCACCTTTTTTTTTGGGTAACGCAGCAAAATATTGCAACATTCATACGAGAATTGCCCTGATAAAAGTTCGTCACGGACCTCACAAGTTTGTACTGAATGCGGTGCCTTCTATAACCGATGTTGGAGGTCGATTAGTCAAAGTTAACATAATTTACGTAGGAGCAACAATGAAACATTGTTTTCATTATATAAAGGTGATAACAAAATCACCTTGACCTCCAAAAGCTTCTCACTTGCATAGATAATTTTTTTACATTCTCTGTGTGTATCTCAACTTTACAGAATCATCAGCAGAAACATCTGGAGATCATGTGGAGCCAATTCAGAACTGATGCTGAGCGTGAAAAAATGCGGGACTCTCTCATGACATTGACATCAGCTATGAAAGATTTTCAATAAAATAATTGTAATTATTTTTTTAGTGCAATAACCATATGACTTTTTATTTTTTGAGTAAGCTTATTGTTAGAGTTTGTGAACTTGAAGCATAATATACAATACGGTGTCTCCATTTTTATTCAAATCAAGCTCATATATGCATATTATAAAAGTGATCAGATAGCCATCGCACACTTTTATACTTGTGGAGATTTAGCATTGGGCAATTTTAATACTACAGTTTTTCCACTTGGTATTTTTGTTGTTGGAAAATTTTGCCATGCGACCACAGATTTACCACCGAATTCAGACGTCTGAATTCGCTGTTTGTACCGATGGATAATTTGCCTACTTTGCGGTACTTTTACCACTGAAACTGTTTTATTACTAGTCGTAAAGTTAGCCGTTTCAATATAACTTTTTTATTATTTTACATATCCAATCGATTGGTGGTAAATTGTTTTTTTTAAATAAGCAATTAAAATTTTGGGGTAAAGTTGGCCGGACCACTTTTTATTGTCAACCAAATTGTTTCCGTCAGGGCTTATTCGATGCGTAATCGTTTGGGGGTCATTAATAATCTATTTACAACGCTTTGGTGGTCTGTAGATTATCTTAAAAATAAAAAAAAACCATTTGAATCTAGGTTAGTGGGGGTGACTTGCTGAATGGTGTGAAGCGGGCCGCAAACAGTTGGATAAATATATTATTTCTTATCCAATTTCATCCTAATCAGTCTCAATTAAAATGAAATCGTTTGGTGGTGATCGGATGTCTAATTACAACGTTTGGTAGTCAATTTTTTTTTTCCACAGTTGAAAAACTATATGCTATGTGGTAATAAATAATTAAAAAGTTATAGTGGAACGACTAACTTTAGGGTTGTGTCGTGGTCACAATCACGGTCTTACATACAGGCCTTGAACGTAGGTCTGGTTTGGTTTGACTCATGGTTTGACTTTTCCTCTCTGCCCTGATGATGGTAAACTTTTTTTAACTCCGAACACGAGTTCGCAACTGACGTTTGCATTGTTGTTCGGCTGCCGTAATTAGGGCGGAGAGTTGAAGCGGAGAGTATTGGAACTCTCGTTGTTTTCTTGAACGAATGACAAATGGAGAATACGAAAAAGCAATGCAGGCTTCGAGCGTTGAGAGTGCTGATAGTAAAGAACAAGAGGGTATCATACGATGTATATTTTTCTCGGAATTTCATCACATAGCCGGTCCAAAGATAACTTGCCAGGTTAGTTTTTCTAGAAGATCATATTTAAGTGTAAAATCTCGTCTATCATTTGAATGGTTCTTTTTTCTTTCGACACTTTTTCTTAGGTACCCGACAACTTTGTCTCCAAAGATATATTTGACAATGTCAGCGTTTATATTATTCCAAAAGCTCAATTGCAACGAAGTACCATCACTGTGTAAGAATTAGATTTTGTTGAGTTAATAATACCTTAAAAAAAACAATCATTAACAAACCCAATCAAGAAGAAAATCCGCTTAATTGTAAAAAACTTAAGGCAATGTGACACTCCGACTGATGGTAACAAATCGCCTTCCCTACTTTCTTCGAGACTATTGATGTTTTGGGCAAAAACAAAAATGGTTTTATAATAAAATATTATATCAGTTTCGAAGAAAGTAAGGAATCTTCCTTACTTTGTTATCGCATAAGAGCACAGTGTGGGTGTTGCACATTGCTTAATGGTGGTCCTCGAACGATGCTAGGATAGGCTCGATAAGATATTGGAATTTAGAATATTTTCTTCTATAAAATATTGTTGATCTTTTGGTATATTTTTTTCATTATTTCTTTTTGGCCTGTGCCAACTCATGCGAGTTGTATTATATAGACGTATTTTTTTTGGCTCCTTTTCTGTATGCATGTATATATATTGGTAGATACATGTATATATTCACATATACGTGATAAATAAATTATTATTATTATTATTGTTATCGTTATTGATTTTTACAAACATCACTTTACACGAGAAAGGATAAAAAGTTGAAAATCAACTTTTTATTCGTTAGATTTGTAATTATTTTTTGGTTTCATTTGCAATTCTTTATTAGCCAAATTTGTTATTGTTTCATCACCAAATTTGCACATGTTCAATGGTCCAATTTGGCACTGTTTAATTATAATATTTGCAATTGTTTCGTTATCGCTGAAATTACAATTTAAAAATCGTCGAACTACCAATTGTTTAATTAGGAACATTTCAATTATTTGATTATTGAATTTAAATTGAACAGCAGCCTTGAAATGTTACTGACAATAAATTTTGATTACTTTAAAGTAAGTTATGTTAAAGTCACTCATTCTACAGGACCATCTTTGATTTCAGGTGATAAGAAAAAAAAAATTAAGCATCCATTTTGCCTCTTCAACACAATTTCCATCAGGGAAGCGTAACGATATCAATAATAATAAAAAATCTCCATCTTGCAGAACTCTGCGGGACTACAAAATTCTAGGATTTCCCGTAAAGATAGACGACAAAAAATATGCGAGAAATGCTTTCTACTTCAATCTCTGCTTTGTCTGCAATGCGGAAGCTCGAACAGTTCATTACGAGCCAGTGGTGAAGAAGATGTCTGATTTTTTGGTAGATCTTATTTACCCGGGTAGAGAACAAAAATTATGAACAGAAGTATAAGTCGCAAAAAAAAAAACATGTAGCCATCGTGAATATTATCTCGAGATCTGACCCAAGCGTTCTGTTCTCCAGATGGCTCTGGAAATAGAAAATCGTTTTCTCTCGTCATCCGACGACAAGACGAGATTGTCGCAAATGCTCCGACAGGTCATGGATGATCTAAATTCCCACAAAATGTGCACACTCACAGGTAAAGTTTTTCCGATTCGATATATCGATTATTCCAAAAAAATCGTAAAATTTAGCATATCACAGATTTTTTGTTATTAATATAATTAATTAGAAGGAACAATGACATCGCATCTTAAAGTCGTGAGACTAGCGGCAGAACCAAGACCTGTCCTGGATCATCAGGTGCCAATTTTTCTCGAGGGTCGCGAAGCTTTTTGCAGCGATCAGTGGGACTTGACGACGCAACAAGTGCTGCCTTCCATCGACGGTTTTAATCATGTAGCTCGAATCGCCACCGAGGCCGATGTCGAGAATAATCTCGTAAAAAGTTGCGTACAGAATCTCGTGTACGTAATAAAATTATAAGGGATTAAAAAAATAATAATTCTTCTCCATCTTCAGTTTTTCTCATTATTTTTGTTTTATCCGTTTATACAGATATTACGGCGTGGTAACTCTCATACCGATATTTCAATATAGTAACGTTTATGCAACAACGCCGAAACTGAAGGAACTCGCAGAGGATCAATATTTGCAGGAAAGATGCATAGCGTATGCCTCAAAATCACGTATGTTGATACAATCAGTTGCGTTGTTGGTTTTTTTTTTTTAAATAAGTTGCTCGATAAAAAAGGAAGATATACGAGAATTTGGAAGCTCCATAAAAAAATTACATAAATGTGAATCATGGAGAATTTTTTGGTGCATTTTCGGTAAAAAATTTGAAGTGATCGCGATTTTAATCATTTCTTAAATCAGTTCGCTCATTTTTTAAATTGTTTTGAGAATAATGACGTCACGCATTGTTGGACGTTAATTAATTGATGCTTCGTTCGTCGAAGGATCTTCGATAATTTTTAGAAAAGTAGAAAATTTCATACAATTTAAACCAACCGATCGATTCCCGCCAAATTCAATTCCAGAAATACTTTCAGTTTATTGAATGAAAAAGTTAAACTAAAAATGCTTTATGCTTTTTATGAATTGAAACTAGTGAGCTTTGAATGTTTCCTTGGATTGAATAGCTTTATTAGTCAAATCTGACGATTCTCGAGATCGAATATTTCGAAAAAGAGAACAAATTCTAAAAATAATTGCATGCAGAGATTCATTTACATTTTACAACAAAACAAGTTTTTTGTAAATTTCGAAAAATAATTTTTTTACTCCACTCTACTAATAACTTTTCGGCATTATTATTATTTAAAATAATTGTTACTAGTGTCTTCAACGTCGTCGATTTTCCTCGGATGATTTTTATCTCCTTCACATCTACTCAAATTTTCATCAAATCTAACTTCAAGTTGAGACTGTGAACATAGAGCATGTTTAAATCTTAATAATAGGATTAAATGTAACGAAAAAATAGACCTAAGAAAAGGGAAATCAATGGTCCACTTGTGTGCCAAATTCGGATTTTTGATTTGCATTTAACATTCAAAATTTTGTTGTTTTTGTTATCACAAAATTCCAATGTTGATGTTAAACAAACTCAATCGAGTCAGTCACGATTTATATTTCGGAAAAAAGTAAATTTGGTTTTTATGGAAACTGAATACTCGAATGAAAGACCTAAGGCGTTTTTGTCAAAAAAAATCTCGAAGGAAATTCGGGCTTGTTTTTAAATCTCCCGATCAAAATTGCAAATGATTTTTGTTCTTGCAGCGCGACAACCCGCGTATCTCCGTGATATATATAGAATGTACGCGAGTATGATGCACAGTACGAGCATGAGAGATTTGTGTCAGCGTTTGAATCCTCAAAATTTGCGCATAAACGAGAGAAAATTAGTGCAATTTGGATTGATCGAGGGTCTCATACGTAGAGTTTACAAGGTTCGTACAATTTACCAAATATTTTTCAATAATTCACAAAGGCGTTTGCATTTTATTATTCATTAATAAATAACTTCGACAGTATCCAATTCATGTGCGAGGACCATGCACAGAAATGGACGGCGATGACGAGGAATCAAGCCAGAATGAGCCAATCTACAAGTATTTCACAGGCTCTTACAGTCTTGACGAGATTTGCTGCAATACCGGCCAGTCTGTAGCCCAAATCGAAGAAATCGTCGAGAAAGATCCAAGTGTCGTGATGCTCTGGAAATGATGGAAAAAGAAAATCCGATATTACGAATTAAGCAGGATATTTTTTTATACGTAAATGAATTTTTATTTGAAGGAATAAAAAAAAAAGGGGGATAAGAAAATGATGACGCAAATTTTTCTTCAACTTACAGAGATTTATTGTCTTCACTTCGTTACGTGACATTTTCAATCATACCCTTGACTTGATTTATATAAACCTCAGGAACTTTATTGATTCTCATCTCATCGCACTTTCGTTCGATGGCTTCACGCAATTTTTTCTTTCTCATCTCAACCTCGGCTCTCATAGCTGTACCCTCCTCGAATGTTTTTCTTCGGGCGTCGATACGCTCACGCTCTTTCTCATTCACTTGCCGTAGAATTTCACTTCTGTGTCGACGCGCCTGTCGTTCTCGAGCCTCGCGCACTTTTTCATCACGACAAATTGCATCTCGCTGAACGTTTAATATCTTCTCAAATTCACGCTTATCTCGCTCCATCTCCAAAGCTTGCATCATCTTACGACCATAAATCTGTTCCTTTCTTGCTTCTTCCATTTTTTTTTGTTTTTCGGCACGTTTTATCGCTTCCTCTTTCTCCCTCTGTCGCCAATCACGCTCAACTTGTTCCTGCACCCTTGCGGCATTCAATTCGTCGATTTGAGCCTGAAAAATATAAAAAATACAAAAGTTAAATAATTTTATGTTAAATACGAAATAATTAATGAAAATCCAAAACTATTGTCGATCAGAGAGAGAGAAAACGATACACAAAAGAACATAGACCGTAGTAAGAAAAGCAATTTCATACAAATAATAGATGAATTCACGTAACACCTCGTTTACACGCTACGTTCTTTGGCTCCGTCTAGTTTGCGCAAATAAAACGCACAACAGTTTGTCCAATTTTAAAGACACGCTTTGTTTGAGCAAGTTAAGAGTTTTTGACCTTTACACGCTAACTCTATGGCGCTAAGTAATATGGCGAAATTGTGCGTACGGTCGCCATATTTCCGTCATTTACGTCTTTTTCGCGGAGCTTGTCTATTTGGGTGATGCTATTCCTCGAGCTATGAAAATTTTACCTACCACTTACGAAACTTTAAAACTACTATGAAACTGTCTTTACAAATAACGAGGTGAAAAGTTACGTTTAAGGATAGTTGATTCTAGATTTGGCAAAGATCTACAAAGGTGTTTGATTTTATGGAATTTTCAATTAATTTTCAAAATTTGGATAACGTGTAAAATTAGGCAAATTTGAGACTTTTACACCAAAGAGAAGAAATAAATTTTTAAAAAAGTGTAAATTAAAAGGCGTAATGTATGTGTTTCAAATTACACTTTTTTTGTATAGGTTCGCTATAATTCGGCTGGGTATTCAAAAGCTTACGTCTATGAGAAAGTTAAAATGGAGAAAGCCAGATCTTCATAGAAAATTAAAAAAAAAATGGTCTACGATGAAGTGACTTTCTCGGTTGCACTGGCACATTTCTTAGTCATAATTGTTGTACATTTTAAATGTACAACAATTATGACTAAAAAATGTGTAATCGAGAATCTCTTCAAGTTTTGTAATTTCTTGCTCATACAATTATGACCAAGAAATGTGCAAGTATAAGTTTTTTTTTTAAATGTGATTAAACTTAACCTGAACATCCTGAGCTTGACGAGTTTGCGCAGCAACTCTTTCCTTCTCTCGTTCCTTTCGCAATTTAGCAAGTCTCTGAGCTTCCGCTATTTCGGCCTCTCTTTCCTCTTTGACTCTCTGAAACTCGCGTATCCTTAAACAAAAAACAAAAAAACTTAATAATGACAAACTTTGAGAATCTTAATAAAACTTGAAACAAAAAAAGAAAAAAAAATCAAACCTCATATCCATAACACGGTTTTCCTCGCGTTCCATATCTTTGAAGTGTCTCAATCTTTCATTTCCACCAGCCAATTCTTTCCTGATCAAAGCACTCTCGGCTTCTTTTTTCTGCATTTTCGCAACTTCCTCTTCTTGCCAAGCAATATTGCTTAAATTAATGAGTCTTCCTTCCTCCTGCTTTCTCTCCATTTCCATAATTCGTTGCTCCTCGTTCTCGACTATTTGATTTTTCAATATTTGCGCAAATTGTCGCTTTTTCGCAGCTTCGATCTGTTCTTTCTTCTCTTCTTCTTTGATGCCGATTCTTCTTTCATTCTCCATAATGTCATTCAGTCGTTTCTCTTCTTCGCTGAGCTCACGCTCGATGAGCTTCTTCTCAGCTATCTTATATCGTTAATTTTTTTTTTCCCAATAATTTTCCATTAGTTCCTCATTACTTATTTATTTACCTAGTCTCGCTATCTTACGTTTCATTTATTTTTAAGCAAGGCAATTTCTCATTAATTTATAATTTATTAATTATTTATTCATCAAGTTTTTCTTTGACAGATTTTATCATTTTTTTGCTCAGTATAATTTCCAATTAATTTGTAAATAATAAAAAATGTATTAATTTTTTCTCTACTATATTTCAATTTTTTTTTCTCCCAGTATAATTTCACATTATTATTTTATAGTTTATTGTGAATTTATTTATTTATCCTAATTTTTCTGTATTATATTTCAGTATGGAGTTTCCAATTACCTGAGCATCCCTTATTGCTCTGCATTTAGTCTCGAGAATGAGTCTGTTGCATTTCTGAATTTCTTCCTCTTGCTCGAGCTTGAGATTGTAAGCTCTCTCGAGGAGATGCATTGTTCTTTTCCGTGCTTCAGCCTCAATATCGTCGAGACGAGTTCCTTTTTCTCTCGTCTGTTTCTCTATATCGATTCTTCTTATAGCATCCTTACGAGCCATACTTTCCGCCACAAGACGATCCTTTTCCTTCTCCAGGGCAGCTTCACTTGCCTCGCGTTCTTCCTTCGTCATCAGAGCTTTCGTACCACGCTCACGATAATACTCGTACTCCTTTTTACTTATTATCTTTGGATAAACGTTTCGCTCCTTCGATGGTATTATGCGTTTGCCTCCTTCGCCCATCTATCGACCAGACATTGAATTAATAAGCATATTTATTATAACTGACTGTTATAAATGTTATATTTTTGTTTTGTTTTTTATCGTTCAGTTTTGAATTACCAATGTGTTGAATATGTTAAAATGGAATGAAAATCATATTTGTAAGAAATATCCGAATGTTTGGTTTTTTTTTTTTATGTTTTTGGCATTTTAGTGTTAAATTCGGTGAGAATCTAATTTAAATTTAAATTTTTACTAGACAAGGTTTGAATCTTGTTTTTATTTTAAAAAAAGGCTAACTACCGAATGTTGAGCTACCGAGATGAGATTCGAAAGCGGAAAACGAGTGAAAGGGGCATGAAGATTGAATTTAATGAGGATCGATGTAGGAGTTTATATTTCATAAGAATTCAAATTTGTCAAACAAAATCATCGCAAATGGTTTCTTTTACTATCCGTTAATTGTGGCGGTTTCACAGGAAGTAAACAAAAATCGTCAACATGTATGTAGACGTAGCGGCAATTTATTGAACAACAAAAAATGCCCGGAAGTGATGCATTTTTGTCATTCGGTATTGAAAAGTGATGACTTTACAGGAAGTCGACAAACTATTCACAAATAACTGTTAATCACAGCAATTCTCTTTGTCATATAAAATGGCTGGAAGTATTCATTTTTTTTACCATTCACTATTTCAAAAGTATAGAGCTAAAGGCAGTAGAGACGTTTTTGCAACGCACGCCCGTTCTACCTATCATTTGAAATATTTCCTTATTCATGTATATATATGTAGATATGCTTATGCTTTGTCAGGTTCGAACCAAAGCTAGAAAATACTAGAAACAGTGTTCGCTGGTAAGCGCTTTACATATTCGATTCGATGCAGGCTCTAGCATTCGAACAGAAGAAAGTCGCAGTTAAATGACACAAGAGACTTTTAACGTACAATCAAATCTTTGACTATGCAGAGAAAAATACTATGTAATTCCTTACAAAGAGAATTATCGATCGTCACCATTGGCTTATACATCTATATAGGGTATTTCCGCTAAATCGAACTTACATTTACGTGTTCCAATTTTCCTGAAATACGCAGTTAATTGACAACAGAGACTTTTAACGTATAATGAAATCTTTGACTACGCAGAGAGAAAAACGATGTAATCCCTTATGTCCGGTTTCTTTACCTCTGGATAAAATATATCTTCTGGATATCCTATACCAGAAGAATTTTGGTTTATTCGACGGATAACTGTATCTGCTAGATAAACCCGGGTGAACAAATCGAGCATCAGAAAGAGAATTATCGATTGTCACAATTGGCATACATATCTATATAGGGTATTTCCGCTAAATCGAACTCACATTTACGTGTTCCAATTTTTCTGAAATACGCAGTTAATTAACAAAAGAGACTTTTAACGTACAATCAAATCTTTGACTACGCAGAGAGAAAAACGATGTAATCCCTTATGTCCGGTTTCTTAACCTCTGGATAAAAGATTTCTTCTGGATATCCTATACCAAAAGCATTTTGATTTATCCTACGGCAGATAATTTTTTTCCAGAGGTGAAGAAAACCGACCATTAGTGAAACTTTTTTTTTTAAGTTCTTTTGATATCTGAAAGATGTGTCAATTTTGAAGGCAGATCCCACGTTAGTTTATAAATTACAATATATATATATATTTCAATAATACCTCTTTCCCATCATAGGCCGTTGCACGTTTCAAGTGTATCGGTCTGTTTTTCAGCGTGTGGTTGCAAACCGAGGGTGAATGAATTGTGTATTCTCCGGTTGAAAACTTGAAACCCGAGGGCGAGGCTCGACTCAGTCGGGCATCCGCTGTTTTTGGGGCTATTCTGGACATTTTCAAAAAATCAACAAAAAAAAAAATCAAAATCGCGAGAAATTAAATAACCTTCAATGAGAAAAACCGCCAAGAGAGTCTCGTGGGCATATTGCGACTGTCAAAAGACTGATGTTTTTTTCGACTCCCATACAATGCACACATATATATACGTGTTTTATAATACGAAATCATCGCGATGCCAACCGCGACGTTGCTCGTATATCGCGTGCAGTAACGTTCACGTTGTTTGCTCGATACGAATCGAGCAACAAGGTGGGTAGAAACGCTACTACGATCGATCGGTTCTGGGGAACACCATCTATACCATTGTGGGAAGACAAAAGAGCGTTGGATTTGCGTATCTAGCTAGAGCCTCAACAACTGTTCGGTTCAGCACAAGAAGACTTTTCTCTTATTATAGTATGTATAGTCGTCGGTTAGGAATATACGGTGAGCGTTTCTACGACGATTATTGTACGAACTATCAATCGGTCGACCAGCTATTTCTGGCACTTCCGGGACAGTATCTATCAACGACTCTTGCAAGAAATCATAAAAGTCCGATCGCGGAAATTGTAATTTTTTTCTTTTTCATACGAAAAATATTACACTTTTCGAAACGAAAAAGTTCGATGGTAAGTGCTATGCTCGTAATAGGTTGTACGAAAATTATTTTTAGGAGGATCTCGATGATTAATTTTGACCTGGTTTATAAGGTCAGTGAAATAGTAGTAAATCGCGAGGGAGGATATTATCGTATAAGGTTTGCATGGGCGAGAAGGAGCGATGGAGAATGAAATTCAGCGGGCATTGCGGGTCATGCTTATTGGGAGAGATTTATAAAAGATATCGAAATTTTTAGAATTGTGGTGTCTTTCAAAATTCAAACTAACGATAAGATATAGATTCAGGCTTGTTTTATCTACGTAGATGGCCAGGAGAATGTTTTATGAAGAATAATATATTTCGCTTCGTTTTACATTACAAGAAACGGATAGCTTTTAGATAGTTAGCAAAGTTTCATTAACTCAGAGATTTTAGTAAAAGTGATTAATCTTTTCTTTCTTCATTAAATATTAATTTGAAACTTTATTAAAGTGGAAACGTTGATATTATAGTCAGGTTGACAAGTGTTCCATGCTAATTGAGCTTTCGGAGTTGCTCAATTGCAAAGAATGGCTCAGCCTTATCTGGAGCTTTTGATGGAAATCAATGAAAACGAATTTTCGAGTTTTCTCGACCGTTTATTTTGTTTCTTCTTTGGCCCTGAACTTGACGCCACTGAGCTTTTTTCTCCCGTTACTCATTGATCGCATTGCACAAAAATACACTGGTGACCATTCAAATTGCAAAACTTGTAGTTAAGGACTCTATCTATATGTTGCAATTTGAATGGCCACCAGTGTAAAAAAACACGTACAAGGTGTTACACGCCTACTGTGACGTATTTTTTGTTAATTACCGGAGAAGTCGATTCGAGAATAAATAAATTCGTGATCGTTATCAATGCGAAAGCGCATAGAGTATTTTTGCCCGACTACAGCGAAGCCAAAAGAAGGGTAATCTTTTTATAACTACGCTTTTTCAAAAACACGCTGTAAAATCTCACCGCGAATTAATTAATTCAAGAATCTGCAGAATGCAGATTTTTTGTCTCACGAGGGTAATACTGATGACTTTCAATCAAAGCTTCCAAAACATAAACTGCATATAGTAGAAACGGTCTGTGACCCAAACCATCAATGAAAACACGTGTTGAATTTAACTCTACAACGGTGCACATCCTGGGCGTACCCATTAACGGTACACTGGGGTAACGAGTTACTTTACGACTGTTTCAGCGTCCTATTTTTTTCATAATTGCCATAGCAACTTTTAAAATCCACCATTTTTTTCGAAAGATCATAAGGGATCGAGTGATGTATATATTTTTTCAATTTGATGAATTTAAAATAAAGAAAAATACTTTTTGAATCTATCAAAACTGCTGAAATTTCGAAAAAGTCCACATTTTCGATGGAATGTTGAGTAACGAGTTTCCCCAATGTACCGTTCTAGGCTCAATTTCACTAGCACACTCAATACGAAGTTGTAAATTAGTTAATGTGTTAACCCCTTGACTGTGAATGAAACATATATGGGAGGAAAAAAGTCGTGTCCACTTATGCGTTGTGACACATCGCCGCACTGCTAAGGGGGTAAAGAATAATATATTTAAAATATTGTAATAATTATTCATTACGAAAAATACGGACGCTTGTCAATAATAATCAATAATTTCTCGTCTAACAATGAACGAGAAATTATTGATAGACAAAAAATTGAGAAACAACAAAATGATGACTCGACTCCTGACAACTGTCGACGAAGAGACAATTTGACGTGATTATACGATCGTATAAAGCTATAAAAAGTCTTGGACGAAAAATGAAGGAGTCAAGACGTGTCATGAGAGATAATAAACTGTTAAACTTATTTCTTCTAGTTTTTGAATAACGTTGGCTCCTTTTTCCGAGTAATACCACACTATTTTTATTATTTATATCAATATTAATCATTTCGCTACCGCGATCCTCTTTGCTGGAACGCTTTCGCTGAACGAGACGCCGCGCCAAAAGTGTACACGTTGCATTCGGACAATTTTCAGCGTTTGGGGCTAGGATGAATGTACCAGTGAATGAACGCTTAAGATTCAGCTCCAGTGAATGATCACTCGTGTTAAAATCACTATGTGCAGATATAATTCGTGTGAAGTATTTATACACTGGGCCCTGTTCATTTACTGGTGCACTTATCCTAGCCCCAAACGCTGAAAACTGTTCGCGTGCAACGTGTACACTTTTGCCGCGGCGTCTTTACGCCTAAACAACGCCGTTTTGACAATGTCTTGTGTATGTGGCATTTTTTGAAGATAAGAGCAACTGTAGTCGCTCGTTGTAGCGAAAGAGTTAATGATTTTTTTTGTCACAAATTTCACGTTACAGGCTGCAAGGTTGAAAGTAACCTGACCCTTTTAACCTTGACCTACTGTGACTAAAAAATATATCGCTGAGTTCGATATTCCGATCGCGAAAAAAATTCAGTATTACTGTTTTTATGCAATAATGTCCCGGGCAATGCAAAATTTTGAATATGAAAAGTAAAAAACTTATGTACGGGCCGAGATTTTTGCGCCCTTAAATATTTTCCGACGCAGGCTCTGCAAGCCCGTAATCTACCCCTGAATCCATGGTGGTCACCATGAAATCAAATAATATACTATCGCTATTCCTTAACTTTTTCGGGAAGTTGTATAACACAAATGCTCATAGAGCTGAATGGAAACTTTATGTTGACAATTTCATACCATCATTTTGACCGATTCCGATGGATAAAAAAGGCTATTGCGACATGATTACCAGGAAAATGGGGTAATGATGGTCACCACGAAATCACATGGTATATCCTGTTTATGTTTACAAGCTTCTGATTCTTATTGTTTCCGATTAATTAAAATGGCTGGCCTCGTGGATACCACGACAGTAGGACAATGATGGTCACCGCGAAATCACATGATATCCTGTCGTTATTGTTAAACTTTTCCCGTAACATTATGGACAAATAATTACTTTCTAGTAAGTATTTGTACATAATCTTGTACATTTCCTAATGAAAATTTCGTGGCTATTTGTTGATCAGCGCATTTTTATTGTTCGTCATGACAAAAATTGGCTTGCCTCGTGATTACATGAAAAGTGGGGTAATGATGGTCACTACGAAATCACGTTGTATCTTTATTCCATATTTTCATATTTATTCGTAAGGCATTAATGAACTGTTCCGATATACATATGTACTATTGGGTTGGCCAAAAAGTCATTGCATTTTTTTCTAATGGATGGACGTACATTTCTTGAAATATAACTTCTTCATTTCAAACCGCAAATTCATTATATAATTTCACAGCTGACAGTTTAAGCTTGTTTTAGAAACGTTTTAGATAACGATTGTTAAAATTGCCTTTGATTTACACAGAAAAAATGCAATGACTTTTTGGCCAACCCAATAAATTAAAAAAGTTACCGGAAATGAGCGATGAGCAGGAGCATTATATCGCGATAAGCAACTATTCCAGGAACTTTTTGAACCTGCTACGTATTTTAGTCTGAATGTTTATAAATAAATGAAAGCGTTAGGTTGAGTGCTTTATCGAGCCATTTCTACACTGTTTGTAATTGCTACAATAGGCCGACCATACGTTTGCACGCAATAATCGGGGTAACGACCTCTCTCTCTCTGGCTTGCACCACTCATTAAATTTGCAAAATCCATTTGTTTGCCAATAATTTTACGTTTTCGGCATTTCATCGTTGACACGAAAAGGGTACATTTGGACATACGTCTCGACAAGATAAAGTTATAATTTGTTTAAAATAATATATATATACGAATTCTTCGTTAAGTGACCATCATTACCCCATTATTTCCTAAAGGGTGCTATATCCTCGTGAAAAAATCATCGAGGGAGAAAATGAAGACTTACTCGGATGATAAGAGAGCAATATGCATTCTGGGGTTGTGTATGGCTCTTGGTGGAGACCTGCAGCATTTATGATGCGAAGGGGGTGGTTTGTGGTGAACGGCGCGACGTTTCACCTGCTGCTATTGCTCCGCGTGCCCCTTCCACCTCCCTTTTCCTGCCCCATTGTCATTGTCGTTGTCGTAGTCTGGTCGCACGAGCGAGGATCGAAAAGTTTTTCGAACGATGGACATGGCGTGTGTGCTCCGGTGAACTCGAGGCGGGGAAAAGAGAAGTAAAAAAAAAAGGAAAAAAAAAGAGGAAAACACCGTGCATGTCGTACGTGGCTGTGCTGCATTCGCCAGGCAAGTGGCGAGATAGATTAAACGAAAGGTATACGAGGGTGTGCTGGCCATATATATATATATATATATATGTTTATGTGGAAAAATGGGATGGCGCGTATTACACCCCAAGTTATCATTTTTTTTTCTTCTTCTTCGAACGCGCTCTTGTCACAAATACTCAAATTATCGGGGTGTCTTTTTTTTATTAGTAGCGACTATCCGAGGGAAAGATAAATGTACAAATTGGCTAATAATGGGTATTAACATTTTTTTCTATCGATTTTGAGATCATTATTATTTTTTAATTCATCCATATTACACTTTAAGTTTTTCTTTTTTAAAGAAACGTAAAAAGAATATCGTCAATTTTTTCATGTTTATGTGGAAAAATGGGGTGGCGCGTATTACACCTTAAGTCATCATTTTTTTTTCTTCTTCTTCGAACGCGCTCTTGTCACAAATACTCAAATTATCGGGGTGTCTTTTTTTTATCAGTAGCGACTATCCGAGTGAAAGATAAATGTACAAATTGGCTAATAATGGGTATTAACATTTTTTTCTATCGATTTTGAGATCATTATTATTTTTTAATTCATCCATATTAAGTTTTTCGTTTTTTTTTCTTTTACGGAACGCATTGCCATTACAAATAACGAAATATAAAGGTGTCTTATTTTCATCAATATTATATAATAGTCTGCCGCTAACTATCGGAATATTGGTTGTATATTTTTTATATATATTGACGAAAAATAAACGTAAAAAGAATATCGTCAATTTTTTCATGTTTATGTGGAAAAATGGGGTGGCGCGTATTACACTTTAAGTCATCATTTTTTTTTCTTCGATGACGCTCCTGTTAAAAATACTCAAATTATTGGAGTTTTTTTTATCAGTAGCGACTATCCGAGGAAAAGATAAATGTAAAAATTGGCTAATAATGGGTATTGACATTTTTTTCAATCGATTTTGAGATCATTATTTTTTTTCAATTCATCCATATTACACTTTAAGTTTTTCTTTTTTTTTTCTTTTACGGAACGCTTTGCCATTACATATAGCGAAATTTAAAGGTGTCTTATTTTCATCAATATTAATTATTGGAGGGGAAATAAATGGAAAAGTCTGCCGCTAACTATCGGAATATTAGTTGGATATTTTTTATATATATTGAAGAAGAATAAACGTAAAAAGAATTTCGTCAATTTTTTCATGTTTATGTGGAAAAATGGGGTGGCGCGTATTACACCTTAAGTTATCATTTTTTTTTCTTCTTCGAACGCGCTCTTGTCACAAATACTCAAATTATCGGGGTGTCTTTTTTTTATCAGTAGCGACTATCCTAGGAAAAGATAAATGTAAAAATTGGCTATTAATGGGTATTAACATTTTTTTCTATCGATTTTGAGATCATTATTTTTTTTTAATTCATCCATATTACACTTTAAGTTTTTCTTTTTTTTTTCTTTTTCGAAAAGCGGTCGATGCGAGACTTTCCACATGTGTATGTGGAAAGTTTCCACATACAGTAGACCTTCCAAAATTGAAACCAAAAATGTTTAAGCGATTATATGATTAATGTCAATTAATGTTATTAATCTTATTAATTACTCGGCTAAGCTCTGAAAAGATGTCGATACGAGACTTCCCACATATGTATGTATGTGGAACTTACCACATATGTATGTGGAACTTTCCACATATGTATGTGGAACTTTCCACATATGTATGTGGAACTTTCCACATATGTATGTGGAACTTTCCACATATGTATGTGGAACTTTCCACATATGTATGTGGAACTTTCCACATATGTATGTGGAACTTTCCACATATGTATGTGGAACTTTTCACATATGTAACTCGACTAAGCTTTGAACTTACCACATATGTATGTGGAACTTTCCACGTATGTATGTGGAACTTTCCACATATGTATGTGGAACTTTCCACATATGTATGTGGAACTTTCCACATATGTATGTGGAACTTTCCACATATGTATGTGGAACTTTCCACATATGTATGTGGAACTTTCCACATATGTATGTGGAACTTTCCACATATGTATGTGGAACTTTCCACATATGTATGTGGAAATTTCCACATATGTATGTGGAACTTTCCACATATGTATGTGGAACTTTCCACATATGTATGTGGAACTTTCCACATATGTATGTGGAACTTTCCACATATGTATGTGGAACTTTCCACATATGTATGTGGAACTTTCCACATATGTATGTGGAACTTTCCACATATGTATGTGGAACTTTCCACATATGTATGTGGAACTTTTCACATATGTAACTCGACTAAGCTTTGAACTTACCACATATGTATGTGGAACTTCCCACATATGTATGTGGAACTTTCCACGTATGTATGTGGACTTTCCACATATGTACGTGGAACTTTCCACATATGTATGTGGAACTTACCACATATGTGTGTGGAACTTTCCACATATGTATGTGGAACTTACCACATATGTGTGTGGAACTTTCCACATATGTATGTGGAACTTTCCACATATGTATGTGGAACTTTCCACATATGTATGTGGAACTTTCCACATATGTATGTGGAACTTTCCACATATGTAACTCGACTAAGCTCTGAAAAGATGTCGATACGAGACTTCCCACGTATATATGTATGTGGAACTTACCACATATGTATGTGGAACTTTCCACAAATGTAACTCGACTAAGCTTTGAAAAGCTGTCGATACGAGACTTTCCACATTGTATGTGAAACTTTACATGTATGTGATGTGGAACTTTCCACATATGTTTGTGGAAAGTTTCGTATCCACAACTTTTCAAACCTTAGCCGAGTGATTAATAAGATTAATAACATTAATTGACATTAATTATATAAACTCTTAAAGGTTTAAACTCTTACAGGTTTAAAAAAATTACAATTCTTTGAATTTGTGAAAATTATCCTTTCACTCTCTAGCTCGAACAAATTTTAAGTAATCCCAGCTATAATTTATTGCATTACCCCCCACCACCACTAAAGTGACAGGTCGAAAATGTCGGTGTCTCAAAAAAATTTCTGACTTCTCCACGCTTTCCAGATTTCCAGGTTGAGATTTAAAAAATCAAGAACTCGGGACAAAGTGCAATGTTAATATTTATTGTAAATGATCGAGGACTATAGAAAACGATTTCCCAATATGAAAAATCCAGATTATCCAGATCATTATTATCCAGATTATTTGAAAAAATTGTAATTTCGCCGCAGTAGTTGTTAATTGAGTTACGTTGAGTTTTTCACAAAAATTGCTCGTTTCAATATTTCACCTGGTGAAAAATTAAAAATTGCATTATAATTTTCAGGTTCTGTGGTCAACAGGGCAGAAAAGAGGAAATTACACTAAGAAAATGGGCCAAAGAGTGAAAAAGCGGGTCAGCAGTGGATGGCCAGGACGTGTGGATGGATGGATTGACAAATGGGGCAGAAAAAGAAGAAATCAAGGCCAATTTCGGTAGGCATAAAAGGCGAAGCTAGGTCAGAAGGCAGATGGACAATATTTTGAAAATTGAGACTAGAATTGATTTTTCTCATTAGTAGCAAAAATTTAATAGAGTATTTACAAGAGAACAATATACTGAGACGTGGGAAAATGTAAAACGTAAATTGTGAAAAATGAAAATGGAAGGATGGGATTGAAAACAAACATAATAATAATGTTTAGTGGGACCGTTGAAACTGGTAATTTACGAAAAGAATGAAGTTGTCTGGAAGAACAATTTTGAGTGAGGAAAAAGAAGTAGAAAGAACGAATAACTTGTACCAGATTGATATTGGATCATAATTGTAAATTATAATCAGCTGTTGCTTGCAGCTTCGCACGTGTTGAATCAGTGGAAAAACATTTTACCCCTTTTTACCCCGTTAGGGGTTAAATTTTGGAAAATCCTTTCTTTGCAAATGCTTACGTCGTATAAGGAACCTAACTGACAAATTTCAAGTTTATAGGCTTTATAGTTCCGGAGATTTCGAGATGAGTGAGTCAGTGGTATTTTGGCTTATTATAGATTATCAAGAGACGTGGCAGCGTCTCGATGCCAAGTAATTAAAAAGAAAAGTTAAAAGTGACCCTCATTACCCCGAGTTGGCTACGCGAAATAAAATTGTCTGATAAGACCATTATTATACTGTATGCGACATACGATATATTTTACACTACAATGGAAATACGAGGGTGGTCAAGGGAGGGGGTGAATTGACGAGCATAAATGTGAAAAGAACGTATCTCGTATAATTATTGATGAGGGAAGGACAACCGGAATATTTTGATGCAATAACGTACGAAATTAACCCTAGACAGTTAGACTGTCTAGGGTTAAATCTAGAGTGCTTAGAACCAGCAATGATTGACGCTGACTTCTGCCTCGTCTATTAAAGTTTAATTATAAATAATAATTCTTTTTTCGTTTCAAATTAACCCTAGACAGTTAGACTTTCTGGGTGTTAAATTTAGAGTGTTTCGAACCAACAATGATTGACGCTGACTTCTGCTTCGTCTATTCAAATGTTAATTCATTTTTATCTCAAATTAACTCTAGATAGTTAGACTTTCTGGGTATTAAATTTAGAGTGTGTCGAATTCATTTTTGTGTCAAGTTAACCCTAGACAGTTCGACTTTCTGGGTGTTAAATTTAGAGTGTTTCGAACCAACAATGATTGACGCTGACTTCTGCCTCGTCTATTAAAATGTCAATTAAAAATGATAATTCATTTTTATTTCAAATTAACCCTAGACAGTTAGACTTTCTGGGTGTTAAATTTAGAGTGTTTCGAACCAACAATGATTGACGCTGACTTCTGCTTCGTCTATTCAAATGTTAATTCATTTTTGTTTGAAATTAACCCTAGATAATTAGACTTTCTGGGTATTAAATTTAGAGTGTGTCGAATTCATTTTTGTGTCAAGTTAACCCTAGACAGTTCGACTTTCTGGGTGTTAAATTTAGAGTGTTTCGAACCAACAATGAATGACGCTGACTTCTGCCTCGTCTATTAAAATGTTAATTAAAAATGATAATTCATTTTTGTTTCAAATTAACCCTAGATAGTTAGACTTTCTGGGTATTAAATTTAGAGTGTGTCGAATTCATTTTCGTGTCAAGTTAACCCTAGACAGTTAGACTTTCTGGGTGTTAAATTTAGAGTGTTTCGAACCAACAATTATTGACGCTGGCTTCTGCCTCGTCTATTAAAATATTAATTAAAAATGATAATTCATTTTTGTTTCAAATTAACCCTAGACAGTTAGACTTTCTGGGTATTAAATCTAGAGTGGTTCGAATTCATTTTTTTTAAATATAAATAATAATTCATTTTTGTTTCAAGTTAACCCTAGACAGTTAGACTTTCTTGACATACCCATCAAAGTCTGTCTAGGGTGAAAGTAGTGTAGTAGAATGGTATAAATTTTTCATTCTGATCAATAAAGTTTGATTTTGATTAAAAAACGTCTCAGGGTTTTAATGCCAGTATTAAAAATGTTCCAAAACATCGAGAAACGAATTAAAATAAATATTGTCTATGAATCCGCGTGTCTGTTATGGAGAAAATTTAAACTTTTGTAACTCTAGTACGGCTTGAATTATTGCATCCAGAAAAAAAATTTGAGACACCTTTCATATCGATGAATTTCGTTGAAATTTATAGAGATTTGATGAAAATTTGAAATTTTTCAAAAATAAGTTCGCTCTTAGCTTGATCAATTTTCGAGCTATCGGACAATTTTTTTTTACAGCAATGGAGAATGAACAGTATTGAGTCTAAAATTAATCAATCGTTGCATTCAGATTTTTTGAAATTTTGAATTTTTGGAAAGAAATTGGATAATACCCTTTTTTTACTTCAGATTTATTTTCAGTTTTTGATACTAAATTTTTCCCATTATGAGTTTATGAGTTTTCACGAAAATTTACCGAGGAATTTTCATTTTATAAAATTTTCCATAATTGAAAAAAATTGAACAACAATCAAATCCAAATAAATCTTAAACTATCTAACTGAAATGGGGAGAGGGGGGGATCAGAAAATAAAAAATTGCACATTGCTTGTCGTTATTTCCACTCATTTACAAAATTTTCTCTGCGAGGAGGCCCAGCCCTTGGGGTAAAATTGCGAGGAAGCAATGCGTACATTTAATTTGCATATTTTTTTCGATTGGGTCGATATGAAGAAATTTCATAATAGGTCGAAAATGCAGGGTGATACAAAGGGATGGAGTGGACGAGAGTGAAAGGGGTCGACAGAAAAGGGGAAGAAAGGCGACGCGACAGGTTGTGGGAAGAGAAGGGTGATGATGAGGGTTGTTAGTCCTCAAGGGAAATAAATGTATTTACATTCAAAAATATATTATGAAATTTATAAGATTGGGAGGTGGAAAAATTGCCAAAGAAATAGAAAATTAAGATGGGGACTAGATGTGGGAAAGGCAGATAGCGCGATATTATATTAAATATTGTATTTTATATAGAGTGATATGAAGGTGTTAATTTTTATATATAGAGTCATATAAAGGAGAGTGTTATGGAGGAAAATTGTTAGAAGGTTGTTAGTAAAATCCAGAAGACGCCATACAATGGAATAAAAATTATTTATCTATCTATAAGATTGGGACGTAAAATATTTTTCGAATTATCTTAAAAATGACAGCATCCTGCGAATAATCAAAGAAAAAGTAGGAAGAAATGAGATTCCATGAAGAAGTGTATGAAATAATGACAGGGATGAAGCGACGATAAAAATTGTATGAATGTCAAAAAAGGGGACGGAGTTCATCGGTAAGGGAAGACCAGATGATTTTTTTACAAATTGTACAAAGAATTGTAAAAGGTGGAAGAGAATAATAGAATTAAATTTATGGGTTTCATAATTTCCATGTATGATAAAATTAACTTAACTGTAATATTGTTCATTATACTATCGGGCATTTAGACAGAAATATAAACATCGATGATGAAAAATACCATAAGGGATGGTCCAATCTATTCTGTCGTCGATTATTCTTTCCGACGTAAAAGTCTAAATAATTCAAAAATTTGTATTTTTCTCTCGGTGCTGGTTTTTGTCCCAGAAGCTTTTCATTTTTTTAAGGTAAAAATGGCTCGTTTCTTCTGGGGAAAATCGGTTTTTACTGTTTTCCCTGGAAGTTTATGGCATTTTAAAAATAAAAACTGAATATTAGAGTGAAATATCGAGGAGATGAAAATCAAATTTATTTATCGAGCCGAATATATTTTTTATTCAGATAATTGAGGTGAATTGACAAAAAAAAAATGCTATATAGTATAATAACAATAGTTACGATCAATGGTGTTCCAAGTAAGATTATTATTTCATATTCATTGTCCATCTGGACTTGTGTATCGCTTTTATTTATTTATTTGAAATTGAGTTTATCAGCATTTGCATCACATAGTGATTGTATTCCTTTTTTGCTCCCAGAAGATCTCATTGGACCAGAATTTTCTTGAGGAAATATGGTCATGCCGTATTAGCTTGGATGAGATATTGATCGATTCTATATTACATTCGAACATAGCCCTGGGTATTCCACGAGATATAATCCTTTCATTTATTTATGTGGCTGCAAAAAAACTTAATAACGAATGCAATGAGACTTGACCGAGCTCAGCCAACTGAATTTTTTTTCAAAAGTGGTTTCATCGTTATTAATTCCAAAATGGCACGAGGGCATATGTACATCCAGGCAATATTTTATACCTGCGTGCTTTTTCTAGCAGATGAGCTCTAACGACTTTTTTTTCTCCACAAATATAAATGAAACTTCATTTTCCAGTTTTCATCGTGGAAACTTTTTGTATTTCCCATTATGGTCGAAATGACTCGTTTGAATATAACAAAGTTTTTTCGTAAATATGGAAATGATTATATACAAAAAATTATTACGAGGGTCACGTGATCGTTATGACATATATTTTACGAAATATATCAATCGTTACGACAAATCTGGCATGTGGCACAATAAAATTTAATATTAAATACTATGTAGGAGGGGAGTATGCAAGGCATTATTACAATATAAAATGTTAATAAAAACGATAATTTTCGGACACGAGATTCATGTAATTATTGCTCCAATATTTCGTATAAAAAGGACTCAGTGGACGTCATATATACGCGATATAATTTTTTTTGGAATGAAATGACGACATCTTCTCATTTAATTAAGCATGGCAAAGTCGTCACTCATTTATTTAGATGACTATCTGCTGCCCGCTGCTTCACACGCGTTCAATCGGTGTAAAAACGTTTTATCCCTTTTTAACCCCTTAAGGATTGAATTTCGAAAAATCTCTTCTTAGTGAATACGTAGATCATAGAAGGAATGTACTCTCCAAATTTCATGTTTCTACGACCAGGGGTTGAGGCTGGGGGTTGATATGTCAGTCATCTTTTTCTTTTATATATTAAAAAGATTTTTGTACTTTACGATCAGGTACTTTTTATCAAAACGTTTAATCAATTTGCTTTGGAGTACAGCAGACTTTTCGGAAAAAGGGCTTAGCAAAGTTTCGAATATAGAACCAACTTGATACAGAGAGACGATTCGACTTTTGCGAGATTCGATTTGAAATTGGTGCGAGATATAGCGTGACGATTCAATTACTAGGAGCGGACTTCCGCTTTTATAATAATCTCTCCCTTACATAATCGATTTTAATGAGTCTTCGTATGACTTTATATGAACAATGGCCGCGCTTTTGTCCATATGCCTTAATATTAATGCATTATAAAATTAGTGCTAGTTTAAGTGCTTTAATATTAGTTCTAGTTTTAGTGCTTTAATGTTAGTGCTAGTTTAAGTGCTTTAATATTAGGTCTAGTTTTAGTGCTTTAATGTTAGTGCTAGTTTAAGTGCTTTAATATTAGTTCTAGTTTTAGTGCTTTAATGTTAGTGCTAGTTTAAGTGCTTTAATATTAGTTCTAGTTTTAGTGCTTTAATATTAGTGCTAGTTTAAGTGCTTTAATATTAGTTCTAGTTTTAGTGCTTTAATACTAGTGCTAGTTTAAGTGCTTTAATGTTTGTTGAAAGTGTCGTCGATTGCACAATTTCAATCGAGTCGATACTGAATAATTAATTAATGTTTGTACTTTCCGATCAGGTACTTTTTATCATATAAAAAAGGATTTATCAAAGTTTCGAATATAGAACCAACTTGATACAGAGGGACGATTCGATTTTTCGAGATTCGATTTGAAATTGGTGTGAGATATAGCGTGACGATTCAATTACTGGGCGCGGACTTCCGCTTTTATAACAATCTCTCCCTTACATAATCGATTTTAATAAGTCTTCGTATGACTTTATATGAACAATGGCCGCGCTTTTGTCCATATGCCTTAATATTAATGCATTATAAAATTAGTTCTAGTTTTAGTGCTTTAATGTTAGTGCTAGTTTAAGTGCTTTAATATTAGTTCTAGTTTTAGTGCTTTAATGTTAGTGCTAGTTTAAGTGCTTTAATATTAGTTCTAGTTTTAGTGCTTTAATGTTAGTGCTAGTTTAAGTGCTTTAATATTAGTTCTAGTTTTAGTGCTTTAATATTAGTGCTAGTTTAAGTGCTTTAATGTTTGTTGAAAGTGTCGTCGATTGCACAATTTCGATCGCGTCGATACTGAATAATTAATTAATGTTTGTACTTTCCGATCAGGTACTTTTTATCATATAAAAAAGGATTTAGCAAAGTTTCGAATATAGAACCAACTTGATACAGAGGGACGATTCGACTTTTGCGAGATTAGATTTGAAATTGGTGTGAGATATAGCGTGACGATTCAATTACTAGGAGCGGACTTCCGCTTTTATAATAATCTCTCCCTTACATAATCGATTTTAATGAGTCTTCGTATGACTTTATATGAACAATGGCCGCGCTTTTGTCCATATGCCTTAATATTAATGCATTATAAAATTAGTGCTAGTTTTAGTGCTTTAATATTAGTTCTAGTTTTAGTGCTTTAATGTTAGTGCTAGTTTAAGTGCTTTAATATTAGTTCTAGTTTTAGTGCTTTAATGTTAGTGCTAGTTTTAGTGCTTTAATATTAGTTCTAGTTTTAGTGCTTTAATGTTAGTGCTAGTTTAAGTGCTTTAATATTAGTTCTAGTTTTAGTGCTTTAATATTAGTGCTAGTTTAAGTGCTTTAATATTAGTTCTAGTTTTAGTGCTTTAATATTAGTGCTAGTTTAAGTGCTTTAATGTTTGTTGAAAGTGTCGTCGATTGCACAATTTCGATCGCGTCGATACTGAATAATTAATTAATGTTTGTACTTTCCGATCAGGTACTTTTTATCATATAAAAAAGGATTTAGCATAGTTTCGAATATAGAACCAACTTGATACAGAGGGACGATTCGATTTTTCGAGATTCGATTTGAAATTGGTGTGAGATATAGCGTGACGATTCAATTACTAGGAGCGGACTTCCGCTTTTATAATAATCTCTCCCTTACATAATCGATTTTAATGAGTCTTCGTATGACTTTATATGAACAATGGCCGCGCTTTTGTCCATATGCCTTAATATTAATGCATTATAAAATTAGTGCTAGTTTTAGTGCTTTAATATTAGTTCTAGTTTTAGTGCTTTAATGTTAGTGCTAGTTTAAGTGCTTTAATATTAGTTCTAGTTTTAGTGCTTTAATGTTAGTGCTAGTTTAAGTGCTTTAATATTAGTTCTAGTTTTAGTGCTTTAATGTTAGTGCTAGTTTAAGTGCTTTAATATTAGTTCTAGTTTTAGTGCTTTAATATTAGTGCTAGTTTAAGTGCTTTAATATTAGTTCTAGTTTTAGTGCTTTAATATTAGTGCTAGTTTAAGTGCTTTAATGTTTGTTGAAAGTGTCGTCGATTGCACAATTTCGATCGCGTCGATACTGAATAATTAATTAATGTTTGTACTTTCCGATCAGGTACTTTTTATCATATAAAAAAGGATTTAGCATAGTTTCGAATATAGAACCAACTTGATACAGAGGGACGATTCGATTTTTCGAGATTCGATTTGAAATTGGTGTGAGATATAGCGTGACGATTCAATTACTAGGCGCGGACTTCCGCTTTTATAATAATCTCTCCCTTACATAATCGATTTTAATGAGTCTTCGTATGACTTTATATGAACAATGGCCGCGCTTTTGTCCATATGCCTTAATATTAATGCATTATAAAATTAGTGCTAGTTTTAGTGCTTTAATATTAACGTGCACAATTTTGAAGATTGGAAACGGAGGGATTTGGGAACTTGACGTAAAAAAAAACTTTGGTATCTCTTCAGCAGTAGTGGATTTTTTTTAACTCGTTAGCGATACTTGTCGCTGACGTTAATTAGTGGCAGCCAATTAGAGAGACGGTCTTAGAGAAACGCGAAGTTCTCATAATTCATCGCATCTCGCTAACGATACGAAAAATCATTGATAGCGAAGAGCCTGCCAAAAATCATTTATAGAGAGTCAGTTGCCCCTACCGAGCAATGAGGAAAAAAAAAAGTACCAAATCCGCTATTTGACGTTATGCAGTTTTGTTTAAAAATATTGATAGTTTCAAATGTGTTCTTCAAGTTACCCAGAAATTTTTTCCAAATTTATCTATAAACAAAAAAAATTTTTAAACAAAAATATTGCAGTGACGATTCTAGAGAAATGCGCAATTCCCATAATTCATCGCTCTCGCTAACGATACGAAAAATCATTGATAGCGAAGAGCCTGCTAATAAGCCTGCCAAAAATCATTTATAGAGAGTCAATTGCCCCTACCGAGCAATGAGGAAAAAAAAAAGTACCAAATCCGCAATTTGACGTTATGCAGTTTTGTTTAAAAATATTGATAGTTTCAAATGTGCTCTTCAAGTTACCAAGAAATTTTTTTCCAAATTTATCTATAAACGAAAAAGATTTTTAAACAAAAATATTGCAGTGACGATTCTAGAGAAATGCGCAATTCATCGCTCTCGCTAACGATACGAAAAATCATTGATAGCGAAGAGCCTGCTAATAAGCCTGCCAAAAATCATTTATAGAGAGTCAGTTGCCCCTACCGAGCAATGAGGAAAAAAAAAGTACCAAATCCGCTATTTGACGTTACGCAGTTTTGTTTAAAAATATTGGAATATCATTTCTCCAATTTTTTTTTTTAACCGTTTTAAATGTGCTCTTCAAGTTACCCACAAGCCTTTTCCAAATCGGTCTATAAACATAAACGATACGATTTAAAAAAAAGAAAGTGGAAATGGTGATTTTTTTTCGTGTTTTTGGACTTTCTTTTTTTTTATCCCGAATATCTCGGAGCTCCTTAATTGTATCGACTTTTTACGATTAAGGGCTTGTTTGTTAACCGATTCTCGATCGATGAAAAAAAAAAAAAAAACTTATATGTATCTACATTAGCTAGAGTAATAAATAAATATTAGCTGGATAATAAATCTGAAAGCGGTTCCCGGCGACTCCACATATGCAAAAAAACAAGTGTGTCTGCCACATATGCAAAAAAACAAGTATATACGGCTGGAATTAAACTCATCGTCTCATTACAAGGCTTTTTAATTCAAATGTAATTCCTCCAAAAAGTCATTATTTTGTCTTTTAAATATTCCCCCCGACTTTGAAAGAAAAAAAAATGCTCAAAAAGACCATCTCTCAGAAACGTAGACGTCTTTCAAGATACGTTGTTTATGGTGGAAACTACGAGGCCAGATTATGACTAGGCAGCCCCCAATTTCAGATATCTCGCCAAGTTCAACAGGAGGGAGGGGGAGAGAGAGAGAGAGAGAGAGAGAACGCGAGAGACGTAAACACGCCACAAAAAGCTCTTCCTTGTGATAAGAAAAAAGTCTCGACCCGCGCAACTTCAACCCACCCCCATATAAATATATCTGTCTATATAGATCTCATATGTTTTCAACCTGCGCATGACCTTTGACCACCACGTGGCGCTGGGAGACAGAGAGATGCACGAGATAGAAAACGTACAGGCAACAAATACCGCATTCGCGAGTCGATCGTCGTCCGTGTGTGACCTCACGAGGAATTCCCATGATTACTTTTCACTTTTTTTTTCTTTTTTTTTACTTTGCTATATCCTGCGGTCTAGTACGCAGGCAGAAACTCCCGTGTATACTTTGCTCTTCGTTATACTTCCTCGCTATATCCGCGATATAAATTATATCCGGAAGTATTAATTCGTTTCAAATATATATTTGGGTTCGTGTGTGAAAAAAAAAAGAAAAAAAAGTTATTTCGTCGTTTTACGACACTTGTCATGTGTTCACTCGGTGAGTATTTATCATTTTTACACAAGTTGAAATATAATATTCAAGCAAAAAGCTTATAACATGTACATATCATATATATATATATATATATATATATATATATATATATATATAACGATTGTAAAACGATTTTGTTACGTGAATACGGCAAGCAACGAATGTGACAATCATTAACTTGGTAATAAAAGTAGATAAAATTTATGTATGCGCGTTTTCAATAAGAACAAAAAAATAAATACACGAGAGCACTTGTGGCCGCGAGATAGAAGTGTGTTTTGCGTTATAGGGACACGTTGCACCTGAAAAGTTGCCCGAGATACAGCCTGATGCGTTCATATGCGCCTCTGCGCCGTGAGTTGGTTTATATTTACACAAACGAGACTTTCAGAAAAAGTTTCGTCACTTATTTCGATGGATAAGTTTTAATTTTTTTATTTTTTCGTAACTAATGTACATCGTCGTAATGACATGTACATAGAGAAGATATATCGACGTAGCATACATACGCACATACGCACATATGAACACATTTTTCTATGTATATATATATATATATTTTTTTTTTTTCTTACTTGGGTATAATGACTCGACGGCTGGCTCTTGACTTATTCAAGAGAAACGTTTGGTGTCTACATATGTATAGCCGAACAAGCGTCTATAGTACATCGTTTATATATATATAGGTCTATATGGCGATGATACGAAGAGGGAAACCCTGATATGCCCGGTATATTCACACAACTGTGGCGCGTCGATGGCACCGACGAACCGGTGAATTATGAAGGACCGAGATAGAGAGAGAGAGAGAGAGAATCATGGAAAAAGGGGTCCCCTACCCCTTGCATCATAATACCAATATCAAATATATATATATATATATATGATATCTCAAGCTTTCTAAAAAGCTTGAAATATAAAGAAAAAATAAGAAAATCTTTTTTTTAATCCTTGACTATATATTTGAAGTAAGTCCTTCCTGATAACTCAGTCGAATTTTTTATCTGACAAATATCGTAATTAATCCTTGAATCCCATCGACGGGTCATTCATATCCACCTAAAATGTATTACCTGAAATTACAGTTAGACTGTGAGGCAGTTTGACATTAAGTAGAAATAGGATACAATTTTTTTTTCAAAATATGAATTGTTTCGTGTAATAGAAGGTTCGAATAATACTCATGATTTTTTTTAAGATTTTTTGGACAAGGCGAAATATTGTTTTAATGTTCCAAACGCGAATGACCCATCGATCAGGTTTCGGGGTTAAATCTCTGCAGTCAAAGGACTTTCTTTCATACACTTCCGGTTGTTTTAGCGTCTCATACTTTGGTATTTATTGCGTTCAATCGACTGCAGAGCCTCAACTGTTATCTTTTAGATACGAAATTTGACCAATTTTTCAGAAAGAAATTATTTCTTTATTTTATCAACACCACATGCAGCAACGTGTAGTTGTGCTACTCCCCTCCACATCCTGGGTCTTTTGGGCCCACTTGACATTTTTATTTAAATATTTTTTTTGCTGTCATGGCGCTAAAAAAAAAACAAAAATATAATTTGACTATATTGGATCATCAGGAAAATTCGTATCGTTTTCCACTTTTCTTCCACTTTCGGTGGCTTCGTTATTTGGGTCTGATTCTTGTTTAGGTTTTTTTTGACCAGTCGGAATTAAAGTCGGAATGTTTTTGATTTTTTTTTTCAAGACACTAAGTATAAGGGTGTTTTTTTCAAAATCCCGGTCATAATTTGACGATTTAAATATTTTAGACAAAAATTTTATCCAGAGAATCGTGGGAACGCAAAATAAATAAGATAAAATTAAGCTCTCTGATCAATAGTTTAGGAGGGTTGAATTTTAAATTTGAAAAAAGCACCCTTACTTTGCGTCTTAATTTTTTTTTTTTTAATCGAGAGGTTCATGAAAGAAGGAAAAAAGTTATCGAACATTAATCTCTCCGTGCGCGTGTTTTGAAAGCATTACATGCCAAAGTTTTCAATCCATGCAAACTACCCTTATGGTGACTTACATTTTGAAAATTAATAAAAAATTGCACCTAAATAATTAAAAAAGGGATCAAAAGGTTCCTCTAAAGTTTGTTTCTCCGAGACATATAGATTAGATGCTATGCCATGTCAAAGTTTATAATTGCAGATGCAAAAATTTTGAAGGTCATATATGATGGACTTGTCGTGGTAATCAATTTTTTTTGTATAAAGTAAATATACAAATAAATAAAATATTTTTTGGTTGGCTGCTCATTATTATTTTATTTGTGCTCCCTGTACCTCGTCACATTTTTATTGCAAACTAGCCATCACATCATCTGCTCAAATTATTGGCATATTCGTCAAAAATTGGCATACTAGCGAGCTGATAGCTGGCGTTTGTCTAATACACACAAACTACACAAAATTAAATCCACCTAGCGTTTTTTTTTTTGGCCAAATTGAAAAAGCAAAATACACCCATCATTTCTAGTTGTTTAATTTTTGTGTAGAATGAATTATACACAAAGCGTTTGTGTATTTTTTTTTTCTGTATAAAGCTGTAAATCTTTGCATAAGCAAAAACTATACTGAAATCGAAAAAAATGATTTCCTTGAAAAACACGATAAAAATAAATATTATTTTTACGCTCTTAACGAGGTCAAACTGAAACGATAATAATTTTATATCGCATAGCTGAGATATTTTTTGCAATAAAACAACTAAATTATTGCACAATGTCACACGATGTGAAAAATCGGTTGTGCACGAAAAAATCATTAAAAAAAAATCCAGACAGGTATTTCTTATTACATGTAAAATAGTGTCTTTTTTGTGTGTAATAATAAATCAGAAATTTGAAATTTTTGAAAAAATTCACAAAAAGTACTTTCAGAGTCAGGAATTTTCTATTAAAGTTGGGGGGGGGGGGGTTCTACCTTCCGTCTGAATTCATGCTGCAAAGTTGACAATATTTTTGTACGATGTTTGATATCCCAAAAAACACCCGTGAAGGATAATTTTTTTTCATAATCAAACAGTGAAAAAATGGTTTTTTTCAGTAAATTAAAGATATCGGCAAATCTGTATGAAATTTTCTTAAATATTTTGTAATAAGAGCGTTAAAGAAATTTTCACACAATTACGAAGAAATAACCGCGTGAGTCATGTTTCTTCATATTATATCGACTTGGTTGAACCATCCAACAACGACGAACCAATTGATGAGTCAGCAAGGAAACAAAAGAGAAAGAAAAAAATAGTACTGAGGAATGGATAAATTAAGGAATGTGGAAAAAAACCCATAAAGTACTTTTATTTAAAGGATCTTTTATTTAAACTCTTATTCGAATCATTACTACGTAATGAAACTACAAAAAATCCAAAAATAAATTAAAATCAATTATTATAGCAAATAAAAATTTAAGTGAAAATCACATAAAGTATTTCAAGCAGAGTTTGGCAATGTTTATTGAGACATTTATTCCAATTATTACAATAACAGAAAAAGAAAAATTGAATCACATTTCTTGATATATATCGACTTGGTCGAAAAACTACCATCCAACAACAACGAACCTATTGATGAGTCAGCAAGGAAACGAAAGAGAAAGAAAAAAAATGTACTGAGGAATGGGTAAATTAAGGAATGTGGAAAAAAACCCATAAAGTACTTTTATTTAAAGGATCTTTTATTTAAACTCTTATTCGAATCATTACTACATAAAGAAATTACAAAAAATCTAAAAATAAATTAAAAACAATTATTATAGCAAAAAAAAAAATAAGTGAAAATCACAAAAAGTATTTTTAAGCAGAGTTTGGCAATGTTTATTGGGACATTTATTCCAATTATTAAATTGGAATAAATGTCTCAGATTTTTTGTACTTTTTGTGTTGTAATCAACAACAGAAAAAGAAAAATTGAATCACATTTCTTGATATATATCGACTTGGTCGAAAAACTACCATCCAACAACAACGAACCTATTGATGAGTCAGCAAGGAAACGAAAGAGAAAGAAAAAAATAGTACTGAGGAATGGATAAATTAAGGAATGTGGAAAAAAACCCATAATGTACTTTTATTTAAAGGATCTTTTATTTAAACTCTTATTCGAATCATTACTACGTAATGAAACTACAAAAAATCCAAAAATAAATTAAAAACAATTATTATAGCAAAAAAAAATTTAATTGAAAATCACATAAGGTATTTCAAGCAGAGGTTGGCAATGTTTATTAAGACATTTATTCCAATTATTACAATAACAGAAAAAGAAAAATTGAATCACCTTTCTTGATATATATCGACTTGGTCACACAAGCTCCCACTCTGCAAAACTCGAGTCAGCGAGGGAACGAAAAAAAAAAAAAAAAAAAAGAAGAAAAAGTTCTCCCTCGCGCATAGTCTCGTCATGGAAGGGCTAGAGAGAGTCATTCGTCGATGTCTGCGTGTCTGTCTATATTTCCAATTACGCATATATTCCCTCTTACGTATACACATATACAGAAATATACATATACATATGTACATATATATATATATAACGATCTGTTATATAACAGGAGCATTTTATATTCCACAGGTGCGTTGCTGCAGGGGGAAACGTCTTCGTCCATGTGCAAAAGTCCGACCATGATAGACAACGTATCTAATACGAATAAAATAGTCCATCAGTCTGTCGTTGGTGGTTGCAGTGGAATAGCAACTGCACTCAGGGATCGTAAGTCTTACGTCATACCGCAACAACCAAATCGTTCGTTGCCAGTTCGTCCTGCCCCACAGCATACTCATTGTCGTCCGGCAAACAGCAATAATAATAATAATATTGGAAAATCATCCTCATCCCTTTTGCGACCTTCAGCAACGTTTGTGCCAACTAGCCTCCTGTTACAATTACACGAGAACCCAGAAACTTGGGAAACATCATCAGAAGAAAAAAACAAAACGTCCAAGAGGCCAGAAGAAAACGAGGAAGAAGAAGAAATAACGAAAAATCACGCAGAAGAGAAAGAAATGAAAAAAAATTGGATAAACAATCAAAATATCGTTACAACGAGCAACGATCGTCTGATGGACACAATTTCAAGCCCTGAGAGAATAGATCTCAGTCATGACACGGAAAGTGACGATATTACTATTTTTCCATCGAGTCATCATGTCGACAGTAGCACAATTTCATATTCGGAGAAGAAAAAACGTCGTAAAAAGGAAAAGAGAGGGATTAACGAGACTGCAAAGGAAATTGATGGCTTGATGAGCTTGGAGAATGAACTTGAAAAATGCAAAACGGTGCCGCCATTAAGATTGAAGAAAATTCAGAGTCTCAGAGAACCTGGAATTTCGTCGCTTCTCAACAATTGGAGGAAACGAAAAATTAGCGAGACTAGCAATGAGATTATTGGGGATTTGACGAGTAGTCAATTATCGTGGAATAACGAGAATTATCGTGATGTTGGTAATTTAAAAAATGCCAACAAGTATAGAATTGTCACTGGACACACACCACCTAATGAGGAACGTCGTGTTGATTTAACGATAGATCGTGATTTATTGTGTGTCGATAGTCTCGAGGAGGCAAAATTGACTTATAAAAAACGCAAGCTCAGAGTAAAACTTCGGGAGCTCAGAAGAAAGACGATGGAACTTGGAAAAGAGATGCTGAGGACTGTACTGACCTCGTCCACTGGAACACGTGGAGTTCGAGAAAAGTAAGTACTTCAAACAATGTCAACAAAAATTTTTCCTAAATTTTTATACAAATTTAACATTTTTTTAAAACATTTTGTTTTACCGTCATAGGAATTTTTTTCTTTTTTCAACATAAGCCAAATTAGCCAAAAATGCTTTACTTATATCCAAAAGTATTTATAAAATATTATATTGAAATTTAATTATTATAAATTACAGTCTCCAAGTTTTGGGAAAATATTGACTGTTCAATTTTTGTGTATACAACCGCCTAAAAAATTTTGAGGCTCCAAATTTCAATACTCTGCTACAATGTTTGAAAATAGATATCAAAGGAATCAAGACAATGTTGTATAAAGTACAATGTTCCGTGTACTTGAAAGGATTCATTCAAAGAGAAATATATTCATTGTTGATATACATAAAATATTTTATGAAACAAAAAACCGTTTTTAAAAATTTGGCAGACATTTTTTCAGATTAGTTGATTAATATTTTAACGGCATGATTATTATTAAAAATGTATGTTTTTAATATAGTCGATATGGCTAATTTTTTCGGATTTTTATCTCGTATTTTAAAATTCTTATCGAATTTAAAGTTTTATGTTGGATTGTATTCGTAAATAATTCGTGAAGAATAATTCAAACGTATTTGACAAATCTTAATTTTTACACTGGGGGTCCCATTCATTACATCAAAACTAACGTTTTAAATTGTTTTTCACTTTTTGTTTTGTATTCAAAAAAATATTTTTATGAAAGATATTAGAGATGGAGTACTGAAAATCTTCAGATGAAGGAAATTAATATTTCAATATAACTTGAGAATCACTCGATTTAAACTCAACAGTTTGCACGAATAGCATGTACACACATCTACAAAAGCACGAATTTCCATTTTTGAGTATGATTTTTGTAGACATTTGTTTTTGTTGAAATTCAACAAAAATTGAAATTTTTCAAAAATATCGCTCCGAACTCTATAAATCTCACAAATAATCAGCTATAAAAGGGACTAAAACTTTTTACACAAAAGCGTGATTGTGTATATATTTTGAATTTGGCACGAAAATCCCGAGAAGCATTTAGAAATTAAAAAATAGTTTATCCAATTTCTAATTTTCGAAAATTGTGATATGAACGCCTCGGGTTACGCGAGCAAATTTCAAAAAAGTTCCTCCATCCACCAACACAATCGACTAGAATCGTATAAATAGTAAGCAGTTCGTATTCTTCATGGAAGCTAATCTGTAAAGGATTTTTTGGGTCGCTGATTACGAATCTGAACTCAAATTTTAAAAAATTTAAATGGCGGATTCAATATGGCGAAACTTGGTACGCGGTGATTTTCGAGGTCGCTGATTACGAATCTGAACTCAAAATTAAGAAATGGTTTGAAATAGAAAACAAAAGAAATTTGAAAAAAAATTGAGTGTAAAATCCTTACCGCAGCCTTCCCGTGGGGCACTCTGGTATTGCGATTATATTTCACCAGCTAATAACGGAAGTAATAGTAGCCATTATGGAATGTAGTTAATCGCTCGAAGGTGATATGTTGAATTTTGCTATTTTCAGTTCAGATTCGTAATCAGCGACCTCGAAAACCCCCGAGTACCGAATTTCATCCAAATCGAGTATTTTTTTGCCTTTTGCTCCGGCGTATTGGATCCGCCATTTTGAATTTCGAAATTTTAAGTTCAAATTCATAATCAACGACCCAAGAAACATAGGTATATCAAGTTTGATGCAAATCAATTTAAAATTGACAGAGATATTCGTGGTGCTCATATATGAGTCATTACCGGTTGTGGTAATTTTTTTTTTTCGCCCATAAATTTCATTGCCAGTGAACATGTTAAAAGAAACAAATTAAAATGTTAAAGCTTCAACTCTGAGCAAACCTTGAATTAACTCTGGGGGGATTAACACACAGGGGTCTTTTAGACCCGGTGAAAATGTTTCACTAGTTTGTATGGTGGCCCTTTGAACATCAGAGAGTTGGTACTTTGTGGTAACAAAACTTGTATCTGTTCTCCACAGAATAGCGTAGCAGAGATTGGCAACGCTCACTTAGGAGCTGAAGCTTTAATGCGCAAAGTGTGGGTTAAATTGTCCGAGGTCAATAATAATTTTTCCCTAATCAATACAAATGTTTTTGGCTATATTTTATTTTTCAAAATTTCGAACGTGAACTGTCAAAATAGACGAACTTATTTTTTTTTGTAGCTAATTCAGTCATAGTTTTAAAAAATTCAATTGTCTAAAAATTGCTCATTTTCCCATGACTCTAAACTCATATCCGCTTAAAGGAAAGTATTTGGAAAATTATGGAACCTGCAAATACATATTTCAATTCCAGAAACGTTTTCGTGACGATTTCTCTGTATTTTTTTTTTATTTTATGTTGATTTTATCGAAAGCTGACAGCTTTGGATAAAATAAAAGCTTAACATTAAAGGCACCAATAGAAGTCGGGTCTGGGAGACCCAGTGAGTACTCTAAAGTAGCAAACAAAAATATTTGTGTTTATTTCTGAGCAAATTGAACCAAAGCGAAATAGGATAATTGTAAATTGAAACACAGAAAAAAGCTTTATTTAGATTGTTCATCGTTACAACGAAGCTAAAAAATTATGAACACGATTTTGTTTTTTTCTTCTTTTACAGTCGAATTCGTCAAACGATTAATCGTTACGAGGATCAGATAGAAAATTTGGAAAAATTGCTCAACGAGTTGCCTAAGTCAGCCGAGATACGTCGTTACGTCGAGGAAAAGAGTGTCAACGTAGATTGGCAAGTTTTCGAGATATCGCCGAGAGATAATGAGGCTCGAGATTACGAGCGTCTCGTCTCACCAATGAGAACTTTTCCAAGCTCAAATTCGTCATCTCTGAGTTCTTCACCGTCTCTCGAGCCACCCAAATTATCTCCAAGATCGCCGACCAATTATGAATTGGCAAGATCACCCAGTGAGCTCAGAAACAGCCCACCGATTTTGCCAAGAATCTACGTAACGATTCCCGATTGTACGGACAATTCTTGGCACGAGAGGAATAATTCTCAGAATGGGTGTGCTGGTAACGAGAGCACCAAGAGAAGAAAATTATCCGAGACGAAAAAAGAGTCAATTTCGAGAATCTCAACATCACCATCAATCACTACGATAATCCCAATAACGGAAAATATTGTAAAAGAAAAATTGGACATTGCTGAGGAAAGTATAGAAAATTCTCACAATAATCAGACTTTGCTCGATGTGGGAAAAAATGATTTTAACTCGTTATCCTGCAATGAATTGGATATTCTTGAGGTTTACGAGGAGCCTACGAATAAGATCGAGTCAAAAGACCTCATTGACAATTCGAAGGATTTTAAATTGTTGGCAAAAACCGTCTCGTCCACTCCTCAAATACCGACTGATGTGACCAAGATCGATGTTTACGAGACAAAATCGGATTTGCCAAAAGTTATCGATGAAATTGACGAGATGGCCAATCGAGAAAATGTGGAATCGAATAATTGCACTTTGAGCTCGATAATTTGTGAGAGTAAACAAGAAACTAGTGAGAAGGAACAGAGCAAAGAAATTGTCACTGTGAGGGATGATATTGTTGAGGAAGAGACAAACAATGGCAAATCTATGAGCGAACAATTTCCCATTTTTGGAAATTGGATAGCTCGATTATCGAAGAAACAAATGAATGAGGTGGAAAAATGTAATGCAGAATTATCAACGAAAAGCCCTGTAACTGTGGAACCAACAATCGCTTTTCAGGTACATTGATTCTCTTAGCGTACGAAAGTTGCGATTAATGCTCGAAACACTGAAGGAATAATTGTCAGAATTTCTGGAAAAATTATGGATAATGTTCGAAATTCTAAAAATAAATGAGGTACAATGAGGAATATTTTTCTAGATTCTGATAAAGATTTTAAAATAAGATAAAATCGGTGATGGCACTCGAAATACTAAAAATAACAAAAATTAAGGGTTATTCAAAATACTGAAATAATTAAGAAAAATAAGGGACAATGTTTGAAATTTTATAAAAATTACGGGGAATCCAGGATGATACTAGAACATTGGAAACAATTCAGGAAAAATTAGAGATAGTATTTTAAAGTCTGAAAAAATTAACCTTAGTAAACGTGGGTCGTTTGTGCCCTGGGGATTTCCCAAGGGTTTTCGTTTCACGCATTTGCTATAAAAAAATATTTAAATAAACAATTTTCCAAATATCTCCTCAAAGGTTTTTAGTAGAAGGTTTAAACGTATCTCATAATTTCTTGCAGTATGTTCTATCAATATTGAATTCGCAAAATTTGCAATGAACGTCAACGAACCACGTTTAGACTTTTACGGAGCCGAATAAATATTTACACGACAAGGATCGGAATTTTTGATCATGCATAATTAATTCAGCACTAAGTCTGTAGCATTTTTTCTCCGATTGCATATTCCATAAAAGTCGATTTCCCTGAAATGCTTATAAATTTCCCTTATAAAATGCTTATAAATTTCCATTATAAAATGATTATAAATTTCCCTTATAAAATGCTTATAAATTCCCTTATAAAATGCTTATAAAATTTGGATTTATGATCCAAAATGCATTTTCCTCAAATTTATTCATACACCCCCAAATTATTATATTTATTTTGCTGGAATTTTCATGTCTCATAACTTTTTTCCATATCTTATTTCTGTCATTGGTATTTTTATCTTCCTTGATAGATATCCCGATCTTTTTTCTCGATGCCCTGCACAGTTGTCCCAAAAGATTGAGAATAATTAGTATAAAAATCCTGAAAGACGATACCTTAAAAATACTGAACAAAGGAGAAAGTTACGCAGGCAAATTGAAATTTCTTCCTAGATTTAAAATATTTATAGATTCCGTTCACAGGTTATAGTACGAAACGAATTTTATAATAGTTCGAACTGTACAAACAAAATTTTTAACATCTAATATACGGATAGTATATCTTGTTCCCTTTTTTATACTTTCCACATTCCTCTATATCTTCTTGTTTCCGTCTATATCTTGTGAATTCTTGCGCCATTAAAATTTTTCACCTCAAACAATGAAAAAACGAAGAAGAAAATTCATGAAGGTGATGAATTTAGAAAGTTCGAGTAAAAAAAAAGTTGTCAATAACAATAAAAATTCCTTCCTGAATAAAAAAAGTTTATAGCTTCCTTTCGTATGACATACGAATATAATTGTTGAGTTCTGTTACCTTAATCCTCTCTGTACTTTCATCTTCCTTAGTATTATGTTTTTTGTCCTTCTCGCTCTGGGCTATTTTGACAAAATATGAATGAGAAGGGAAAGAATTTTGAAGATGATGGAATGAAAAAAAAAGTTACAGAGAGATAAGAATTTTTTACTAGATTGAAAAAATATTTATAGCCGCCTTTAATATGTTATTCTATCAGTAACGGAGGGTTAATTTTTTGCTTTTTTTTTTTCGTTAGTCACAGACCTTTAGCCCTGATTCACCAGTGAAAATAACGACTCCTGAAGTAACGGAAAATACGGCAAGAGTTGGGGAGAACATTGTTACGCCACAGTGGAGAAATAATGAAAGATGGCAACAGCAACCTACGGACCAACAACAGCAGCAACAGCAACAGCAACAACAACCATTGAATCAAACTTACTGCACACCGAATAATGTACCATTACCACCTCCGCCAGTACAGTCACCACTTCTCGGACAAGAATTTTGTTCGCCAATAGCAATGGCACGATTTTACACGAGAAATTACACAGTAAGTAATCAATCCAACCCAAAAGCTCGTTCAATTGATCCAGTAAAATATTGATCTCTGGAAAATTTATCCTCGTAAAATTGATTTTTGGTAAATTCACATCCATTACCGTTTACCCTTGAAAAATTGATCCATTGAGAAATTGAACCAGGCCCATTGTATTAAAAATTAGTATTTGAATCAAGACTTAAACATTGCTCACCTTTTACTTGTTAAACTGTTCCTGCAAATTTTATAATTATAAAGTTTTCAAAATATATAATTTTCTCTTAATTTTGATTTGAATCTAGACATCTTTTAGAAATATACAACAAGAAAAAATGCGAACGTCTTTTTCAAAAGACCCAAAGACACCTCACACGAGCAACATCTCTATGAGGCCCGAATACAAACGTCGTGAGCACGGACTTTGATTTTTATCTTTAAGTTTAAACTTATATTTGAATTTAAATCCAAAGCCAAATGGAACGAAATTAAAACTGAAATTCAAACTCAAAGATCGTGCTTACAACTACCGGTTCGTTTCTGAGAGATTTAAAAAAAATTGTAGCTATTGGTATTCCACATGGGGCTAAATAAAATTAATGATAAATATTTTTTGACACTTTTCACCAGATCGATCCTTACAGCATGGCTTGCGGCTATAATCCGGCACTCGCAGCAGCCGCTGCATCAGCTTCACTCTGGAACAGCGCAGCGATTTTGCAATATCCTTTAATGCGTCCAAATCCGTCAGTCCTAAGTGCACAGCAACAGCAGCGCCAATCATTAGGAAACATTCAATTTCCGGGTGTCAGCAGCGTAACTACCCAGAGGCCTCCTTATCGTTTTTCATTGTCGCAACAGAACGAGTCTGCAAAACGTTCCAACAATCATGAAAATTCCATGAATTACGGACAACGAGATGTATCGGGGAAATTACTCCCTCCGGAAATGTCAAATTGTTACGATCATGCTAAAAGAACAAATTTGGATTATCAGCATGTTGTCGCTGCAGCAACAGCTGCTGCTGCCAGTCAATCAAGAATGACCGGTAATTCCGTCAATGGCAAATCTATAAATTATAGAGATTCGTTACAGCAGCAACAATCGCCTCAAGATCATTTTGGCACATCAAGCTACGCTAATTCAACAATGATGTCGCGACTTCCGGTTCCCAGAGTTTCATGGCGTACTAGTCATGTACTCGGACCAATGGCAAACAACGATTACAATTATTCACCAACCAACAGTAATGTTTGGTCGACAAATTCAGGCAATATTTTTAATACTCTCGGCAGAACGACAACGCCATCTTACGTGACAGGAACCGGAAACGTTCTCGCGATGAATTCATCACGTTCGAGACTCACCAAAGAAACTATGCTGTCGAATTTTCGTAATTGCGACACGCCAAATCTCGGCAAAGTTAATTATAGTCCAAACACCGTTAATAATCTGGAATGTTCCAATTGTGGTCTTGCTGGCTCAATGTTTAAGTGTCTCGGTTGTGAAGTTGCTTTTTATTGCGATGAAAATTGTCAGGCGCGTCACTGGAGTCATCACGTTATAAGTTGTCCGAAAAAGATGCCAAAGCTCAAAAAGCTCGTTCACTAAGTGTCTATATGGATAAATTTTAAAAAAGTGTTTTATATATTATATGTTTTTTTATATAGACGAGTATTTTCTATTTTCTAGTTAAGATTATGCTAATATATATATATATATATATTGCTACTGTTATATCGACTTGAATGTATATATATATATGTGTGTGTATGTATGTATGTATATATATTGATTTTATCGCAAGCAATTCGTCCGCCTGTTTGATATTTTTCTATGTATGAGTATGTTACATGTATATTATGAATAAACAAGTGGAAAATATGTCCAATATTAAAGAATATTTTGCTGTCTGATTATTGTCGTTTCTTACTACTTTTGTATCAGCTTTTTCGACCGTACTACTTGCGCACTTTTTACCACGTAAGCTTGACGGAAACCTCCAACAGATGGCGGCTTGCGTGGCAGCTTGCGCGGAGTCCCAAGATGGCCGACTGTGAGAAAGAGGAGGCTCACAATCTCGTAAGAAATTTTGCTTTCGTCTAATGTCTAATCTAATCATTGTGACCTTGTTGATTTCACGTATGTACGAGATAAAGTTTTATAATGTGGCTCAACTCGAAGCTATCGTTATATTTACCCATAATACGCTTACGTGATCGCCTCGTCGAACAATTTTGAGGTTATGACGTTGTGTCAACGGGAATAGCGAATGACCGAATATATTTTTGTTTTTGTGTCATAATCTCTCGGGTTTTATTGCCGTGTTGCTAAAACGAATCATAAACATTAATTTTGCATCGGTAGTGTTGCGAACAACGACAGTTGAGTAAAAAAAAATCCATTTCATTCGGTCTACTTCTTGTACCTATCATATTTTTCTTGCTAGAACGAGGTTGAATAAAAATGGTAAAAAAATCATAGAAGGCTGCTAAAAAATGTTTTACAAGTGTTTCCTTAATCGATCTTGTTGTTTGCAGCAAATGGAATTTGAATGGGTGCTCCATGACGAGGTGCACTCGGCTCTTTCACAACTACGAGGCATCCTAACGGTGTGTATTTCAAAGTGATCCTCAGAGACCTTGATCTGAATATTAAGGTGTGGTGACACCCGTATGAGAACGAAAGAGATAAAAGATAATTTTTCAAAGCATCTTTCTCAGAGATTACTGATATTTCGAGCAATCCCAATATCTCAGCATCAATCAATTCTTCACGGGATGAGAATTTGCTTTTGCCCCTCAAGGCGATGTGCTGTTCCTCTGTCGGTAACAAAAACTGCGTACCAAAATTCTCTTAAACGGTTGATATTTCGGACAAACAAAAAGAACGATCAACTACGAATAACAATTCGGCAGTTCGCGGTTCTCTTTATTTGTCCGAAAGATCAACCGTTTAGGAGAATTTTGGTACCGGAGTAAAAGCAGCTTTCTCGCGCACTCACAATAGCTTATGCAAAACTGTTTTGCCGACTGCGTAGTAGCACATCACCGTAATATTCTCAAAAATTTGGATTATAGTTTTTATTACCGACTGTCGGTAATTCACCGCACCGGCAGATGATTTGACACAACTGTTAGACCAACGAATTCAGACGACTTTTGAATTCGTTGGTTGGACAGATGCAAATTTTTGGAATAATTATTTTTTATGGTGATGAAAGTTTCCGAACAAATGCTAATTCATATGGGATTCATATATGAATTTTGTAACCCATAAAAAATTGATTTTTCCCCAAAACGTCCTGTACCCAATAAAATTATTGTTCAAATTCTTTGTTGTTTCAACTAACTCTGTTTTACGTTACCTTAATTGCTCAACATTTTTATAAACTTATCATCGACAATGCCAAAATGTTGGAGGACAATTTGTGTCTCATTGTCGAATCTTTGAGATATTCATTAACAAAGTTGTGCTGTTTAAATTGTGATGCAACTATTGGATGAGCTTTTTTGCTTTAACTAATGTGTCTTTAAAAATCGGAATTTTGTAATGAATTTACCGATGAAAAGATAATATTTTGAGAAATTATTCAATCGAGTTTGACATTGATATTCCATTCAGTTTTTGAGATATATCCAGTGGAAGAAAAACTTTTGGTTTTCGTCTTTCTCTTTATTCGTGCATGCTCATGACATAGAATCCTAGTTTGTTTTCGTCACGTGGATCGACCCTTGCTTTTATCGCCCACACCACACCTCTTTTTCATTTCTTCCCCTTCGGTAAATTGGCGACGGAGCGCCATAAATAAGTAAGAGGAAGTAACAAAGAAGAGTTTTCCAAATTTCTACACTATTATTTCACCATCTTTCACCTGGACAATCTGATATTTGCTTAAATCTGAACGTTGTTTTCAAATTTTTCAAAACATTGGCAATTTCGTACAATAAAAATTCATTGATTAATCGTGGCCAAATCAAGTATAAACCATCAACAAATGGTATTTCATTCATGGAAAAAACTTTATATTAAAACCTGACATTTAATTCGAGCTGCTTAGTGTGAGTCAATTTATCGAAAAATTCAAAATTTCATGAAAATTTATCAATTCTTGCCAAACTCAATACCAAACATTTTTGTCTCATAGTCTATTTGTCTGAAAAGTTATAGCTTGATAGCTACGAAATTACGAAATTTGGTGGAAGGACGAATTTATTTTGAAAAATATAAATTTTAATAAAGTGTGAAAGCACTCAAGTTTTTTTTGTATGAAAGTACCAGCAAACGAAATGGGTTTGGCCTCGAATTTTTGTGCAAAGTTTGAGCTGGCATCTTTTTCTATACCAGCACACACACACACACACAGACACACGTCGAGATATCTTTTTCTAACAATAAATGTGAATTTCTGGCTATTTGGAACATTTTATGAACTCTGTCATTAGAAATTCAATTTTTTTAAAAACAAACCTTCATTAGAGATAACAAAATTTTGTTCAAACAATAAATGTGATTTTCTGGCTATTCGTAACATTTTACGAAGTCTGCCATTAGTATTTTCATTTTTGAAAAAAACAAACCTTCATTAAAAATATTTAAAAAAATCTAACAATAAATATGTCGGTAGGACAGATTGTAATTAATTATTCTTTAAGACGGTTGATGCTTCGTACAAAATGAAAGAACGACGAATTCAATGATTTGACGAATTTAATGAACGGGTTTAATGATTTCACATTTCACTATTTTCATCTTTTGCCCGAAAAGTCATTAGTTTGCAGCAGAAAAATGTTCCCCGCATTCATAGTGGCTCCGTCGGTATTGCAAAGAATTTTAACGAGCTTGTACAATGATAAAAGTAGCTGGAACGTAATTCATATGCATTTTTTAAATTATACAGGAATGCGCTCAGAGATTTCCACTAGCTCTCTTTGGCAACGATCAACAGTGCAAAACTGATAGATTCGTATTTGCGGCGCCTCACGATCACATAAAATGCGTTGTTGTCCTGACGGGTGATAGTATTACGCATGCTGTGAGTAAAACTTGTAAAAACAAATATAAATTATTTATAAATGATAATAATAACAATAATAATAATCGTAAATTTAATATTGGATAATTTGTGACTCTGACGTAATATATTAAAATATTCGAATCTTGGTATTAATCGAAACTTCAATTGGATGAAATTTGCATGAAGCAATATTTTTAATCAATGAAACAATTTTATTTATGATTGATGATAAAAATTTTCCATCTCACAGGAAGTCAATTTCAAGGTACAACGTCAGCAAAACGTCTCGATGCGCACGAGCATACAAAACGATCATCCGTGGAAATTGCAACAGATACAGGATGCGGCGAATCATTTGCAACAGGCAATTGCTCACATAGACAATGTAGATCGTCATTACGCGTTTAAAACATCGGATGAGGTGATGCACGTGTTGGGCAATATACTCGGTTGCCTTCAGCGTAGTCGAACGAGTCTAATCGTACCTAAGAAAAAGACGATCGATGATCTCATGAAAAGTCGCAATATGAAGTCACTTAATCCAAATTTGCCAGAAAATTTGGCGATAAGCTTTTACATACAGAGCTACAAGCTTGTATTGGCAGTTTATCAGCTGGAAAATGCACATGGCAGCGTCAAGTACGAGTCACAGCAAGCCGAATGCAGCGTTCCATGGTTAAACGATGCACTTGTTCTTCTCACTATTGCTCTTCAACTCTGTCAGAGGCTAAAGGACAAGGTGAGCAATAATTTTTTTTTTTTGTTTTTTTGCCAAAAAATAATCAAAGAATAAAAAGGTCAATAACTTCAAAATATCATTTGTTTGCTCATGAATTTTTGTTAACTCGGTTGAGAAAGGATCGTGTATCATTTTGTCGTTTACCTTTATTTTTTAAACAATCTTTTTTGTTCTTTGCAGATTTGTGTATTTTCGCAGTACAAAGATTTCACGGTTGGTTCTCGAGTCCCATCGGCAATGGGTCTGTAAAGTTCTCAAGAAAGGTAAAAATGAAAAAAAAAAAAAAAAAAAAAAAAGGACAAGAAGATCAGCGGATGAACAAGAATGATTGAGAATAATCAATCATTCGGGAAAGTCGCTTCCACTTAGTCAATCTCCTCAAACACTCCGCGCGCACCCGGGTGTGTCACCGTATGTGATAATTGTTGTTGTTTGTTGTACACTCACGATACTAATTAAGCGTGCTAATTTTTCCTCGCTCTGTGTTCAATATTGACGCAAGTTTTTGTTCTTCGTCGCGGTGACCGAGAGAGACAGGAAAAAAAAAACGAATGAAAAGCATCTACGATGCTCGATGACTCAGAGTGTTTATATCCAAAATTAGTTTGTAATTCTACGGTAAATCTTTCTCTGGTAGATATTTTGGTGTTTTTGTTTCCTTTTTTTCCAAAATTAGCCAAGTATTACGCGTGTCGATTGATACGAGACTCTCACGCAAAGAATGTGGGCAAAAAGTCCGTGGAAGAAGAGAAGAGAAGAAAAAATAAAATAAACACTCGACAATAATGATAAATTTGATCATGAATCATCGAGGCATTTCTTAAATATTTATCTAATAAATATCATCGTTGTTGTTATATTGGTAATTGTTCACCAATTGAATTTTTTTCCCTTAGATTATTCAAAGGTCTAACGCGCGAATAGCACACACACACACACACATATATATATATATATATATATATATATAAAATAAATAAATAAATGAACAACGGTATATTACATAAATAGTGCGTTATGCTGTTTAATATATTGTAGATTATGTATTTATGGTAAATTCTGAAAATACCTGTTATCAATAGTATTGTACAAGTATCGATATCAGATCGATAGGATGCAAATTTTCAACGATTGAAAAAGTAATTTTTAGCCAAGCGTTTCGTGCTACTAATTAATTAAGAATGTATTTGGCTACGAGTTACATGAATTGCACAGCCACCGAGATGCTTAAGGGTGGTCCCAATAATTCAATTGTATAAATTACTACTTTATTTCAATGAAATAAAAAATTTGACGAAAAATTCAATTCTATAAATTGTCGAGCATTTCAGTGTAATAAAAATGTTGAAGAATTAACTGGATCAGAAAATATTCAGTGCTGCAGTATGCGGGGCGTATTCCACGTCAAATCAGCCATCTAATATTTTATTTAGAAGGTTCCGTTGTCCGGCAATAAATTGTGCAATGAAAAATTATTTAAAGCCATAAATCACTTTTAAGAGTAGATTTTTGGCAACAATCCTTCACCGTATCAAGTTCGTGAGAGGAAAACAAGCACACGCACAAAAAACAATCTGATGAAAGATCATTTTTGCTATTACCAAAATACGCTATTCACGATTTTCAAACGCAATTGCATCGTCATTAATCCTACTTCAAAGGAAACTTTGGGCAGGCACTTCGTTTCTTTGCTGTTGTTCGATTAATTAATCTTCATGACTACTTCGATTTCTGAGATCGCCGATTACAAATCTTATCGCAAAACTTAGAAATTTATAATCGCTGACTCTTCCGTTACACCATAATTTTCTCAATAAATTTGTCTGCAATAAATTTTCAAAATTAAAATACACCACGGCGCAAAAATATTAAGACAACTGAAATACATCTATATGATTTCTTAAATAATTCTTATGCTTTGTTTTTCGACTACGAGATGTTAAAAACGGCTTGAAGAAATCGGCGTTTGAAACTAGTCGAAAAAACTACGCATAAGAATTCTTTAAGGAATCATTTGGATGTCTTTCAGTTGCATTAATATTTTTGCTGTATGGTATATTTTAAGTTGAGTTTGAAAATTCGGGCCTTGGAAGAAACTAAAGTGCAAAAACTCTGAAAAAAAAGAACAAATGATCATTTGCAGAAGAAGAGGCTCCTGAAGAAGTAACAGAATAAATAGGAAATTAGGCAGTAGCGGTGGGAAAACCGCGAATCGTAATTACAATCGTTAATTATAAAGCAATGTAATTAAACAATAACGATAAGGAAGAAGTGGATGCAATATGTTGAGGTAAAAAATTTCGTCCAACATTTTTCTAGGAGTCACTGAATTCTAGCATATTCAATCACCGATAAATCTGGATTCGTCTCTCTCTCGCTCTCTCTCTCTCTCTCACTCTCTCTAGTAGCCTAGACGCTACTAGAAAAAGGCTCCGATAAAATACTATCGGGAATCGACGTGACATTAAATTCATGTTTGACAAACGACTCCAGCGCACTTGCAAATAAGCGTAAATCAAAAAACATCAAACACGTTCGATCGTTTCAACGCATCTAGAGTATCGTACGGGTGTACATTAAATCTCCATGGTCATTTGCACTCAAACAAATATCGAACTGTGGAGAAAAAAAAAATAGTCAAGCTCGAATAAATTTTTGACGCAGTCGATTTCTTCTCATCACGGGGCGTCTCCTCGAGACATTTTATCGGGGAATGCGATACTTCAGTTACACGACGACCACGGACCGTTCTTACGTCCTCATTATCGCGCTTCTCGTTCATCTAACAAACAATTCAGCCTATGGAAATGAATCGACATTTCCAACGAATACGACGTATTCTAATTCTGATTCTGAATTCGAGCCAATATGCGACGATGAATATCGATTAAAGTACATAAATGAAACATATGATGAAGAATCTTATCGGAAAATTATTCTGCCTCTTAGAGAATCCGAAACGGAATTTTTGTCAATCGAAGATTCACCAAACGATCTTGACGGCTCGTCGGAATTTCTTGACCATGAGCAATCAGACCAAAATTCGATCGACTCATTGAATGAAACCAGCACGCTAGTTTTTCTCAACTTGTCGATTGACGAAACCAAATCGAACGATGTTGAATATAATAACGAAAAAAAAACTGTTCATCAAATTGAAGATCGGGAATTAATGAAGGGCTATCGTCAAGCTAAAATAAAGATTGCGAAGAATTCACACGAAAGATTTTCGCAAAAGTCTAAAAAGGAGCCTAAAATAATTGGATCGAACATTCATCGCAAAATTATCAATCGACATCACTATAAATCTGCGAACACATCAAATACTCATCATCCTAATAATGAATGGGGACAGCAGTGCCCACCATCGAGAAGAATCGTTGGTGGACGGGCAGTCGATAATCGTGAAAAAGTTCCTTATATGGTCTTTATCGATACCGGATGCGGAGGTGCAGTTATAAGTAATATTTTTGTCATCACCGCCGCTCATTGCTTTGTTAGGTAAATTACATTTTTTTGAATTAATTTAAATTATTTTTAAAAATATAGTATAAATAAAAATTTGAACTTTCCCTCATCCAAAAAGTAACCGCGAAAGATTCAAAGGAATATATTTCAGAACCGGCTTGATCGATCGCCCTGAAATTTTGCACACAATTCAGAGGTTCGCTTTCTACCATTTTCGTTGTATGTAATTCATATGTTTCAAATTTTATTCAATTATATTTTTTTTAAGTGTGTAGCTACTCTAACTTTTGTAAATTTTCATCTGTCCATCCTTTGCACACAATTCAGAGGGCGAAAACCCCTTCGTTTGCTACCATTTTCGTATACACAACTCATATGCTTCAAATTTTATTAAATTCAATTTTTTTTAACTGTGTAGCTACTCTAACTTTCGTACATTTTCAGCTATCGTGCCTTTGCACGTAATTCAGAGAGTCAAGACCCCTTCGTTTACTATCATTTTCGTATATATAACTCATATGCTTTACATTTTATTTGATTTTGATTTTTTTTTTAAGTCTGTAGCCATTTCTGTAGTAACTTTCGTAAATTTTCAGCTATCAAGCCACAACTTTCTGCACAAATAGTCTCGATTGGCAAAGCATGTTTGATATTCAGTTTGGCAAGAATCAATGGAGTTTAAATTTTATTAAATTTTGAATCTTTTGTAATATTTCACTCACAGCCTGTATATTGAATTATCATTCAGGTATTAATATGAAGATTTACCATCAAATTGTTATTTTGTGGAATTTAGAAAGTTTTAATAAATTTTAATAACGATCAAATTAAAGCAAATCTCAGACTTTAAATAATGGGGGGGGGGGGGGGGAATAGTACGAAAAAAAATGTACAAATTGTTTCTCCGTTACTTTCTCTAATTTGCTCCTGCAATTTTTAAATGGATTTTTAAATGCAATTTTTGCAATTTTTAAATGGATTTTTAAATTTTGACCTCATAAGAGGTCAAAATTTAAAAATCCATTTGATACTTACAATGGGTGCCTTGATGGGGGCTAGTAGTGAGAAAGCAATGCAGAAATTTCCATTTGCCCCATTTTTTACACTCACACTTTTTTTTTTGTTTTTCCCGAAGGAAAAGCCCGAGATACGTTTACGTGGGGAGTCTCAATCTTCTTGGTGGTTGCCAGTATAACGTCGATAAGTTTTACTCTCATCCACGATTCTCTATAGAAAATTTGCGATTTGATATTGGACTGTTGACTGTAACACCCAATTTCACTTTTACACCAGCTATACAACCGATAAAATTGTCAATCGGTTATTCTCGTGTTGGAGTGTGCGGTACCCTCACTGGTTGGGGCGCCACACAGGTGAGTTTTACGTTTTTTTTCTTTTTTTTTTGTCACGTTTCTAAATTCGATGCAAAGTTTTTGTGCGAATTTTTCAAAATACAGTACGAATTCTCTAGATACAAAATTTTCATTCAGTACGAATTTAATTAAGATTTTCTATACGGATTTTACATTCACTATGAATTTAGTTGTAATTTCAATTCAGATATATGAAAAAATCTAAAATTCGTAGAATCCATTGAAAGCTTTCATCACATATCAACACTTGCAAAGTTATATTCACTGACCACTATTTGCTATCTGTACCACCTTAAAGAACTTCGAAAATGTGTTTCACATTTATAGAGAACGTATTAATGGAAATTCATTCAATTGTGAAATCAGGATAATCAGATATTTGTACGATTTTTGTTTCAATTTTGTTTTCGTAAAGTTAAAGATTGACTAAATTGTCACGTTATTTATAAATTCATTTTAACTTTTTCCAGAAGGAAAATATTTTTGGTGGTCGGTTGGCGATTTGGTGTTAGGGGTTGGGGGGTGAGGATTTCTGGGATTAAATTGTCGCGGATCAATCATTGAAGATCAATTTTCGTAGGACGAATTGTTATAGAATCTTATCATAATGATATCCAAATGAAAAGTTGTTTTTGTCTCTCGATTTTCGTTAAATTCAATTTTCACGTGAAGTTTTTTTTGTGTGGTGGATCCTTAAATATTCTTCACTTTTTTTTTTTTTTTTTCTTTCCTTTGAATAAATTGGATATCTTTTTTGTTTTGTTATTGCAGTACCAGGGACCACCAGCTCGACAATTACTCATGACTCTGATACCGATCGTACCGAGAAACAAGTGTCGACATTTTCACATAAAAAGGGGACAATTTTGTGCCGGATTTAAAGACGCTCACAGTGACACTTGCCAGGGTGACAGCGGTGGTCCTTTCGTCGTTGACGGTCGTGTCGCTGGTATCATCTCCTACGGATATCAATGCGCAGCTCGTGAAACACCAGCTGTTTACACCGATGTTTTTCATTGTCGAAAATGGATTCACTCCACCGTTGGAAATTTATCGTCGGAATCATAAAAATTCTCTCTCTCTCTCCTGTATTTCTTCCCACTTGAGCAGAGGCGAGATCTGTAAAATGTCATGTAAAAATTTTCCCCATGGAAAGAAAGTATATATGTAAGATGTAATCTAGATGTATCGAATCATATTTTCGATACACACAGAATGAAAATCTAGAGTACAATCATCTATTGACTTGCAACGATGAATTTATATTAATATAGTTTATGGAATATTTTTGTGTAAAAAATTAGCACTTTTTTCATTATAAATTAGTTGCATAAACTGTAAATTTGTTGAAAAATCAACTATCGAGTGACGACTATAAATTTATAGTTTATCGAATTATATTATGCTGAAAAAGTGCATTTTTTTTTTTTTTTCGTATAAAATAAACCAAAAACTATATTATTTTTTTTTTTTCAAATCATTTAATCATTATTTGCATTCGTGCAATTCTTTCGAGTAGACAAAAGAGTTTATATCTATAGATATATTTCTTTTCCATGGCGATCACCCAGCACATTCTTATCCCGAATAGGTCCAGCATTTTTTTTGAACATAGATTGATTTATATATTTTCATCACAACATATATTAGTATATATATTCTCCATTAACATGGTATAGACTTATTTAATATATATAATATATAATATATCATTTCATAGGTACGTTTTTTTTTGCTTCTCGTCTTACACAAAAATATAGAATCTATGTATTAAGTTACTGGACTCAAAGAGGGTAAAAAGGGTTCGATGCCCGAGAGAGCATACACAGGAGGGTATTAACGAATAAAAGAAAAGAAAAAGGAAAAAAAAATATCCGGGCGATATTTGCGAGAGCAATAATCGTTCATACATGCTATTTTGGTATTTGGTTTTTTCTTTCATCTCTATTTTTGTTTCTCTCTCGTGAATGATGCATCAACTCCAATGACGATACGTAGCGTCTCAACGAATAATCATTTTCATAGACCTCTTTTTTTTTTTACAGTGGAATGAAAGTTGTGATAGTTTTTTTTATCATCTCATGGGAAAGGAGAAAAGCTCATAAGAAAATCGACTGTTTAATGAACGGGGCTGAAAAAGTGGCAGGTTAGAAATAGGGATTGGTGAAGAATGATGAGAGTCGTGACGTGCGCCAATCAATGTCGACGATAATCGTGATCCTTGTCAATTTACAAAATGCACATTCAACGGAATTACTTTTCTCGGAGTTTTTATAATTTTTTTTTATCCTAGCAGGAATGAATCAGCTACAAAGACACGTTAGGATCTCATTGACATTTTTTGGACGCAACGATATATAAATATTATAGTATCTGTATGGTGCAATCTAGGCCAAATCGACAATATCGTGAACCCTCGTAATTTTTCATTTTTTGTTCCGTTTGGGAATGCTGTAGGGCAACACAGAAAAAAAAACTCCACTTCAAGTCTCAGGTTTCACAAAAAAAGATGTGTGTTCGGAGAAAAAGAATTTTGTTTGTTGAAATTTTCATTATTTTATATCTAGCAAATAATTTCACAAAAAAAAAAAATGAGGCAATAATTTGCACTGTTTAATGAAGAAATCATTCAAGAGAATTTTCTAATGAAATAATATTTATTTTGAATGGTAATTCTATTAAAAACAGTGCCCAGAATTCAGGTCCTATTTTTTTCTTCTTCAAAACTGTAAATGGTTCACTTGATCATTTATTATCCATAAAATTTTGAAAATTATTAATGAAAAAAGTGTAAACTAATTTAAAAAAAAAAAATGTGTAAGTCGGATTCAATTTTTTTTTTTTAAAGAAAAAACTGTGAAAATTTCAAAACATTCCATAATAGCTGACAATTCTCAATTTTTGAAATCCTTGACGATCGCGATAATTTTTTTAAAAATATAAAAATAGGTGTGGAGTATTTTTTTGTGCTGCTCTTGGACATACTGAAAGGAAAAATAAATTATGATGGTTACAATTTTGTAAATACGGTCTGGTACACTCCATGTGTAATTCGTAGAGTTGTCGGAGGAACATCCTTGTGGGAGGCTGGGACCACGAGGAGTCCTCGTAAAGCTCTCTCTCTCTCTCTGTGATTCTAAAGCTCTGCAAATGCCACAATCTGTCCTCCCTGCAAAATACTCGTCGACATTGAATAGCGCTAAAAAAAATCTTGAATTGATTTTTTTTTTTTTATATTACTGCGCACGACAAGACACACTTTTACACGCGACGATAATACCGATTAGTACTTTTGTTCCTTACTCTCAATTTTTTCCTCCCCCTAGTATCGACGTCAAAACAGCGATAAACAGTTTGATTTTTTTTTTTTTTTTTCATTTTTTCTCTTTAAAGTATACGAGGCATGCTGCTTTTTTACGATATATATATACACGTAACAGCAACATTTCGCTTCTCTTTTATTTCATTTCGAGGCGACTCGAGGTTTGAAATACTTATAAAAAAATCGAACTGTTGTTTTTTTTTCTTTTCTTTGCGACTATAGGAACGAAAAGATGGATTTTTTTTATTTTTTGTTTTTTTTTTCGCTCTATTTATCCCTGATGCTTGGAAGAGCTCGCGCGCAGATTTTTCACGCGGTTATCAAGCAAATATATATACATATATATTGTACGATAGATTGCGCGAAAAAAATCCTGGCCGCCTTTCGTGGAAGTACTTTGAAGAAGAAACAGAAAAAAAAATAATCGAAAAAGAATAAAATTTGAAATTCGAACAATTAATGGGGACAATGTAGGCCGTACGAGTGAGATAATCCTTGTCGGCCTTGGTGCGCGATCACAATATGAAAATTATCATGAAGATATTTTAAAAAATAATAATAATAAAAATTCTCGAGGTATATTTATAATTTCTGCAACGAAAATTATTTGCAGGGCTGAAACGACATTTTTTTTGTTTGTTTGTTTTCTGCTGTTCTGGAGCAATACCGTTTAGTTATATAATTGCGATTGAAACGCTCGTCGAAGCAATCAAGTTTATAATCGAATCAAAGCTCGGATATAATTGTCTTCTCTCTCATATCTACTTGCGATTTTTTTTTCCTTCGTCTTTAATCATCCAATTTTTTTTTGTCTTTTTTTTCTCCGCTTCCGGATTTTTCTTCTTCTTTTCATCGATGTGGTAGATCGACGGTAAATTTCATCGTTTTTTTTTTTTTTTTTTAATTCTTCGACGGTCTCGTTTTCAATGGTTTTTCTTCTTCTTATTCCAATCACTGATCCGATACAGAGGAAGATTGAGATGCGCTAGCAGGTGTCACGGCGACGTTGGATATTTGTGATTTTTCTGTCAACGTTTGAACTGGCAAAGCCTTAAGAATAGCGTGAACTTCCTCGGCAACGGCGACGAGTACAAATTCAAATTGTTGCTTCGTTGCGACCATTCCGGGTCTTTGATCTCTGATATGCTCCAGGGCAGCTGCTATGTCGATTTCCTTGGCTCCCTTTGCCATTCGATTCAGCACCATGTCGATCAAACAATATGTTCCTGTTCGTCCTGCTCCGTCACTGTTGAGGAAAAAACAATTTTTTTATTTTTTTTTTTCATTTGTTTTCTCTACGAGAAAAATAAAACTCGCGTTAAACTATTTTTTTAAAATCGTTTTTAAAAACCCTCATAGAGTAATTGTCGATAATGCATATTATCATGGACTGCATAATTTTTTTGCACTATGAATAAATAATAATAAGTACTAAGTATCAAATAGGTCAGCTCTGAGCGAAATTTTCATCGTTCAGTTCAAAGAACAATTCAAATTATTCAATTTTTAATTTCAATAGATCGATTTCGAAAAAATGCTGCAATACAGGAAGTGGCAAACAGTGTAAAAAAGTGCCGGAAAAAAAAGGGAAGAGTCGTAAAATGCAGCGGAGAATTTCACGGTAGTCACACTGGGTCGATTCTACCCGCCCAGTTAAAAAAAAAAACGATCATGAGAAAACTATGCGTCCAATGTGGATAAAAAAAATTACGGAACATGCTTTGAACATTCTAGATTTCCGTACGAGAAGTCGATTTATAAGAAATAAAATGGCAACATGTTAAAAAAAAAATCGTAGAGGTCAATGCGCAAGAATGACACTTGTTCGCTAAAAAAAAATTGACGGATAGATTCTATCAAGTGTGACTACGGAGGGTTCAAAAAAATCAATGAAGGAAAAAAAAGGGAAGAAAACTTTTACCTGCAATGAACGACGATCGGGCAAGATCTTCCACGATAAGATTTGTTGACTTTACGACGAAATTCTAGAAGTGCCTTTGTCGATTGTGGCACACCATGCTCGGGCCACGAGAGAAAATGAAATTGGGTCACGGTGCGAGTCTCCCCGGTTCGTAAATTCTTCAAATAGAACGATCTCACCAAATAATCATCGCACCAAATGTGCTCAGAGACAAGATGAACCTCGTATATGTGATACAGCTCAGAGCCTTCCTCGGGCCAATAACGATGACACATTCCACGTCCTTCCTCGGTCAATCGAGTCAACATAACAATCACGACGCTTCCTTGTTCCCACACGAGTTGCCAAAAATCTGCAGATGTTTGTGGTAGAGGTCCCTGGGTCGCTATGTAAGCCGGATTTCTCGGATCGTGATCAGTCTAAGTAGAAGAAAAAACAAACAAGAAAAAAAAACACAACATTTCAATCAATTCGATCACAAAAATTAGAAAAAAAATAAATAAAAAAAATACGAGAATCAAAGCTTAGCGTATGTATGAAATTATCTGCAATGTGCAAAATCCCGAGGCGATTCAGTGAATGATGTAAAAAATCCTGCGCTGAAAAATGAATTGATCGGGTTTAAAGCTGATTGGCAAAAAAAAAATTGTACCACTACATATATTTCTTCATGCTGATTCGCACTTTTTATTAATCCGGTTTCATTTTTTTTCCCGTTCATTCTCTATCATTGCTGGCAGTGCGAAAAAAAAAATCATCTATTTTTACCGGACTTACCGGTGTCTGCAAAGGAAGATGAAAAATGCGGCATATTCCAGGGCAAATCGTAGACACAATAGTAATATCGTATAAAATATTTGTGAAATTATTGAATTTGCGAATACTGATTTTTTTTTTACTCTTCGCGTTTCGATCTATTGGCCTCGCATGTCCTGGACACTGCGCAGTTTTATATTGTATGCAAATCCTGGCTAGACAACTTTTTTTTTGCCCCTCGACTAATAAATATCTTTATAATTGTCTCGATTGTTAAAAATTTTGTGAATATGACCACAAATTACGTGAAGACGATTAGAACTACGTATGTATATATTGTGTGCTTACGATCGTTGATGCGTTTATATAGTCGGAATTGTTGGCGTTGGAAAGATCGTTGAGAACAACCCTCGAGTGATCATAGGGAAGAGATGAGCCCAGACGATTACGATCAGCGTTCAGTTTTTCCGAAGCAATTTTGACCGACGAGGGATCGGCTTCGTAAGCGCAAATTCCTGCCCACTCTTGATCAAGTCGATCCTTGTTCTTCAGATGATCCTCCATGTACGTCTGCGAAAGAAGGAAAAAAAATAGAAATTATGCTTACATTTTAATCGTGCAAAAAGTTTTATCGACAGTTTTTTTTTTTTTTTTTTTTTCTTAAGACTGTTGTAATTTTTTATTTTATCTTCTTCGGGAATTTTTTGTATATTAGGAATATTTGTCGTTTCATAGTATTTTAAAAAATTGTCTTATATCTTCCATTATTATCTTTGTGTGTTTTTATCCCTTTGTATATGCCGCTAGCAATTTTATTTCTATTGGTTATTGCGGAATTTTGCCAAATTTGAGAGGAAGCAGAAGAAGAATGAAGTTAAACATGTGGACTGAAAAAAGGAATTACAAGGAGAGAGAGAGAAAGAGAGAGAGAGAGAGAGAAGAGTTCGAGGAAAAAAAAGATTATATATAAAAAAGATGTCACGAGAATACTAGAAATGACGTTGTTTGGAATGTGGATGTCTGCGACAAGAATTTCTGGTAAAAGGATGTCTGCAAAAAGATTATCAGAAACAAGTATGTCTGCTACAATGACATTTACAACGAGGTTACATTTTTAATAACAATGTTCTTTGGATAAGAATAATTTAGAATAAGAGTGTAATGCACCAAGAAAGTTTGAAATCAGAATGTCAGGAACAAAAATATGATTGGCAAGAATTCCTGGTAAAAGGATGTCTGCAAAAAGACTATCGGGAACAAGTATGTCTGCCACAATGATCGTTACAACGAGGTCATTCCTAACAAGAATGTCCTCGATAAGAATAATTTATAACAAAAGTGTCTGCATTAAGAATGTTTGAAATAAGAATGTCAGGAACAAAAATATGATCGACAAGGATGTTTGCAATAAGGATGTCTGAACGAGGATTCTTGGTAATAGGACGTCTGCAAAAAGACTATCTGGACCAAGTATTTCTGCTACAATGATAATTACAACGAGGTTACATTTTTAATAACAATGTCTTGGATAAGAATTATTTAGAACAAGATTGTCTGCATCAAGAATATTTGAAATAAGAATGTCTGGGCCAAGAATTCTCTGAAGCACCGATGTATGCAACAAGACGATCCTTATACAAGGATATTTTTGCAATGGCGACGTGTCTAATAAAAATCTCCCGAACAAAATTAATTTATAGCAAAATTATGTGGAACAAGAATGTCTCGTAATAAGGATGTTCTACAGCACGGATATTTGAAATAAGAAAATCTGCAGCAATTATTCGTCTTATCGAGCTTGATAGGATGTTTCAGCGATAATTTTTTACATGGACCGATATCGAATCGTATGTTAGTCATAATATGTGTATTTTGGGTTGTTTTTTTTTAAGATTTACCAGAACCATATGACCAGTAGCAATGTCCATATTGGTGAGTGCGGCGGCTTCTTCGCCCCACGATGACGTACTCGAACGATTAGACTCGCTCTCTCGTGACAAACTTATGATCCTCGGTGATTCCGGTTTATTTTCGGTTGGTTGCTTAGCCTGCATCCTTGCTCTGCACAGATCCTGATAATCTTTCGATGCTTCCGGATCGGGTGTTGCCAGACCGGCCAATTTTGCTCGTGACTTTGCATGCTTTCGTGCTATCACGAGTATAACAACAGCTGCAGCTGCTGCTGCTGCACCTCCTGCTGCAACGGTCGCACCAAACAGACCAGGGCTCATCGGCTTCGACGCAATCTTCACATTGAAGGTCGGTGGTAACTTAACCTACAATCCATTCGCACAATTTTAAAAACATACCACTATTTTTGTTTTTTTTTCAACAAATTATTATTCTCAATACATAATAGCTTTTTGTCGTTTGTACAAACTGGAATTTCACGATAAATTTTTGCCACGAAACAAGCGTATTGAGATTTTTTAATTTGTATACGAAAATTGTTCAAATATTTATACATAATATTTTTGCATTTTTAATCGGTATTTTTGTCAATTTAAAAACTGTGGTGCTTAGTCAAATTTAATGTTAGTGTCTCTTGTCAAAATTTGATTCAGCTTTTAGTACACAAATGCTCAAACTCACCGAATGGAAATTGATAGTCTTATCTGTTTAGTGTAATTATTACAAATTTTAGTTGTTTTTGAGATTTATACAAGTATTAAGCAAAAATATCCAAGTATTAGGATTTGTTGTAAGATTTTTTTTCCGATAGGCTCAGAAATGCTGCTTGACGAATTATCATGAATACCTTAAATATTCTATATTCAAGCTGATTATGGATTTTTTATACCTTGTCACCGATACCTGCACACACCACCTCCATGCCTGTAACTTTTTCCAATTCTTCGCGTATTCCAGCTGGAAGAATAATGTGCGGAATTTTAGGATAAACAAATAAAAATATATAAAGCAAAGTAAAAAAAAAACAAATACTCTTAATTGTAAATTTAGAGTCGTAGCTGGGAGAAAAATGTTTAACATTTTCAAATAAATAAATTAAAATATATAAAAAATAATTTTAAAAAAGTGCAAATATTCTTAATGGCAAATTTACAGTCGTAGGGATATAAATATTTGGAAGAAAAATGATTTTCATTCACCGATTTTTGGAGCAATGGCGACTGCATCGTCAGGTTCACTCTGAACTCTGAATGTAACTTCGGCACGACCAACGCGGATATCGCTGAACGAATCAGGACTCATGTCCAACAATTTGGCAACTTCCTCAACGACTTTTTCGCCCTCTGACCACTTTGTAAATTCATTGTTGAATTGAATATACAGATGATCCGTATCAACGTTTTCGTATATCTGTCCATTGTAATTTACTTCGGAATAAGTTTTTTTTACGTGGGGCGATCGTGCAACTTTCTCATCGTAATTTTCGAGACTCATTTCATCAACGAGATTTTGTCCATTTACTATACCAATTGCTGAAACGAAATAATTTGAATTTACTAATTTGCACAAGGACAAAAAAAAAGTTGCACAGAAAAATGCTGATGGATAATAATAAAAAATATTTTTCAGGCACCAAATTATTGATATTTTTGGCAAATAGAATTATAAAAATAGGCTGACGATATAAGATTTTTAAAACAAATTAAAGAAATAAAAATACATTTTTCAAAAAAAAAAGAAAGTTATTACACTAAAAATCTTTTCAAATTTGCTTCTCGTTGGAGTTTCAACTCCATTTTCTTACTAATTGTACAAGCCTTAAAATGTCGCCTAATTATTTATGAGCTATGAGTAAAAAAAAAATGACGAATTTTCAACATTGGACAATTTTTTAGGACATCGTTTTTTCGACAATTTTGAAATTGCTTTCAAAGTTACAAAAATTAAAAATGTCCGATCGAATGGCAACGAAGAGTTCCCCAAGTCTAATCTAAATTGGTAAAACGTTACAAATGTTATGGCAATTTTAAAATTCAAAATTTTCGTTTTTCAGGTGTTCAAAAATGTACAATTTGACCCCTTTTTTCAAATCCTATCAGGATTAAAAAAGTACGAAGAGCACTTTTCTCTTTTACAATTGTAATGATGCAAATTTAAATGTACTCGCGTCGGGTTATATGTTGAGTGAGAGAAAAGAGACGAGAGGTGTGTAAGAGAGATTTTGTGATAGAGAGAAGGAGAGAGAGATAGCGAGGAGATCGACTCTCGCAAAGACACGGGGATTTCCCACCGGGAGGTGCGACAGCTTGCTCGTAGCGTTATTATAGACAGTTCTCTAGTATCATTTCATATCTATATCTGTACTGTTTTACCGACAGCGATAGGTGCGCGGTCGGCGTGTGGCTCTGGCGGTCACCAAAGTGCAGAAGCGTGGACGCGGACAGTACTTGGTGCGGTGACCGCTTAGCCGTGCGCTGGCTGGCGCATCAAATCGCTGAGCGGGAGGTGATCTGCCCAGAGTTTGGTGATTCCTTGTAGGAACACTACACTCTGCCGAAAGAGCCGACTGTACCGACACAGGTCCGCAGTTTCCCTGTGCCCATGGCGAATGCGGTACAGTGTAGCCAAGTCGGCTGCGGACGCACCGAAAGTTAGGTTAGGTCAGCAAAGTGCGGTTAGGGGGTGATAGGAATGGGAAGGGTTCGTAAAAACCAGCAAGGGTATACATTGGAAACACAATAAAAATATAAAAATATCTGTACTGTTTCATATACGGTGTGTAACACCAATAAAAATTGTTTTTACTGTCGGCGATTCGGTGTGGAGATCTCTATATATATATAAATAAGAGAAAGGGACGTTTCGGTATCGGGCATGAATTCTTGTTCTTTGACAACGCATCCGATTCAAGATAAGTAACCAATTTTTTTGTAACTGACACCCGTTTAATCAAACATCTGGGTAGTAACGGTCCCGTCGAGGATGATCAATCCATACAAACACCCAGCCATATACCTCATCTGTAAATTTGTGTCCCCACTCAAGCGCCCTGCCCTGAATTATATCTCCGTATAATTATATATTCAATTATTTTGTCTTGTATTTAATGGCTATATGCTCGTCTTTTTCATGATGAATGATGCGTAATTAGAAATATATATATAACATTATTTGACGAGGTGATATTCCTAAATTATTTTCAAATAGCTAATTTCGACTATGTCATATGTATATATATATATATATATATATATATATATATATATCTCATATGGGATTAACATCTATCTATATATAGTAAAATCTAAATCAAGTAAATAAATCATTACACAATATACTATATATATAGTACATCACGAAATTTTCCCAAGATACAATAAACTAATAATGATGCCAATAATAATAATAATAACTTGTGTATAAACAAATTGGCCCAAGAATACAATAAAAGAAGCATTATTAAAATGGCTGACATTATATTGAACTTACGAGCAAGTGGTAATTGAGTCTTGAATGCATAATTGTTGGTTGAATAAAGTGGCCCTGGTTTTTTAACATCAACGCGTTCAGGACGTTGAAAAGCAGCTAGATTTCGATTCCATAGCAATTTGTTGATATCATCATCATCCAATACTATATCGTCTGGTCCTGAAACTTGTTTGAATACAAAAATAAAATAAAATAAAAAAATAAACGTTCAAGAGAAATGAGAGATAAGTAGATGACGAATGAAAAAAAAAAATTCTCACCTTGTCTCATAACATCATCAAGTTCGATTGGTTGTACAAAACCACCCTCGGTGTACATCCCACTTGTTTTTCGTTGATTATTCAAACGACTGAGTGACTCTTCGACCTGTGACACAGCCTCTTCGACCTGTGACACAGCCTCTTCGACCTGTGAAACAGCCTCTTCATTATCATTTTGTTGAAATTCTTCATCATTGTCATTGCTGTTGATGATCAATTTTTCATTTTTCTCGTCATTTTCCTCCTGCCCATCTTCTGCCTCGTCATTATCCAAAGACGCCGGAGCATCTTGACGTTCAGAATTTGTAAAAAAATGTAAAGGTTCGTTCTTGCTAAAAGATTGAATTCCCGATGAATCCTCATCACGTTTTATCGAATTATTCATTCTCATAAAGTTCCAAATATTTTTATCCAATTTCAAATTTTTCCAGCTTTGATCGTAAGCCATTTTTTCAAATTTATCGTCATTATCACTCGTTGCGATATCCTTCAGTTCTATTTTACTCGGTGTTTCTATTTTCAATGATTTTGAGCCAATCATCGTATTATCATTCCAACGAATTGGTTGTCGTCTCAAACGATATATCGGCTCTTCGTATTTCACATTTAGACGCTGTGACAATTCACGAAATTTTTTTGACAAGTCATTTAAATTTACATCAGCGTTCATCGAATCATCGGGTTTTTCCATCAGCAAAACTTCGTCGTTGTTTCGAGAATCTTCCATTTTATTGTTAAATTTTGATATTCGATGATTTTTTGGCTTTTTACGGAATGACGAATAGGCATACGTGTAATCATTCTCGGGTTCATTTTTTTCAGATTGATGAGAATTGTGATGCTTTGGTTTTTTTGATGATTCCGGAGGATAATATTTTTCGTTTGCAAAATCACCATAACCGTGGCCACGAATCGGAGTAAAGTTGACCACTGCCAGTGGCTGAGAATTCACCTAAACAATTTTTTTTATTTTTATTTGCGTTGTGATTATCTTTGATCACCTTAGGAGACATTTGACCTTTTTTTTTTTTTTTTTTTTTTCAATTACAACGAAATTGTTTATAAATTGTTTTTCATAAATGCATCAAACTGTTTAAAAGATCCGTTAATATTTGACAATTGTCGAACATGCAGAAATAATATGATTCGATAATTTCTAAAAAAAAGGTAGAAAAATACGATTTCGCTTTTTCAAAGGACTAAAGGATTTATTTATTATTTTTTTGAACATAAGAGGCGTTTGACCATTTTTTAATAAAGTCGTAAAAAAAAACAGTTGCAATTTTTGTTTTGCTAATGAATAAAATCGTTAAATGAACCAAACGATTTAAATTGCAGAAATAACGTGATTTTTAATTTGTGGTATAGATAGCAAAATAAAATTTCAAATGAGTTCTGATTATCTGTGAGCTTTTGGTGTATTATAAATCACATGAATGTCCTTTAGATTTATAATCGACAATTTTTTAATTTCTGATCATCAGAACTAATTAAAGGACATTTTGAGTATGAATGTATAACTACAAGTCAGATTCTATGATAATTTCGGTACATCGCAAATTAATAAGAATAAATTACATCTTTAAAATGTCTTTTAGAAATTTTTGTGCCATGGGTAATACTGGCAATGACAATCTGAACGTGAACATAAAAAAATATGCACAAGACCAAAAATTCAGGATAAAAAAATGTCAAATTATATGTAATTTGCTTTTTTGCCCCTTCAGGTTTCATATTTATAAAATATTTATAAGTTTACTAAAAAACATGGGAGAGTCAAATCTAATTCCAGATCGATATTTTTTTTTTTAAATCCATTTTTCGTGTTCCCGCACCTATCGTAAGAGTCGGTTGGTTATTCCGGTTATCACGACTATTTTAAGAATGCTTTACTTATGCAAAACCAAAGGTTAGATTCGATGATAATTTCAAAAAATATCGTAATAAATTTTAGATTAATTTCATTATTTAGATCTTTTTCACAAATTCGTATTTTTTGAATCATTATCATGACGAATTTCGTAACATCATTGAATCAAAATTAAGTATATTGAAAAAAGAATCGGGGCCACAGCAAAATAGACCCGAAATCTAAAGGACAAAAGGATAAAAGGTGCCAGACGATATTTAATTTTTTTATTTTTACTTTTTTAGATCAACGAATGGCCATAATTGGCGCGCAATTTTTTTTTTTTCATTACAACTAATTTTTAATTCTTCAGCAGTAATTCTGTCATTGGGCCAAAATATATTCCGAGCAATGAATTTTTTATTTTTTTTTTCAGATCAAAAAAATGTTTCAATGCAAATTTGGCCGATCAAGCAATTTTTTTTCTTAGTGTCTGATTATGAGTATGAACTCGGGATGATGAAAATTATCGTAAATACTCACTGTATCCGACTCCTCATCGTCTCCATACTCGTTCAAGCTACTCTCATCGATGTTTCTCAATTCTTGGCAAAGCTCAGACTCGCGTTTCAATTTGTAACGAAGATTGTAGAGCGAACTCTGCATAACGCACTGCGTATACGGATGAGTCCACTCGTAACCATCAACGACAAGACTCTCGAGTTGCCTTCGCAACAATTCGAGCTCTCTGGCATTCAGATCATATCTGTAAACGTCCTCGTCGTCAAGCTCACCAAAGGCTTGTATGCATCTTCCGAAAGCAGCGTCTGTCACGTACAATGAGAACAATTTTTAACGTCATTTCCAACCGTGACAGAATTAAAATTGAAAATTGAAAATTGAAAATTGAAAATTGAAAATTGAAAATTAAAATTTGAAAATTGAAATTAAAATTAAAATTAAAATTAAAATTAAAATTAAAATTAAAATTAAAATTAAAATTAAAATTAAAATTAAAATTAAAAGTAAAATTAAAATTAAAATTAAAATTGAAAATTAAAAATTGAAATTGAAATTGAAATTGAAATTGAAATTAGAATTGAAATTAAAATTAAGATTGGAATTAAAATTAAGAAACTGTTTAAACAAGCGTTGAACAACCCTAGCCGCTCGAAAAAAGAGTTTATTTTTAAAAATCTAAAAAACCCGAAAGTAAGAAATTGCGATTCATACATTCGTTAAACAAAATGTGCGTGACCAGCAAAGGCTCAAGTCTTTTCTGCTGAGCTCGCACTAAAGTTAATGTAAGTAGTAGATCCAAAAACCACTATAATCGTTTCTCAAAATAAAAATACAGAATAATAATATGTAAATAAAAGAAAAAAATTAATCGATAGTTAATTAATTTCATGGATTTATTCTAAATTATTTTCTCACCATCGTAACAAGTTTCCACTCCTGATCTGCACACATTTTTGCTAAAGAGACAGCCTGCAAGAAAAAAAACATAAAAATTATAAAAATTTGATCGGAAAAATTGCAAATTTTCGAAAGAAAAAAAGTTTCAAGTTGTGTTAATTAGCTGAGTACTCTAATTATAGATCCTTGTAAATGCTACAACCATTCTTTTGCTGAAGCATTTTTTTTTTTTTATATATATATATTTGGCACAGGTATGACGCACGTCTGATTTTGTACCCCCGAGAAATTTCTGACGTGTGGGCGACGTCGACGGTTCAATATCTATATCTGTACTCATATCCGCTGCTAGAACGAATTGCAAACTCTCAGGTCGTACATCAATGAATGTCACGTGACTTGAAATTAAAGCTGAGGGTATCAAAGGTTTCATTCTTTGATTCATAACATTGGGATGAAAATATTTTCTGCATTTTTTCCTTATGGTGGAATATTTAAATTTTAAGGGAAGAAATAAATTATTGGGGATGCTGAAATATTATTGAATTTTTATAGTTTACTGTTATAACTTTGACCATGTAGCAAATATGTAATAGTTGATTGCAAGAATCTTACAATATTTCGGTTACCCCAGTTTTGTATTTTTCATGAAGGAGCTTTGAGATTGTAACATCGGAAATTCAGGACGATCCCTAAAATGGCCTCTGGATAGAAATATAGCTTGTCTTTAAGACGCATTTTCGAGGGAGAATTCCCCGGAGTAGGAATTTGCCTCCCTTGAATATTTATCAGAGTGATCGGATAGTAGAATATATATGGGACATTCCAGTCGAAATGTCATGATTCTCAAGATTTTTAATTTTCTCCTTTTGGTATATTGTAGGGTAGTAATATGAGAAAAAAACTCAAACCAATTTACAGATTCATTTTTTCGTGCGATCGTTGCGGATAAAGTTTTAAATAAACAGCTTTTATCGATCCTGCGAATGTTATCAATTGTTCCAACATTTTTCGAATGATTTTTTACAGCAACATTTGAACAATATGGAGTCCGAAAATTTGTATGTCTGTTTGACTTGTTGTCAATTATGATACGTTATGTAGCAAACATAAAAAAGTTGCTCATTCATAAAACATAAAAACCGTGCAAATTCGAAATTTGCCAATTGCTTCCTCGCGATTTTCGCCCACCCATAGATTCTGCTCAATGAGTAATGGCTTTTTCAATTTTGACTTCCTCATAGAGGAAGCTTTCTGTTGTGATAGTATGAAAATCATGGAAAGCGCTACCATGAAAATGTACCCTCAGTATTTCAAACGAAAATTGGAGCGAACACTTCATTTTTAGAAATATTGAAAATTTAGTAAAATTCAACATTTTATCAAATCTAAACCGTACAATCGATTCTTGTCAAACTCGGCACCAAGTATTCTTATCCCTTATCCAATGTGTGGAGCAAGTTTCAGTTCGATTGTTGAAATTTTATAAAAGTTAGAGCGAAAATAGTTTTTTTTTTTTTTCGAAAAATCAATACCAAACAATCTTGCCTCCTAGCCTATTTGCATAGAAAGTTTGAGCTCGACAGCTGGAAATTTACGAACGTTAGAGAGATCACGCCCTTTCGAAAAATTCAAACTACAATAAAATGAGACACCCGGTAGCGATCTGAGCAAAAAATGCAGCAAACTGAGGAGGTTTGCGGCCCAATTTGTGTGCAAAGTTTCGACAAGATCGGTCGAGCCGTTCTCGAGATATGGTCATTTCAATTTTTAAAAGCTCATTACACACACACAGATACGGACATTTTTTCTAAATATGATTTTTCGACTTTTTGGAACATTTTAAGTACTCTGGCATAAAAATCTCGAAACAATTTTTTTTCACGAAAAAAAAGCTTCCTCCATGAGGAAGCAAAATATACGGATATTTGGTAATAGTTATACTTTCATTTAAAAAATCGATACAAAAATTATTATGATGCAATTATAAAATAATTTTCAGAATGTGAGAATAATATTTTTTCAATCAGAGTGTAAAAATCAAACTTGTGTATTGTCAAATTAAAGTATTGTGCTTTTTCTACACAAGTACAGTTGAGAGAGAAAAAAAAAGAGGCACTTGAAAAAATCCAAGGGATATAGAAATATTACGTATCAATTATACAAGTATACTTGATACAAAAAGGAAGGAGGCACTTGAAGCAAAATAACTGATACAAAAGTATTTTGTATCAAGTATACGAGTATACTTGATACAAAAAGAAAGAGGCACTTGAAAAAAAAAGCCAAAGAAAATCATCTACCTATTTTTCGATTACCAAAAACCCAAACCCAAACATAAATAATGAACTTTTAGCTAACGTCGTGTAAAAAATGGAACTCTCTTGTAGAAAGTCTCAACTATACGTTGCTTTTTGCGTAGCAAAGTTGATATAAAAGTAAAGAAGCGATTGGAAAAAATTAAATAAAAAAATTCTTTACCTATTTTCCGTCTACCAAAAAATAGTACACGATATAACACATGAAGGCACTTGAAGAAAAGCAAAAAAGAAATCGTCTACCTATTTTTCGTTTGTCAAAAAGTGTGAGAAATGTTCTCTAACGTTGTGCAAAAAATGGAATTCACGTGTTAAAAGTCTCAACTATACATTGCTTTTTGTATAGTACATTGATATAAAAATAAAGAAGCGATTTTTCAGAAAAACAAAATAAATTTTTTCACAAAAAGAGCTAAATCTGTTTTCAAAAAAAAAAACGTGAATTATTTATTTATCGCCTTAGATTATATTGTTTTGTACATGCTGATGCAAAATAAGATGGAGATTCACAATAAAACAATATTATAATAACGAATTTACTTACATCCAATAAAAATTAGTGCATACCCTATATGGAATGTACAAAAATGAAAGTTTAATTCGGAAAATAATGAGCTATGTTTGTTTTTTGTACAGTTAAAGGACAATAAATGGGAGTTGAAAACAACACAAACCAACAATAATGAACATATTTTTCGTTGATAAAAAATCCATAAAAGAATAAAAAGTTTTTCCATTTGGACGTCCAAAAATAAAACTTAATTGAAGCAAACCTAAAGTATATTGCTTTTCATATTGAGGCAATTGCATATTGAAACAAAATAAAATTGTTCACAAAAAAAGCTGAATCTTAAAAAAAAAAAAAAAAACCTGAATTATTTATTTATCATCTTATTTTATATTATTTTGTACATACTGATGCAAAATAAGATGGAGATTCACAATAAAACAATATTATAATAACGAATTTACTTACATCCAATAAAAATTAGAGCATTCCCTATATGGAATGTACAAAAATGAAACTTTAATTCGGAAAATAATGAGCTATGTTTGTTTTTTGTACAGTTTAAGGACAGTAAATGGGAGTTGAAAACAACACAAACCAACAATAATGAACATATTTTTCGTTGATAAAAAATCCATAAAAGAATAAAAAGTTTTTCCATTTGGACGTCCAAAAATAAAACTTAATTGAAGCAAACCGAAAGTATATTGCTTTTCATATTGAGGGGGGAGGTGGCGTTGAGCGTTGGCCTGGACGTGTCCACGGCAGGTTCCTGGTGTTTATGTAAATGCTTTATGTAATGTTGATATAAAATAATATTGTTCCCGCAATAACATGAGAAGGGGCGAAGAGAATAACAAAGCCAAAATGATATACTTATTTTTTAAAGATAAAAAATATACAGGATATGCGAACAAAAATTTACTCTCTCGGCTGTGCAAAATAATTTTTTTATTGTCGAAAAGACTTGACTATATGCTATTTTTTGTGCAATGGAGTTGGGAAAGAGTAAAAGAGTTTTGTCTCTCTACAAAAATATACAGGATATGCGAATAAAAATTTACCCTTTCGGCTGTGCAAATTTTTTTTTTTTTTTTTTAAACAAACTATATACTGTTTTTTGTGCAGTGCAGTTGGGAATGAGTAAAAGAGTTGGGGGTTGTTGTCGAGTCTCTCTCTCTCTCTCTACAAAAATATACAGGATATGTGAATAAAAGTTTACCCTTTCAGCTGTGCAAAATTAAAATTTTATTTAAATAAAACTGCACTATATGATGTTTTTTGTACATTGCAGTTGGGAATGAGTAAAAGAGCTGGGGATGTTGTCGAGTCTCTCTCTCTCTCTCTCTCTCGCTGTTTCTCTTTGTGCGTGGGACGTTTAGTTCGATAAACGTCGGCCTAATGAAAAGACTCCATAGCTCATTCCTCGGGTGTGATATGTTATCACTTTGACGCTTTATAAACTTTTTTTATTTTTAATTAAAAAAAAAAATTGCGCTGGGTGCCGTACAGGAGAAAGCACAAAAGCTGCTTTATCCAGAAAGGAGTTATATGGCTTTATTATAAAAATAAGTACGAATTAATCTTTATTAAGAACGATAAAACAATTTTTTAAAATAATTTTGATGGAGCACTCACCGACCTCGCCATCACCGTAGACAATACGCTGAAGGAAGCAGAGCACTAATAGCTCCAAGCTTCCCTTCCACCACCGTTTACGGCCCATATAGATGTTTCTGGAAATAAAAAAATAAATAATAAAATCATTTTTTATTCATTTAGAAAATAAATTAATATTAATATTTAGTATAAAACTCTTTCTTTCTTCATGAGAATTTTTTTTTTTTTAATTTACGTGAATTAAAAAAAGAAAGATTGTCAACAAGTGAAATATTATGCAAATTAGAAATTTGCACATTGTCTTCTTCATGATTCTCCTCCGTTCACAAAACTCCTCGATGAAAAAATACTTTTATAGATTATTTGACTTCCTCGAAGAGAAAGCTTCGTCAACAAGTGAAAACAATTATAATGAACCTTTTAAAGGATATTTCTAATGGAGCTCCTAATAGATATTTCTAAATCGTAGGGCACGTATAAAAAAAAATTTAGGCCATTACATCGATATTGTTTCGAATTAGAAGATCTATAGAAATTTTTCGACAATTAAAAATGTGAAATTTGCTCAATCCTTTTGCCGATCTGAAATATAATACGAAACGTGGTTCAATGTCAATTCATTTTTGTACCAAGTTTGGTACAAAATTTAAATACCAAGTTTAAATATTTATAAAAAAAAATTGAAAAAAATCATTCTATAAAATTTGAATTTCCTTGTTGATCTTCGCCAAACTCAATAATGAATTTCCTTTGATATAACTCCATATGTGTAATAACTTTCAGCTCGACAGGAGAAAAATTTTGCCAAACGCAATATCCAATTTTGTTTAAAATTAGTTCGTGGATGTACCAAAATTTTAGCTCATTATCTCAAAAATAGCTCAAATTAGAGCGTTTTTATAGACATTTTGTAAAAAAAAAAAAATCAAACCCCTTACGATCTGTAATTTTTGTTCCCTTTGAACGAATTAGTTTGTTAAGTTTTAGCTCGATAACTCAATTCATTCTCAAGTTATTCAACTCCAAGTTTCGTCAAGGCTGGCACTTAAAGATCGATCCGGGCATTTTTTTTCTAAATTGTTTAACATTTTGGAAAATTTTAACTACTTCGGCATATTAAAATCTCGGATAAAATTTATTTCACATCAACAAAGCTTCCTCGTAGAGGAAGAAAAAAAATCTCGAATAAAATTAATTATCGAGCCAAAATTTGAGACACAAGTACGAGCCACTATTATTATTTTGTTTCCGTTGTGATTTTCATAAAGATTGAACTATTTCTTTAGATTTTCTCGGCTTTGAATTTGAAAAATGAGGTTTTGCACATTTCTTTAGATTTTTGTTTAATAATGTTTCGTACTAAATTTGCCGAGGCATAAATTGTAGAATTCAAAGTTTCATTTTTTTATTGTACATAAATAAAAAAAAAGTTATGAAGCACGCTATAATAAATTAAGTGATGCGGAACGGCTTGACACCGAGGGATTAGCAAGAATCTTTATGAGCTGTTGAGCTGATTTTTTTTACAAAATTTGAACAAGATGAAAATTTTCATGATTGTTCAATCTGGTTAGAATCGAAGTTGAAGTTTAAATTTTATGAGGTTATTTGATTTTTTTTTAAATGTTTTAAAGAGCCAAATGTAAAATGAAAATGATCGATAGTTAATGTCTCGAAAAATAAGCTTTGCCCATTATCTTCCTCGTCCTTTTCCACGAAAAAGCTTTTAAGGGAGATAGATGAGATTTGTGTACTTGCTCAGAGAAGAAAAACAAAACATTTTCGCACTGAGGAAAATTGAAACGTTCGCTCATGTAAAAAAAATTAAATATTTGCTCATAGAGGGAAGTTGAAATATTCGCCCATAAAAAAAGTAAAATATTCGCTCATGTAAAAAAGTTGAAATATTTTCTTATAGAGAAAATTTGAAATATTTGCGTATAGAGATGAAAATTTGAAAAATTTACTTGAAGAAGAAAGTAAAAATATTTGCTCGTAAAAAAAAAAGAATTATTTGAATGTAACTTTTCCTCTCCCAAACATATTCAGCTTTCTCTGCAAGAAGAAATACAAAACATGCCATACACTCTGACCCTTTTACCAAAGTCAACATGCTTCATAAATTTTACATCTCTCAGCGAACTACTGAAAAAAAAAAGAAATAGTACAAAACCGAAACAAAAAAAATATAACTTTGATATAAAAAAAAATAAATACATTCGTAGCAGAATTTACAGGTAGAAAATTAACAAAATCAAATTTGCAAAACCCTTTAAAAATGAAATATTAACCCTCTGGTTTACACCTGGGTCACCGTCATCCGACGACACTCTGTATTTCCACGTAGCGACAGAAAATGGTGTAGACCAACGGGTTAATATTTTTTTGAAATATGTAAAAATAAGTCGAAGATTAGTCGTGGAAAAGGGGAATCAAAAACAAAATTAAAATGTTAATTAAAATTTTCAACAGGCGAGTGCACTGCTGGCAAAAGGTAGCTCGATCGATCTATGAAGTAAATTGTATGTACGATTCGTATCTATAACCTTATTAATTTATAGAGAACACGCATATATTTCGACATAGTATTTATGTGTGTGTTGAGTGAGGGAGAAACAGATGCTGCCTCCATTTCCGAGGCATCGGCAAGCGCGCACACACACACACACACACACACACACACACACACACACACACACACACATATATATATATATATATATATATATATATATATATATATATATATATACACACACACATACGCACACTCGAGTTACGAAAGGTCGCTGCTCGAAAATCAATAATATGTTATACGCGCCTCCGGTGAACCAACCCATCGACATGCTGCTTTCTGGTTATACGACCTCAAGTTTCACATATTCCTTTCAACAACACCCGATTGAACGTCTTGCATTGGCAATGCAATGTGTTTAAATAATAGAATTAAGAAACAATATAGAATAAAACAAAACCGGAAATATTCTCGGTGAATTGTTGATTGCGAAAAAAAAAATATACATTAGGCAAGGCCAGTTGTTCCAACTCTTAGGTACGTGCCAGAAATTAAATTAAATTAAATTACCTGCCAGATAGTGTATATACCAAAAGTATACAAAAGATATTCGGCAGGTACACTTTACTTGGGAACAACTGGCCCTCAGCCGGCAACGCGAAATACAAATATATATATATATAAACTTGATGGTTCGATTATTTAATATATATATATAATAATCGAACAAGTTTATTTTTTTCGCCCAATGATATTCGCTCTTTTTGAATTTTTATATAAATTTCATTCTACCCTGTTCATCATGACCAGTTCAATTTATTTTTAATTCACGTAATATAAGCACATTTCGAACTTTTCAGTGAAATCATCACTTTTTTATTTAAAATTCGTTTTTCCAGGACTGTACATGCTGTATGAACTATAGGGATTCCCGGAGGGATGAAGAAAAGAAAAAAAACTCGCGCCGCACCCTTATGAATTTATGTACTATTCGTGTCTTTCTCCTTCACTCGTAATATTCTATTTTATTCATTTCGTAGTTTTTATTTTAATTCTTACCAGGGCTCTCGTCAACGGGGATTTTTAGTTTTACTCAGTTGGGCATAATCTTTTTAATCCTCTAGTATGTCCTTAGCGACCTTTTTATCGTCGCTGAATTTTTTGATATTTTATATCTTCTTTCTATAGTCTCTTCTTCGTATTGTCTTTTCACTCGCCAACCATTTTACAATAATTTTTGTATTATTATTTTTATTACTAATATTATAATAATAATATTTATTATTATTGTTATTATTATTATAGACAAGCGCGTCCCAGAAAAATCGTGAGCGTCCGCGCTCAAAGCAGCGGCAACACCGACTGCTCGCCATTGCCTCCTATGAGAGGGCGTGAGTTGGATTTCAAATCGATTACACAAGCTGCCGGCTTCCCTCTCTCTTTCTCTTGTTCTTTTTTTCTCACTGATACTCAAACTACCCCCTCTACCTGCTCCCTTGGCTCCCTTGCCGATGGAGGGTTGAAACATCGTACAAAACAAAGACAAATGAAGATATATATGTATCTATATATATATATATATATATATATATATATATGTATGTATCTTTATATATATATATACATATACATAGATTTATATGCTGCGCAGGGAAGATGGAGCACATAATCTCCAGGGGTCGCTGCGGACGCCTACGATCTGCCCTTTTTGCCACAATACAAACACGGAGAGACGATATACATAACACCAGCTCCACCTGTTAGATGTTTTTTTTTCAACAGGTGAATTGGTCAAGCTGAAAAAGAAAAACGCTCATGATTTTTTTTGGATGTCAAGTTTTTTTTTAGGAATGATAAAATTCATAAAAATGGAACTTAGGGAAGACCTAGGACCTAGGAAATAGGTACTTTCAATCTATAAATCTATATATCTATCTATCTTCTACATATATATATATATATATATAAGCGAAAATACCACTGACTCATCACGAAATCTCAGGAACTATAAAGTTGAAATTTGGTCAGTAGTTTTATTTTATAATGTAGAGACTCACTAAGAAGGGATTTTTTTTAATTCAACCCCTAGCGGGGTAAAAAGGAGTAAAATGTTTTTTCAGTAATTCAACGCGTGCGTAGCCGCGAGCAACAGCTAGTCAAAGATATATAATAACGATTTATATTTTTAATTGATAGCTGCCAAAAATATTTTTTTGTCTCATAAAAGCCATAAAAAATGATAAATTATGTCAGGGGTCAGGCTGAAAGTCTTTAAACGCTTTAGAAAACTCATTTCATCTTGTTAGTATTAGCCATTTTATCCTACCATATGGTAGGAAAATCAGAGTTTACGGATTCGAAGCTTTCATGCTGGGTTGACTAGTATATGTATATGTATGGGGCATTCCAGGGCAAATCGACAAGTCCGCGTAACCTCACCCTCTGGAATTTGGTCTCTAATTTTTTATACGATCGTTACGACCCTAAGAGGCATCAAGTTTTTTTGTATATTTTTTTGGCCAGACTTGATGATGATTTATTGAGAAAAAAAAAAATACGTTCATCAGCGAGTTAGGCACAATTTAAAAATCTGATAAACCTTAGGCCAATTTTGTATCCGATATCAAAGTTTTTAACCATATCGTTTCCCAAATTTCATTCTCCTCCAAAAGTTAGATTCGGTACAAATATCATTAAATTACCGAGCAGAAATTACCAAAATTACCGTTACTCAAAATTTGGTGGAAACATTTTTTTTTTATACTCTTTTATTTATAACTCCTCGGCATTATTATTGTTCAGTATTGTCAATGTTAGTTTTTTAATTCAAAAAAACTTTTGATCATGACTGCATTTTTTAAAGAGTTTAAGGAAGTCCTGCTATCAATGGCAGGCATCTTAAGGTGATACTTTTAATTTTTTCGGAACTTGTTTAATTGTTTCGGAACTTGAACACTCTTTTACAAATGAAAAATTCTCTTTTATAATTTCAATACACGTTTTAAATATTTTATTCGAATCTGAATTCAGTTGTATTTGGATTCTCGTAATGAAATCGTAATGAACAAATTAATGCAATTTACCAAAACTATGGAAGCAATTAAAAAAATAATCATTATATTTGTGATCGATGCGGTCATATCTCAAATTATCTTTCTGCAAAAACATGGGTCTTTCGTATCCGGTCGATTCAATTTATTTCCCTAATTATTAATTATTCTTTAATAATTAAATCATACTAAACTTAATTTTTTTCCAAAATTCAGTAAAGGCATTCTACAAAGTTCAAAGTATATTTACAAATTTTTAGAAATTTTTAGAATGACTTTGAATGGGGAAAAAAATCGTCGGACTCGAAAGATCCGTTTGTATGGATCAGGTGCCATTTTTCACATGGTATGGAAAGGCCACAATTGCAGCGAATGATTTTTTTTTAAATCGTCTACAATTTTTCCCTCGTTCACCATGATTCTACGCTGCTTTTTTTTTTTTTTTTTGCTATGGAAACATTCTGCTGACTGTTGAAGAGAATTTTCTAAAATTCATGTCTTCATTGCTACTTAATTCGTGACGACTAGTTCGGTTGATTGCAATTTTCTCAATTGACTCCCCATTTTTTTTTCCTCAATGGATGATCGTTAATAACTTTCTAATATATTTTTTCATGTAAATTAAGAGCATATCGCCCAGCTCTGTAATTTTTTTTTACGAACACACGACTCGTGACCTGGAAAAATATTAACATTTTCATGTATTTATTCGGTACGTGCAATATTTCGTAGATAATAAATGTGAAAGTTTCCATTCGCATTAAGGGTCATTTAAAAAGAAGACAATTTTTTTAATATTGTGCAGCTCATTTATCTCTACATAATTTGTTACCAAAAAAGCATAGTGATGAAATTGAGGGTCTGTGCGATAAAATTTTGTACCGCCACAGACTCGTGGAAATTAGCTCTAATCATAAATGGTAATTTTCAGGTATTTTTATATATTCGCGTATCAAAGCCCACATCGAGATTTTTCTTGCTCTCGATACAACAACCGGTTGAGCAAAATCTGAGGGCTGTGTCACAACATTTACTCATCGAGCTCATCGAGGCTTAACATTTGCAAATAAATGGATATTTTCAGGTATTTTTATATATTCGTGTATCGAAGCCCTCATCGAGATTTTTCTCGCTCTGGATGCAACAAGTAGTTGTGAAAAATCTGAGGTCTGTGTCACAATATTTAATATTGCCTCATCGCGGCTTAACATTTCAAAATAGCTAATTGTAAATTTTGTTCCTGAAATACCTGAAAATTTTCATTTAGATTTATTATCGTTTTTTTTTTTTCAACGACCTTTACTGCCCATTAACCATAAACACATGAAACATCACATAATACTGCTGTGAGATATGAAATCATTTTATCAAAAAATAATAACATATTTTTTACGTGTTCAATTATCTTTTTTCTCGCACTTTTTTTTTCAAATTTTTCTATAGTTCTTTCTCGCAGTTTTCTATATACCATGACGATAAAGATTCCAAAGCAGTGAAATAGAATATCGTATGTAATTACAAAATTTATTTTCATAATTTATTCGAGTTCTCTTGAACTCAAATGATAAAAAAAAATTATAAGCAAGGCTTGAACCACTCTGGAGTATGGCTAAAAAAAATGATTATCATAACATTAAATTTTGGTGAATCTTTTCAGGTGTTTAAATTAGATCTAAAAAAATGAGGGAACAATCGCAGAGGTAGAAGGTCTCGGATTCTGCCAAAATGGCATGGAATGCCTCATATGTATATACATAGATATGGGTACGTGTTCGTGTCACATAATCGATCAGGAACACTTGTTGCAGTGTTTTGTGTCTGCAACTCTACGCAATATATGTGAGTCTCAAGCAGTGAATAGTTATTATTAAAAAAACAAAAATCTATATATTTACGCTATACATTCAATCTATTAATGTTCATTTATTGATTTTGTTATGTTCTTCTCTTCTGTAGGTATAGAATATTTGTAACGAATGAATAAGAAATCTACAAATTAAGGCTGAAAAGAAAAAAATAACGAGGACATAGCCCTGGTTCATCAAGAACCAGCTAAGCAGCCAGAAATCGTGAAAAAATTAATAAAATGCAGGAGTATCGATGGCAAAATAAAGGAAATATTGCAACCGTGCTCTCCCATAAAAGGAGACTCGTGAGGAAATTCAAGCTATGACTTTTCTCAATTTTTAAATAATTTATATTTACTTTATGACCACTTTTCTTATTCTCATTAAAATCTCACCAGATTATTGTCTCTTACATTATTTCTGCTATTTCAAAATCGATAATACTTTTATGTCACTTATCGCAATATTATAATATTATTGTAGCAAAGAAATATTCGTTCGAACGGTATAAAATTGATTTAAAAAATGACTTTCGGTCACGACCATCGGAATTGCGAAATTTGACTGGATATTTCTCCAAACGTCGCCACGGTATATAATAAATCAATTGAATGCCAAAGAAAGGTGTAAATTGAATTCCAAAGAAAGTTGTAAATTGAAATTTGCATAATGCTTCTTCATAATTTTCGGGCATTCATAAATTTTCCTCTATGGTACAGTAGCGTTTTTAATTTTGACTTCGTTATAGAGGAAGCTTTGTTTATTCTCCAAAATTAGGACAAAGCAATGTACCAGTTGTAATATGTACCTTTTTCCTTCCCTTTTCACTTGTCCTCTAGCCTATTTGTGTAGGCAGTTTTAGCTGGATAGTTGTAAATTTACCAAATTTTAAATGTCGTAAATTCCAAAAATTCATAAAATATAAACCCTTTGACCGATTCTTCTCAAATTCAATACCAGACAAGCTTATTGCCTAGCCTATTTGTGTATAAAGTTTTAGCTGGATAGCTGTAAAGTTACGAAAGTTAGAGCGATTACGCTTTTTTTTTTTCATTCAAAGTCACACACACACACACACACGCATCTACATCAAGATCTACATCAAGATCTACATCATTAAAAAAAAAGTAGAACAATAAGCCACGATTATTATTAAATAATATTGATAAGATTTTAATAATATCAAAAGCGCAACAATATTGAAGATTAAATCATTTTCAAAGAATTACAAATTGAAATGATTGGTCCGCTTCAATTTAAAACGAATCCTATTACATATAAACTCCTAACTGATTTCGCTTCTACATATTTTATTACTTTTCGATCTATAAAACAAAATTATCGCGCCTTTTTACCAAACGTGTCAACTGCGTTCGTTTGAAATCCGGAAATCTTGATTTTGACCAGAAATCCCGTTTCACGCGAATGCGCGCCCTCTGTCGTAATTCGTCACGAATTACACGACCGCAGCAAGACGACTGAAAGTTGAGGTTAGGCTCTTTTTTCCGGTTTCCATAGCCGTGAGGTGCGTTGTTTCTAAAGTGTAGCAAAGTAATCTTAAAACATCCTAATATTCGTAAATCCTTATCATAAAATTTCAAAGTCGTTTCAACAAACGAACATTCGAGCTTCGTTTGCCGTTACGATTTTACGTCGAAAAGCTTTTGTAAGAGTGTTACGTGGAATAATCGGGGATACCCTGTCAACATGTTATCGTGGCAAAGACAGACATCACACACGAATGAGAGAGAATATATTTGTTGATCGTTTTTGTTTTAGACCTTTTTTTCATCGTTATTGCCGAACAATCGTTTCAAATCACCGCGAAAGTGAAACAATCTTTATTCATTGCGAATCTAATTGAAAAAAAAAATCATCTCCAAGTCCACAGTACACACGTTGACGGGGAGGTTATACCCGTGATCAGCCCGAAATATTGTCGGGCGCGGTGAGTTTTTGCACCCGAACGATTGAAAATTAATTCTCACAATTTTATGTTTTATTTTGAAATATTTCAACATTTTATCTCTGAGAAATGAGTGACCGACACTAGCATCATGTATGAGTTTTTTTTTCTATCGTACTGGGGTGTAAAACTCATGAAGCGCCTCCCGTTTACGTTTCGTATTCCATTATATATAAATACGACACAAAAAGTCCATAAAAATTGGAAAATAGATACAAAAATCTTCAGAAAAATCATTCATCAAAGAGCTTTATAAATCCTTAAATGACTTGTAAAAATTCTGTAAAATTTTGCTTTTAAAAGCATTTTTTTTTACTTATTTGCATTCATAGATTCTTTGAAAAAAAATTCATCAATTTTGATCTTCTATGATATTACGAAACATGATCGATCCTTAAGTAACTTGTAAAAACTGTAAAACTTCTCTTTTAAAAGCTTTTTTTTTACTTATTTGCATTCATAGATTGTTTAAAATGCTTTCATAACGAGATAACTCAACATTTTAAATTTATTCACGTGATATTCAAAAGTTCATCAATTTTGATATTCTATGATATTTTGAAAAATCATCGAGTTCGAAAAATGTATGCTGCTTTTCCATCATTTTCTGAACATTCACAAAGTTTCCTCTAAAATGAAGTGATTTTATTAATTTTTATTTGGATTTACCTACCCAAGACTGAGTACAATACAAGAATACCATAGAAATTATAAAATTCATAATATATATTTTTATAGAAATATTTTGACCAGAAAGTTTGATAAATCTTTAGACTAACTTTTACAAGCTGCAAGCCTGGTATTTTTTTTTGTTTTTGTACTTTGTATCCATAAATTATTGGGAATGCTTTCAATATAACCTAATACAATGTTTTAATTTAAAAAATTCAGTATATCACCATTCTTGTAACATTTAAAAATAGTTTTTTTGTTAATTTTTATTATGTATAATATTTCAAAGATGCAGTTTCAAAATTTCATATTCCTTTTCCATAATTTTGTCAGCATTCATGGTGTTTCCTGTAGAAAAACTGAGAATTTTTTGATTTTCGTTTGTATTTACATTTACAATGTATGAATTCTATAACAATCATAAAGTTGAAATTATTAAACATATTTGCAAAAATGGTTTATCAGAATGCTTTATAAATTATTTATATATTTTGAATTAACTTCGACAAACTGTGACACTCACCAAAAAAGCTCTTATTTGTATCCCTAATTTGTTTGAAATAATGATTTTATTGCTTTTCCATAATTTTCTCAGCATTCACAAAGTTTCCTCTAAGACGAAATAGATTTCATTTTTGTTTCTCCTTGGAAGACATTCTATAAATACTCAAATTATGAGAAAAAAAAATCAACTGTAATTTAAACCCTTTTTCTATCCTATTTATCACCTCGATAATCTGGAATTTGCTTGATTTTGAACTACAAACATTTTTGAAAAAATTCAAAATTTTGCAAATAGATTGTCAATGAATATTTTGTCAACGAACTTGTAATCCATTTTTTCGCTTACAAACTGAAAACGTCATAACTGAAGATAGTTTTTATACAGTCTTTCGAAAATTCAAAATTTTATGAAAACCTAATTTTGTGTTGAAAGTTTTTACCGAATGTCTTCAAATTTTTTAAAGATAGATTGAATTAAAAAAAAAAAAAAAAAAATGAACAATTTTACAACCATTTTCGAATTTGTGAGCTCTGAATGAAAAACCTAGTGCTACTCTTACAAAGTTTTTCTAGTATATATGAAAGATACTTTTACACCGATTTACCAAAAATTACCCTCTAATTAATATGCGGAAAAAAATGACTAATTTGTTCAATTTTTTGGTCATTTAGCTCGCCAAGATGGTGAAAATTATGAAAACAGGAAAAGTCGTGCTGGTCCTTAGTGGCCGGTACGCAGGACGCAAAGCCATTGTTATGCGCAACTTTGATGATGGAACGACAGAAAAGCAATATGGACACGCTCTTGTTGCGGGAATCGATCGTTACCCTCGCAAAGTTCACAAGCGAATGGGCAAGGGAAAGCTCCACAAGAGATCCAAGATCAAGCCTTTTGTCAAGGTCAGTGAAATTAAAATCCGCAAATAATTTTAAAAACCGTGCAAATTTGAAATTTGCCCATTGCTTCCTCGCGATTTTCACCCACCTATAGATTCTGCTCAATAAGTAATAGCTTTCTCAATTCTGGTTTCCTCATAGAGGGAGCTTTCTGTTGTGATAGTGTGAAAATCATGAGAAGCGCTACCATTAAAATGTACCCTCACTATTTCAAACGAAAGTTGGAGCGAGCACGACATTAAAAAAAAAAAAATTGAAAATTTAGTGAAATACAACATTTCATTAAATCTAAACCGTACAATCGATTCTTTCAAACTCGACACCAAGTATCCCTGTCCCTTAGCCAATGTGTGTAGCAAGTTTCAGTTCGATTGTCGAAATTTTATAAAAGTTAGAGCAAAAATAGTTTTTTTTTTCGAAAAAATCAAAAAATTACAGATTCTATAAAACCTGAACGCCTTAATCGATTTTTGCCAAACTCAATACCAAACAACCTTGCCTCCTAGCCTATTTGTATAAAAAGTTTGATCTCGATAGCTGGAAATTTAAGACAGTTAGAAAGATCACGCCCTTTCGAAAAATTCAAACTACCATAAAATGAGACACCCGCTAGCGATCTGAGCAAAAATTGCAGCAAACTGAGGAGGTTCGTGGCCCAATTTGCGTGCAAAGTTTCGGCAAGATCGGTGGAACCGTTCTCGCGATATGGCCATTTCAATTTTTGCAAGCTCATCACACACAGATACATACATGCATACATACGGACATTTTTTCTGAATATGATTTTTCAACTTTATGGAGCATTTTAAGTACCCTGGCATCAAAATCTCGAAAAAAAAAAGTTCACGTAAACAAAGCTTCCTCCATGAGAAAGCACAATGAAAAAAAAAAAAATCATTGTTTGGTAATTATTTTCAGGTATTGAACTACAATCACTTGATGCCAACGAGATACACAGTTGACTTGCCATTGGACAAAGTTGCCCCCAAGGACTTGAAAGATCCAATGAAGAGGAAGAAGGTCAGATTCCAGACCCGTGTCAAGCTCGAAGAAAGGTTTCTCAAAATTTCCTATCTAAATTTATCAAGCCATTTTCTTTGTTGGAAAAAAACAACAATTGTTATATATTTCTTTTCTCATTTTTAGGTACAAATCCGGCAAGAACAAGTGGTTCTTCCAGAAGCTCCGTTTCTAAGCGATTTAAATAAAAAAATAAACATTAAAACACTCAAAAACAAACAAAAAAAAGAAGCACAAATTATTTCGGACAATCCTAAATCTTTATTAATATTATACCTCTTCGTACAGAAGCGTTTTAAATAATCAGCATGATAGTTTCAATCAATAGGTATAATTAGCGGGTGCGTTCGTTACAAACAAAAAAAAATGATAGTTTATCGTTTAGATCACTTGTTGAGTTTCTTCATTCTCTCGTCGAGGGACGCTATATTGTTACGAATTGATTCCATATTCGAGCCAAAACTGTCTTGTACACCTTTGAGGAGAGCTTTATTGCTATCAAGACCGTTTGTTATATCAGCTTGCACCAGCTCGAGTTGTGCCAATGATTTTCCAAATTCTGCAGCTGATAAACAAAAAAAAATCATATTAGACCAAAATGTTACAATTGTAACATTTTTTGCATTCAGCCAGGAATACTGCCTGATGGAAAAAACGAATCTGTTTTCCACTCTTGTAGGGCAAACTGAATTTTTTTATTCCAACATTTTTATGCCAGAGTACTTCAAATGTTTCAAATAGTGAAAAAATCACATTTAGATAAAATGGATGTATGTGTGCGTGTGCTGGCCTAAAAAAATTTAAATGGTTGCATCTTGAAAAGCAAAGTGATTTTCTGCCATTTTCATCCATTTAACTCATGTACTTCGAGTCTAATTCAATTTAAAATTTAAAAGAAACTTCCGTGGTCGCTGTGACCCGTAAATTTAAAAAAAAAAAAACTGATTTTGCCATACTGAACAATTTGAAAAATATTAATAATAAAATTAAAGAAAACCTATGACTGAAATTATGGAAAGAAAGTAGTTCAAATGAAAATTTGCACATTGTGCTTCCTTATCATTACTTTCCCCCAATTTACAAAGCTATGAAGAACCCAAAATTAAGAATCTTATTTGCTTGCAGAGGTTGTCTTGTAAATCGCTAGAAATAGCAATGTGTAGATTGCAATTTGTATTAATTTTTTTAATAGTCGATTTTCGCAAAAAAAAAAATCTCTATCTACATGACGAGGAATTTGGTTTTCCCCCGAAATTTGAAATAACGCTTCGGAAAAGTTGTCAATTTTTTATTTGTTGAGGTGAAAAAAATATATCTCACCTTGCTGATGCACGGAGCTCAATGCCAGCATACGATTTATTGTTTGTGGCACGACATCGAATGATGCTTGAATTTTTTTCATTGTCTCGTACATTTCGGCAATTTTTTGTTCCCTCTCCGTGTCTTGCTGCATTGATGATTTTTTCTGCGCCAGACTGTCCATTCTGTGAGCCAATGTGGCTATTCTGCTCTCCATTGCCTCGATCTGCGTACTATCAAGCAATGCAGATTTTGCGCCGAGCTGCTGAACAGCCTCAACGACACCCTGAGTTTTTAAGGATTGCGTGAATTTGCTAAGTTTCTCATTACTTGTGCCAATGACATTCTCGAGTCTGGCAAGCCTCTGCTCGAGGTTAGCGATTCTCTGAACTTCCTGGAGACGAGCCTTTTCGGGTAAATACATCAGCTGATACTTAAGCACCCCTGCCTCGACCGATTCGTCCTCATTCTTCGAGCAATCCGACTTTTCTTCTATCACCGATGAGCCACTCTTGAAAAGCTCTATCTGTGTCGTTAGTTGCCTGAAAGAATTATAATTTAATTTTTCCAAGTATTTACCGGAAGTGTTTGCTTTATTTATTTATACGATATTGTATTAAATACACAATACTCTTTTACACAATATAAATCAGATTTCCATTCATTCGTACAAAATGAAAAAAATAAGAATACACCAGATCGATATGCAGAAAAAATTTATGATCAAAAACTACCAGATCGCATTCGTATGATCATTGATTATTGCTCATATTTTTATTTAATGCCATTTTCGAAATTATGCAAAAGCGTCAAAACTCATTTACAAAAAATATATCCGGATGATTGTTTAATGGCACACGAGCAGAATAATAATTTTTATGTTTTTTCGTTACATTTGTTGCTATCAGATTTAAGACGATGTGCTACTCCTCTGTCGGTAACAAAAACTGTGTACTAAAATTCTCCTAAACGGTTGATCTTTCGGACAAACGAAGAGAACCACGAACTGCGTATAACGATTCTGCAGTTCGTGGTTCTCTTAGTTTGTCCGAAAGATCAAAGAATTTTGATACCGGAGAAAAGCAGCTTTCTCTCTCGCACTCACAATGGCTTACGCAGAAACTGTTTTACCAACAGAGGAGCAGCACATTATCGTAATGAGATTTTGCACTTTTGAACACGTGTAATTTTCGAGTGATTAGTTTGTAACTTTTAACGAGTGTTAAAATTCGAAAAAGAATGTCTGGCTTTGAATTTATCAAGAATTTACGTAGTTGGTTGAAATTTAATGAAATATTTTTATTTTTCGAAAAATGAACAAACTCAAACATCGAACTGTCGAGCTACAACTTGATAAATTGAGTTAAAATTTCATAAAACATTGATAAATTAACGATAATAAATTTTTGGCATGGAATTTGGTAAAACGATTTCCTGATTTTAATTGATTAAAAGGCTTGCAATTTTGTTTATACTCACTTCAAGTTGGCACCCTGAGAATCAGCGAGAGCTGCAACAAGATCGTTGCCCAAAGTCTCATTTAATTTCAGGCTATTCAACTGTTTTCCCATCGCCTCAACCTGACAAATAATTTCTCCCATGCTCTTCTGCTCCGAATTGTCGGTCGCCTGTTCCTTCAATCTATTCACCTCCTCGAAAAGTTCTTTGAGCTCAAATTGCAATCTTTCTTGCTTTTGTATTGGCGTTTCTTTTTCGCCCTCACCCGGCAATTCCCAGTCGCCGAATCTGTTTTTTTTTTAAACGTGAGTTAAATATAATAATCAGATTAAATAGACAACAAAATAAAAGAAGATTGACATTTACACAGCATTGTAGCCAGTTCTCGGTTTTCGCGATATTCTGTCGGAAAAATCGACACCCTTGGCGAGAACGTGCTTTCCCTTGAATTTATTAAAAGCCTCAGTTGCGTTCATGTGCAGACGTTCTATGGAATCCGTTTCATCCTTAAATAATTGAAAACATAATTTTTTGTTAAACTAGAATGTTACATTCTAAAATTCCGTTCATCAATTAATTTTTGATCCAGTGGGAAAAAAATCAAAAATCTTAAAATTGTGCACATTTTTTCATTATAATTTCACTTTGTTTGGAAAACTTGATAAGAAAGCATTTTAGTATTTGAATCTTTAATGTAGAGGAAGCTTTGTGATCATAAAACAACATTATGACGAAATAATGTACAAATTGCTAAATTGTATTTTTATTTTTCTATTTTTTGGAGTTGAATAATTTCTAGTTTGATGAACTGACATTTACCTAAATAGCTTTATCAAAACACTTTTGGTGCTGTTGATGGCTTATATTTAAAAAATCAAAAAATCTATGAAATTTAAGCACCTTTATCGATTTTAGCAAACTTCAATACGACATAATTTTGATCTATTCTCATTCGCAATTTGTGCAGAGAATTTTGGCATAATAGCTCGAAATTTGCAGGAGGTAATTTTACGGATATTTTTCGAGAAATTTCATAAAATATCAATGGGTAAATTAATTATAAGGATTATCACTGAAAAAAGAGTTCAATGCATTCTTCATTCAAAAAAGTTTCAGTTTCGCCACTTTATCATGTGGACCAACAACTTTTGTACCTCTAAATTTCTAACTATATGAAATATTTCAAACACTGTTTCTCTTAAATATAAATCATTAAAATATAAACATTGCAATATTTCTAAATATATGTAAAGTAGTTAAAAATACTGAAAAAAAAAAATGAAAAAGTATTCATATAAAAATAACGATGAGTGGAAATAGACATAATAAAAGTTGAGAATTCCGAAAGAATAAAGAATATTTGTAGGAAAATAAAATTAACGGAAATACATATGAAAAAAGTTACTCAGAGCTTTTTTGGGCATTATGTAGATGCTGGAAAACTTTACCCATGATACCGGCTCAAGCAAAGGCTTACTGATATTAAAAATAAGCCACATGAAATAATTTGAAACTCCGGCGAAAATGAAGAAGTTTCGTAGAAAAACAAAAATGAATGAAACAGAAATTATAAAAGTTAAAAATTCCGAAAAAGTTGAAAATATTTCGAAAAAAACAATGATTAATGGAAAAAGTTACAAATTCCACGAAACCGTATAATATTTTGGGGAAAATAAAAATCAATGTATTTTATTAAATTTTGACCTTCTGGTACAATTTTGCCCAATTTAAGGCAATTCCTAGCCGAGATCGACTGTAAGTCAGTAAAAAAATCATGTTTCCCTATGTTGGCTTAACCCTTTCTGCACAAACATGGGTCTTTCATGTCCGGTCAATTATTGATTATTCTTCGATAATTAAATGATACTAAACTTATTTTTTTTTTCCAAAATGAAGTAAAGGCATTTATTCTACAAAGTTCGAAGTATATTCACAAATTTTTAAGGATTTTTAGAACCCCTTTGAATAGGGGAAAAAGTATAGTCAAACTCGAAAGATCCATATTTGTGTAGATCAGGGGCTGTTTTTTACATGGTATGGAAAGGGTTAAAAACGGTTGATATTTTGAATGAAAGCAAAGTTCTCGTGTGTCTGTTGATTTTGCATGAAAATTTAATTTGCTTTTGTCAAAAATATACTCTGAGTCAGTCAGTTTCATATCACTTTAATACGAAAACTTTCTGGATTTCTGCTCCATTTGTGCAAAAAGTTTTGGTATGATAGCTAAAAATTTCGACGGCATAAATTTATAGATATTTTTTTATAAATGCTATAAAATCGCAATAAATGTCTCAATTATAATAAAAATTATGACCAAAGGTAAGTACAATATTTATTCAAATGAATTTAATTTTTCTTATTTTTTTAAGCGACTCTCGTTGAACAACTCTCGTATAAATGTAACAAAAAATAATAATAATGAACATTGATTTAAAAAAGGATTTACCTCAGAGTACATGGGAAGTTGCTCGGCCTCCGGAAGATCAGTCGTCTCATAAACATCGGCCTGATCATAAGCCTAGAAATGGGATATTCTCAATCAATCAACAAAAAAATTCAACGGCAATTAACGTAACAATAAAATTCATTGTTAATGTGAAAAGAATGACATAAAGAATTCGAAAAACCCAAATTAATATTGCATCCTAACCACACCTAATAGCAAAAAAATCGAGGCAGCTGTGGAACGATTCACTTATGTGAAAAAAAAAAAAAATACTCACAATTCCTGGCAAATCAGCATATTTAGGATCAGCCATCGTAATAACAATCAAACGATCAATGAAACTCCAAAAAAATCGTTTTTGTCAATCAACAATCGTGTCACTGACAGTCCGTATGTCAATTTTTTGACATTTAATAAGTAGCGCCATCTAGCGGTGGTGCACTGAGTACTCCAATCCTCCACTTGGTCAAATAGCCGCTAGATGGCGGTAGCGATTAAAGGTCCACGGGCTTTACAGCTGATGCGATAACTGTGATGATACAAGAAAAAAATTTCCCCACTCAGTGTAACGAGTAACGAGATACGAGAGAAAAGCCATGCAGTTTCTTTGAGGAAGCCACGATCGAAGATCGAACGATCGCTCGTCATCGTTGATAAATACAGAAACGCGCTCTCACACACGCTATATCTCTCTCAGTTTTCCACGAATAAAGAAAAGAAACAAAAAACTCTTGACGTTTGTGGAAAAATGTTTGCAATCGTGTATTGAAATCCCCCAAGTACTAAAAAAAAAAACAAGAATCCCTCTTGTAGTACTGATTGTGAGAGAAAGAGAGAGAGAGAAAGAGCGAGCTTCAGTTCTGTTTCCCCTCCACTTGTCCCATCATAGTGTGCCGCTCCTGTATGCGTGTTCGCTCTGCGCGCGTGTGCCTGTGTGTATCTTTATCCGCGCGCATTCACCAACAAATCGTCGATAACTCTCCTCGACTGCTCTCTGAATACTACAAAGAGAATTGTTCGTCTGATAAATCGCGGATTTCTGTTTTTTTTTTATTTTGACGAAATTTTAATCAATCCAAAAAGGGAAGAGGTGCTTTTTTTTGGAGCTGAGTGAACCGTCAGATCGATCGAGTGGTGTTAAATACATAAAGGTGCTTGTGTGTGAATGTGAATATTTTCGCGAGCTTGACGGGACCTTCTCTTCCCGTGTGTATATATGTATATATACATTTTTTTTCCCTTCGCGGATATTCAAAGTATATATATATGTAGGCATAAGTAAAATATATACATTATTATTATATATATATATATATATATCTATATATAATACAATTTTGAGGTGGTACTGTACGTTGGGCATGGTATACCTGACGAGTTCTTGGGGTATGGGAGAGACTGAACCTCGGTGCTACAGCACAAATACGACCCCCATTACATCGTCAACGTCTACGTCGTCAACATCTACGTCAGCCGCGACAGCAGCATTTATACAGGATCATGACGAAGAGGTCGCCCTACATCCTCTCAATAATCAGGTGAGGAAAAAAAAATCATTACCATTTACCGCTAATTAACCCAAAAATTATAAAAAAAAGAAAAAAGAAAATGGCCAATATGAGCGTGAGAAAGATGAAATTTTCGTATTTTCGTAGCCCTGGAATAAAATTCCCATCTTTTCGAAAAAAATTGCGCGTTTTTTTTTTTTTTTTACGATAAGTTTGTTTTTACGATATTCCAGGACAGTCGAGAGATTCCGTGACTATTGGGGCTTCTTGCAATGCAATGATTTTTTGTTTGCATTAAGCGGGAGTCTGCAAAATTTTAATCGTTTCGAAGTAATATGCAAAAAATAACTTTTTGTACTGTCTTTTTTTTTGTTGCGATATTGAAAGAAATTCAAAGAAATTCAAGAGATTTGAGGAATATTGAGCTTTGTTGGAAGGGCAATGTTTATTTGTTTAAGGTACAAAGAAAGTCTGCGAAATTTCGATCGTTTTGGAGAAATTTTTTGAGAAAAAAATTTAAAAAAAAATTCTTTTGATGATATTCCAAAAAACTCGAGAGATTTTATCATTATTAGAGCTTGTTGGAACTTAATGATTTTTGTTTAAGTTCGAAAAACTTCTGCAAAATATCAATGTTTTTTGGAAAATTTGCAGTTTTTTTTTTGCAAGTTTCTTTTGACGATATTGCAGGAAACTCGGGAGATCTCGTGACAATTGTCGCTTGTTGCAATGCATTGGTTTTTGTTTTTATACAAAGAAAGTCTGCGCTCTGACGCCACACGACTGTCGTCACACACGCGCCACGAGAGAAATATCAACAACTCAGAGATAATAAGGATATGAATGGATTGTGAGACAGTTATTGTTGAAATATGTGGAAAATGTGATGAAATAATGATGAGAGATGCCTGCACAATCGTTGGTTTCCTTTATAGAGGAAGTTAACGTTTGATGATTCTCGCATATTGTTGATTTTTGGGGATTTTTCGTGGAGTGGGAGAATGGGTCGATGAGGAGATCCTTTGTTTTTCAGCGTTAGAGCACGAACATTTAGGATGCATCATCGGAGATTCCACTCAATGAGTAAACGCGTATTTTGAAGTCTGAACATTTTCAAACACGAGGAGATAATTAATTGCTGTTTATATGGCAAATTTATTAACGGCTGTGTATGCAGGAAGCTCCAGGTTTTTCCCACACTGAGAAATCCTTGCACAGTCACGATCCAAGTACCTGGCGCCTTCTATGATAAAATTTTATAGATGCTTTTTTTGTTTTTTTTTTAATCATATAAAATGATCGATTAGTACGAAAACTACGATATTTATGTTCGAAAATGTTCTGTGTGCGAGCTAAATTTTCGAGAATGCGGTGAGTTGATAAAAATAGAACATTTTCTAAAGGGTTGGATTATAAATTCTGGAAAAATTCACTGCAAGCCTTTTCCGCTCGTGCTACAAACTGACACAGTTTTAAAAAATTCAGTGGGCTTGCCGATAAATAATTGCTGGATTGATGAAAAATGCTTCATGTATAGAATAATCGATTTATAGAAAAAAATAAGGCACATTTCTCGAAATACATTATGGGATTTCTAGCAAGTTTTATTTGGTCAGTCTTTTTCATTAGTATTCTCTTTTTAATTTTCTCACCATTTGTAGCTCACTCCATATTTATTTTATTCATTGGAATGTTGATTTTTCTATTAAATATCGTTTTTCTCAAAATTTTAAGTCTATAATTCTTTTTTCATCCTTATTTTTAATTCCATTACTACCAATTATTTTATCAAAACTGTTCGGGGAGAAAAGTTGCAAAATATTTTGATTACGAATCGTATTTAGCACAAAAAGAAAATATGATCGATGGACAGAGAAAGGACAAAAAAAATAGCAGATAGAAGAAGTTTGAAATACTGAGAAAATTGAAGAATATTCATCAAATGATACAAACTGAGGGAACAAGACATGAAATAAAAGAAATACCGATGAAATTAATAACAGTTTTTGATTATAATCACGGAAAAAATCATAAAAGTATTCAAGAATTTTGAGGAATATTCATGAAAGTATAGAAATGAATGGAAAAAAGCATAAAAAGGAATAAAAATTCCAATAAAATTAAGAATAATTTTAGCATAAAATATAACGTAATGAAAAAGCATATGAATAAAATTACAAAATTCTTAGTTCATTTTTGGTAATCAACATTTATAGAATATGCTAAACTATCTTTCAAAAGATTTTTTTTCTCCCAAAATCTAATACAACCACTTTATGAAAAAGTGAAAATAATAATGGATTACAGTTTTTCTTACCGACCGTCGGTATTTCACATCACTTCAATCAAGTTTTTTTGTTAAAGCAGTAACAATAACACTTTTGTTGTTGTATATTATATTCAAATTTGTATTCGTACCTTCTGGAAAACTGCCCTCGTCCCTCTCGCCCCGAGCCCTCTGTCAGTCCATGCACGAGCGTCGGAGGCCGTGCCTTTTCACTCTTGACCCAGATTTTTTTATTTTAAGTACAGGCGAGGCACAAGACACACAAACGCATCTCACTGTTTGGACTCCAGGCACAGTTTTTTGCCTCGTCTCCCTCTCGCTCTTTTTTATTAAACTCTATCCCCCCCCCTTGTCCTCAATTGGCCACTGGGAACCCTCGAGATTCTCTCGAGAATCCTTAATTTTTCATCGTTTTTTTAATTTTTTCGTTTTTATTCCCCCCAAATATTTGTTTAACGTTTAATATTTCAACAGGTTGGCGGCCATACGAGATTGTTGCTCCTCAACCAGAGCACAATCTGCAAACCACTGAATCGCAGAGAGCTCGACTTCTACAGAAACATTCCGCAGGATATACAAATGTTCGTTCCAAAATTTAAAGGTGAGAGACTTCGAAAATGCATGAAAAAAAAAAAAAAAAAAAATCTGTTCGATGCATCTTTGTGAACTTTGAGTATGGACAATTTTCTTATAGTCTCTTATAGCTGTTTGTCAAACAGCCACATACACAATATCAACTTAACATGTTTGCCAGCAATAAAATGTGTTTGATATGGACCAACGAAAGAATTCTCAAGAATTCGCTCAAATTCGAATGAGGCAAGTTTTTGCCGATTTCTATAGAATGTCATCTCTTTCCCTCTGTTTACCAACATTCATATCGATATAATCGTGCCCAAATAATTGCCAAATATTATTCACGAGCTGAGAGTTGGTCATTGATTACGAAAAAAAAGATTAAAAATTGTATAATATAGAGATAAGCTTATCTCCGGGTATTCTTCCGTTCGATCGTCCACCAGCTCAATAAAAATGGTAATACAAAAAAAGAAAAAAATGAGGGACGCAATGATAAGATTTTGAGAATCGATCGTTTGATAGTAAGAGCAAAGGTTCATTTAAAGTACAAATATAAAATAATGGAAACAAATTAAAACTTGACCTTTATACTCAACATTTGAAAAATTTCAGATGTGTGGGGGAGTTTCACGAAATTCATTTCAATGCTGGACGAGATTTTCGTTCAAATTGATGAAATTCTTACAGATTTTAGGTAGTTTCAAAGAAAAAATAAATAAAAATTCTGTTACTAATCGTTCAATTATCGACCTATTGAGCTAAAAATCTAGATAAATGGTCTTGTTATCGGCTTTAAAGAGGCTCGACAAAAGACTTGGAATAATGTGAGATTCTGAATTTTTGAAAAATTTCGTAATCAGTACAAAATATTTTTTATAGAGATAAACTCTCATTCACTATTTGTGCAGAAATTTTTGTATTAATAGTTCTCGTCCAATTTAGTGATAAGGAGATAAATTAACTCCCTATGTTTAACGAGTTTTTTTTTTCAAATTAACGTAGCATTGCACATTTTAGACTTTTTTTTTTCTAAAATTATCTCGATCAATCATCGAGCTATTGAGCTGAAAATTGTACGTAAATGAACTAACGTCTGGATATTGAATTTGGCGAGGATCGACAAATGCGTTGAAATTATATAAGATTTTGAATTTCCAAAAAAATTCTATAATTATTCCAAATGGAGTAAATAACCCTGAAAATTGTAAATTAATACTAAAATTATAAAATAAAGAAGCAAATGTATTAATTTACAATTTTCAGGGTTATTTACTCCATTTGGAATAATTATAGAATTAATACATTAATTTACAATTTTCAGGGTTATTTACTCCATTTGGAATAATTATAGAATTTTTTCGGAAATTCACAATCTTATATAATTTCAACGCATTTGTCAATCCTCGCCAAATTCAATATCCAGACGTTAGTTCATTTACGTACAATTTTCAGCTCAATAGCTCGATGATTGATGGAGATAATTTTAGAAAAAAAAAAGTCTAAAATGTACAATGCTACATTAATAAGGCCCATTGACGCGCAACGTTTTAGCAACAATTTTGTAAGCGTAGCGTGTAAACGTCAAAAATTCTCGACTTGCTCAAACAAAACGTGGCTTTAAAATCGGACAAACTTTAGCACGCTTTATTTGCGCAAACTAGACAGAGCTAAAAAATGGAGCGTGTAAACCAAGGGATATATATATATATATATATCCAACCTCCGCCAGAAAGCTTCTTCTACAAGAAAGCTGAAGAATTCACAAAAATGCTTTTTCATCGACGAAATAACAAGGAAGTAATGTACAAATTTACAATTTACAGGGAGGCAATTTACGTAATTTGTAACATTTACAGAAATTTTACCAAAATTGAAAATTTATGGGAAATTTCATCCTCATAAATTTGAAATTCATTTGAAAAACTTGAAAATTTGAAAGATTTTCATATCTTGCCCTAACGTTCTAACGACTATTTCCGATATAAAAAAAAATGAAAAATCGAGAATAAATCTGAACAGAATGACAATAAAATGCCATTGAAGAATTATCGACTTGAAACAAAAATTAAAAAAAATCTTTTCTCTTTGCATCTGGGTAGATGTATGGGTTACGTAACCAACGACTCGTTTCTCATGAAAGAGATCACAAAAGCGGCGTGGAACTTTGCTTCTGTGTCTGTGCTCGTGTGTATTGAGACAGATAACTGGAAATTTCCAAGTCAATGCTCGTTTAATTAAATTCTTGCGTCGTATAATGGCACTTGCGATATTGTAGATTTTTCTCTGTCAGAGCTTTTCGGTACGATGACTCGTTGAAAAAAAAATGCATGCATTTTTATACACATATATATATGTATATATGTGTGTATATAAACACAAATAATAAACGAGGTATAAGATTAAATATTATAATAGTCCAACGTTCTAGACTATCTCATGTTTTGTATTAAATAACTAGATATTCCTCCATCACCCTCCCACCTCGACGACATATCTTTCGCCTTGATGGCAATTTGATGGAATAACTCGCTGTCGATTTGCGCAAAAATTAATATGGCTAAAAAAAAAATAGCAAAGGACGATTTCAGACGCTGTTTGATGAATTAATGAAATTACATTGAATTAAAATTATTGCAAATATTCATACATTATTTTCTATTTTTACTACTTGCTACGACGTCCTACTTATTTTATTCCATCGCGTTTTATTTTATTTTAAACGAAGAAAAACGAAAATTTTACTATTTTCGAGAATTTTCTTTTGTACCCGTGGTTGATAAAATGATGAAAATATATCCATAAAAATAAATGGTTCTATTGAACTAGTAGGTAAATATTATGACCCCAGAGTTACGTTATCAGGCAATTTTGTTAAATTTTTTTTTTTACTTTTTCTTCTGCTGTTATCTCGACTAGCAAAACCGGTTGAGGGTTGATCGTACTCGATGAACTTGATCATAGCTCGTTTCAGAGACGTCTGCTTAATTTATCACGTCGCGTCCTTGCAAATGACGTCATAGCTCCAATCATAAACCACGAATTACGTTCCATTTCTATTACGACGAATTTTTAAATTGCGAAGAGTCCACAGTGATGAGTCAATCGATCCTCGTTATCATTTTTAATATTGTCTCGCTCGAGTATTCGGGAGAAAAGTGACGTCAATAAAACTAGCACTTCAGTTTTACAGCGAACACTCGCACAAAATGTAGGATGTAAAATGTTCCTTTATTATAATCCTTTTTAAACAAAGAGTCAAGATGGGCTTATTGCCTCGAACAGAGTTAAACATATAGAGTCAGAGCTCAAACAATATTAATTAATATAAATCGATAGTTCGTGAAATAATATTGAATAATGAAGTTTAGTATTTAAGACTGCATAAGTCCGACTGCGCGAAGGATTGAGAATGTCCATGTCGCAAGGAGTCTAGGCTTTGAATGCCGAATCCCTCGAAGGCTCGGGGGCTTCGAAAGAGTCAAGTGTTTATCCCTTGAGAGTGAGAAATAAACAGCCCCGCTGTTTATTTCTAGTGAAGAGTCGCATGTTGTTAAGGCCTGCTCGCCACCACGACTTTTCTTGGTGTTCAAAAAAAGACTCGAAACTATTCTGCTTCAAAAACCTCAAAGTTTTATTATTGTAAGGAATATATTTTATATTTAAAAGATTCACAATGGGCTTACTGCCCTCACAATATTCTGTACACAGAGCCATCGCTCAGATTAGTTTTAATTGACATAAATCATATATAATATATAAAGTTCGTAGAACGATATATAATAATTGAATTGTAAAATATATAAGACTGAGTATATATTATTGCGCGGAGAGTACGGAGTGACCGTGTGATAAAAGGTCCCGTGCTGGAATGCCTTTTGACCCTCGAAAACCAAGGGACTTCGAGAGAGTCTGGTCTTTGTCCCTTATGAGCTAGACATAATCAGTCCAACTGTTTATTTCTAGTATAGTGAAGTCTCAAATGTCGATATGGCCCTCTCATGATGCTCGCAAGAAGAGTCGAAAAATATTCCGCTTTATTATTGCGAAAGAATTTACTCTTCAATGAAACTTTTATGAGAAAATATATTTTTTAATTTTCTCTACAAGCTTTGGAAGGGTGGAGAAATTATGATGTAACATTAGGCAAATTTATATATTGCAAAAAAAAATTTAACGTTTAAATTATATAAAATTTGAAGTGCGTTACAGCCAAGTTTAATAGTCATCACATTTCATGGAAGTTCAACTTTTGCACCAAATTTTAGACCACTAGCTTAACATTTTTGAAATGTTACAGCGTTCACGGTTAATTTTCAAATAATTTTCACACTATTTATTTTTTAAATACCATCATGAATTTTTGTCCTAGCTTTTTTTTTTTTTTTTTCCTAGCATTCTTAAATAATAATGAATTAATGTACAAAGTTTTCACTCGATAGATCCATATTTGCTGAAATAAAAACTTTTTATTCTTTTTTTTTTTAACTCTGTAGTTGTTTTAAATTTGAATGATTTTACAGTTCGGGGTCAAATTCGATTTCACAGATCCTTGATTACTCAAGGATCAACGTAAGTGAAGCGTTAAGCCTCAAGGCTTCACTTATGTAGAAAGTTTCAAGTCCAATAACTGGAATATTGCACGTGCTACAGCCAAACATTTTCTAACAATTTCAAATTTCCCAAAAAAAATAATAGACGCTACTTTAGATATTTAGAAAAATTCAGTTCAATGACTAAAGTTAATCCCAAATTATGATGCTTTGAATTTTCTCACCCACATACCCGATCCATCCAGATATTTAATTGAGATATCATTTTTTGAGTATTTAATTTTTTTTTTTTTTCAAGTAATATAAGTATTGAGAGAAAAAAAACATGAAATCGCAATTTCCTCTTGAAGGAACCAAAAAATGATAAAATATTTTCAAAAAATTGGGGAATTGAAATTTGCACATTGTTTTCTGGAAAATTTCTTTCACCCACAACTCCCCCCCCCCCCCCCCCAACCCCACCTATGAGCGAGTACCTTTTCCAATTTTGGTTTACGAGGAATGTGCAAGTTTCAATTTGCAGGTTTGGCCTCTGCATTTTTTTTCGTCAGATTTATTTGAATTTGATCAATTTGATCAATTTTCCAAACAATTCACAATTCCATGGAATTAAAACCTCTTGGACAATTTTAGTAAAATATAAGCCAAATATAGTACAAATCGTCTTTAAGGGTTAATTTATTTGTAGAGAAAATAATTTATCAATCCCTCAAAGTTATCTCGAATTAAAAGCGTTTACATGCATTTCTAGAAAAATTCCAAATGTCATAAAATGTGAATACTCTGACATTTAAAATTGAATTATCATTATCATTATTATTATTATTATTATTATTTTTATTCGGAAGGAAAAATGATCTAATAATAAATGAAAAAAATTGTCTGATTGATTTCAGGTGTAATCCAGGCGTCGAGTAGCGGTGGTGAGATGACTCTTGACAAGCGTTACAGTCCGAGTTTCAGGGATCCGGAAAGTTCACCGCATCAGCAGGGTTCGGTAACGAAAGGCTCGACGAAGCGAAAACGCGACGACGTTCTCAGGTAATTTACACAACCCCGATGGATTCATGGAGGCAATGAAACAAAATCTCTCGAAGAACATTAAAAAAAAAAAAAAAAAGTAGTATACAAAAAATCATCTGACCTCTAGTTTCCATTGTGTATGTGTTTTGATTTATAATTATTGCAACATTTATTTCTAATCAATTGGAAAAAGAACAAAAAAAAAAACAAACAAAAATTTGAGAGTTCGTCGTGACTCGATGAATTCTGGTGTGAGTTCAGGAATTTAACATCAACTTCCAGTAGGGGAACACGATTAGAGTACCGCCGATCACCTCCTTGGGCCCCTTGAAAAATGTGTGCTCTCGTGTACACGGCGGTGTGTTCGGCCCTTGGACCGATTCGTGTATGAGGTCCAGCCCCGAGTGCAGAGAGAGAGAAAGAGAAAATGGCGAAAAAGGCGGCAAAAATCGCAAAGGGCCGTACCTTTGGTACAAACAAATTGCATTATAATAGTACTCTTATTTCTCGCGTTAAATTCTTTTTTTTTTTAATTTTAATTTTTTTTTTTTATCATTTTTATAAAATTTGTATGCGCGGAAAAAAGTCTCTTGCACAAAAAAAGGACTCGTTACATTTATTCGATTGGCTTGGACGGATTAGAGATTATAAAAAAATGAAGAAAAAAAAAGGGGAAAAATTCATTATAGATTGATGATTTTAAAAGTGAGGCCATAGTCATTCAATCGAGTAATTGTATCGACATTCTATCATTTCTCTACAATAACACACGATTTGTATTACCGACCGACGGAAGTTTATTTATTATCAATATACTAACTGTGATATCTCATATCATCTGTCTCGTCTATCATTGCTATTTATACGAACGCTCGTATCGTTCGATCATTCAATATAAATGATTAAAAAAAAAAAAAAAATCATAAAATAAACGAAATATACACGTGAAACATGTATGTATATATTTGTATATGAATAGACAAACGGTATGCGTAGCTAACAAAGTGAATATTGTCGATTAAGATAGCCGTCTGTAGTGTTAAAAAAAACGATTGATTTTTAATCGTAATATTTTTTTTTGTCAATTATCATTTTTTTCAGAATGAAGATCCACCGTAAAAACAGTACGGTGGATGTATTAAAGCCGGGAACGCATTTGGACAGTGCATCGAACAAGCAATGTATCCTTTAAACGAGAATTTTTCTTCACGATCGTTCGACATTGGAGAGCTGAAATTTTGAATAAAAGTGAACAGAGAAAAAAATGTAGAAACAATTTGTTTCCTTGACTCTTTTGAAATTAGATTTTTTGTTGCTGGAGAATATAACTTCTCGTTACACGCATCCGTGCATCTTGGATCTTAAAATGGGCACGAGGCAACATGGCGATGATGCATCCGCGGAAAAAAGAAGTAAACAAATAGCTAAATGCGCGGCCAGTACTTCAGCCTCGCTGGGAGTCAGACTTTGTGGAATGCAGGTAAAAAGTCATATCCATTTTCGTTATTTTCAATTGGAAAAAAACTGCTTTGATGTCGTAAAACATGTTTAAGTCTGTAGAAAATGGTTTTTTTTTCTTATACGAGTAAATAGATTTCAAATTAATTGAGGATCTAACTTTTCTGTATATTGTTCAATTATGACAAATACAATAAAAGGATATTTTGAGTAAAAAAAAAATGAACCCACAGAAAACCATCTTGGTCAGCTCAGTATCATTCTCGGAAAATAATTATATAATTTCGGCTAATTTTACGCTCCCTTATTTTTCAACCCAAACCTCCGTCTGTACATTGGATCTTTCAAGGCACAGTCAAAATTACAACCTTTCTATTTTTCCCGTATTTTTTTTTCTCCAATTTCAATTTTTTATCAAAAGGTTTGAAACACGTGACTTTATCAACTGTTGGTTAATGCAGTAGAAACTTTGAGAAGTATGATTAATATTAGATTTTTTTTAACTTGGAACACTTTGAAAAACCAGGACGTGCCCTCAAAGATCCAATATATGGACAACATATGGACAAAAATAAAACCTTTTCCGTACAAACATGAGCCTTTCATGTCCGGTCGATTCAATTTATCTCCGGAAATATTTATTATTCTTCGATAGTTAAATGATACTAAACTTAATTTTTTTTCTACAATTTTACCAAGTTCAAAGTATATTAACAAATTTTTTAAGGGTTTTTAGAACCATTTTGTATAGTGAAAAAAGTCGCCAACCTTAGAAGATCCATATTTGTATGGATTAAGTGCTGTTTTTCACATGATATGGAAAGGGTTAAATTTACAGACAGAGGGTTAAATTTCACTGTTTTATAAAATTGGAATATCGACAATGGACTTGCATAATCGTATTCGTGGCACTCCGAAAAAATTATTTTTCTACTTACAAGTTGAAACATAAGTATTCAAATATATTTTATGCAATAAATGGAAAAATTTATGGGTTGGTAGATATTAGAGCTGATTTGGATAAAGACGGCAGATCATGGCTCGGCGGGTTAAGAGATAAATAGATAAAAATATAAATCTTTGACTCAGTTGTCGAGTTAGGGCAGTGAAGTCTCTTGCGTAAGAAGTCTTGTGTTAGAATGCTCTCGTCCTTCGAATAATTCATGGTGTTTCAAGAGATTCAAATTATCCCTTCTAAGTTGGAATAAATAACCCTGGTGTCTAATTTAGTCGTTGTACATACCTACCGAAGAGTCTAGGATAATTACACGCCATTTATGATACCACGAACTCTCTCATTGCTTGAAGAAAAGAGTCGAGAACTCCCCCTTTCACGCTTTTTCGAATTTAATTGTTTGGAATTTGTTAAATTTAGGAATATATTGCTTTTCATACGAGTAAATATGTGTATATATTTTGATGCATATTTGAGACAATTTATATGTGTGTGGGAATCGACTATTCTGTACTTTTCGTGGACATTAGAAAGAAATTTGACGGGGTTTGTGGGACTAACATACGAGAAGAGCATTTTTAAGCAATCAAATTTTTAAGGAGCAGATTTATAAAAATTGAAACAAAATTAATTGGATGAAAATACAAGATGAGGCAACGGAAAGAAATGTTTTGCAAAAAGTAAGAATATTCATCTGCCTCGAATAACTTGGGTCGGTTTGAGAGAATTCAGCGTTTATTCATTTCTCAATAGGAATAAGCGGGTTCCGTGAGGCGTTTGAAAATAACACGATTTTCAAATTTTCACCTATTCGTTGAATATGCGAATAAACTATTGGACGCCAACCCCAATTGAAACCCAAACCCAAACTCACGAAATTGGTAATTTGTCAAAAATTTTAGTATCGACGTGGCAGTACTAAATTTCATCGCAAAGACTGCAGCCTTCGACACAGTTTAATTTTTTTTAGCGATAACCGATACTTACCGACACTTAAGCGATAAACGATACTTACCGAGATTTTAACGATATCCGATAGCGATGAATTTTAACTGCTCTAATGTCCAGTGTTTATCCTTTCGGAATTAAGAATAAACAGGCCTATTGCTTATTCCTAGCGAGAAGTCCAATATCGTTATGTGCTTTTAATTTTATGACGTCATTCTTGCGCTGCTCGAAAGAAGAACTCGAAACTTTTTCCTGTACGTGTGTCTTATTCCAATGTATGTACTTTTTTCGTGTTGAGAATGTGTGTTAAAAGGGGGATGTTGGACATTTGGCACGCAAGCAGTGAGTCCTTTTTTTTCAAATATAATTCTTTTGAAAGTTTATGCAGATTTTATGAGATTCATGATGAAAAAAAAAACTTGTGGAAAGTGATTAATCCAATAATACAACTCGGTGCGTGCGGTGTATATATGTAATGTCAATTTGTATATTATATAGAATGATATTATTAAATGACACATTTTAGAGAATATTCGATTAGTACATATAAAATCTTGGATATAATAATATTATATAGTGAAGCGGAATATTTTTCGACATTTCTTGCGAGTATCATGAGAGCTCGTCACAGCGGAGCGCACTGTATCGATATTCGAGACTTCACTAGAAATAAACAGTTGGGCTGTTTATTTCTAGCTCTTAAGGCGATGTGCCGAGGACATGTGCCTCGGTCGGTAACAAAAACTGCGTACCAATATTCTCCTAAACGGTTGACTTTTCGGAGATGTTTGGTACCGGGGTAAAAGCAGCTTTCTCTCTCGCACTCACAATGGTTTACGTAAAATCTGTTTTTACCGACCGAGTTGTAACACATCACCTTAAGGGACGAAAATCAGACTCTCTCGAAGTCCCTGGGCCTTCGAGGGGTAAAGGGTATTCCAGCACGGGACCTTGACAACACGGTCACTCCGTATTCTTCGCGCAGTCACATATATCGAGTCTTATATATATTTCAACCCAATTATCACATATCGCGCTCTACGACCTTCTATTTATACTAACTTTAGCTCAGTGTCGTCACATTCGGTTTACATGCCGTTTTTGATACGCCCTTTATGCTAAACGTTTCTTAGACCGAGCCAGAAGTATTTACACAAATTCGAATGAAAATTACACGAAAGAACAAAAGTTTATTATGTGCCAAATTTAATCATGCTAGCGGCGAGTTCTTCTCGAGTTAATCAAGATTCAATGTCACACCCTCCTCACATCCATCTGGAATTTTTTATGGACATAATTTTGGAGCTATTCGGGCCTTTTTAAAATAAAAATTTACACTTACAAATATTTGCTCTAGGACGGCGAAAATTTAATTTTTAGGTTTTAGCTTAAAACAGTGAAAAAAAAAAAAAGTTACACTATAATTTTTTCTTATTTCATCGTCAACAAAGATTAAAATTCAATTGTTTGTGTTGAACAGGTTTACCAATTAGATACGGACCATTACATCAAGAGAGACAAATACTGGGGTCGTGAGCTAAACGAAGAAGGTTTCAAGTCTGCCCTCTATCGTTTCTTTCACAACGGTTATTGTTTACGTACGTTAGCGATACAGCGAGTGATAGCGCGATTAGAGAGTCTCAGACGTGCTATCGAGAGGCAGAGTAGCTATCGTTTTTATTCCTGGTAAGTCATTTAATATTTATTCCATTAAAAAGAAAAAAAAAATAAAGAAAAAAAAACATTATATGTGTGTGTATATATACACATATAATCTCTCCCGTTTATCACACGAAAATCACCACAGTAGATGACATTGTGAGGCACCAGCGTGCGTGCGCGCTCCCTTAATACTCTGTAATAATCAACATTACGGACGGACTTGATCAGCGGGCACTCCGTGGGGTCTTCCATCATCCTTATTATCACGGTCAAGTCAAAAAAAAAACATCTAAAAACAAAAAAAAATCAATACAATTGTCATTTAGTAAAAAAGAAAGAAAAAAAAAAACGAACAAAAATCAGAACTCATTTTCCATTTTTTTGTTGAACTTCTTCAAATCGTCTCTTTCGTTGAATTCCCATTTCAGCTCACTTCTCGTTGTCTACGAGGGTTATCAAATTGAGAATTATACACCGCGCAGTCGAAGTCCATTGACGACACACGGAGTCGAGGAGGAATCAAACGATTTGAGCTTTATTGATAATATTCCTCACGAGGACGAGGACGATGACGGTGATCATGATAATCACGAGCGTTCGTGCTATTGCGAGCCTGGACGTAACAAAGCGTGCAACTCGTCGGATTATAATTTATTATCGGACCACGAGGAGGTCAGCCAATCAACGTTACATCGAGCATTCGGGGAGGCTGCAGCACGTGGTGCAAAACACGCGACTGGTTTTTATCCGATAAGCGAGGAAACAGTTTTTATGGATCCACCGTCAGATTTGTTGAAAGGAAATGTCGTACAGACATCACCGGCTTATGACAATTGGATCGGTTCCTCTTACAGCAGCGCGACGAGCAATACAAATAGTACAACCGGAAGTAGCAGCGCGAGCAGCAACAGCAGAAGTAGCAATGATGATTATTGCTGTCGCGGACAATTGACAATTGGCAATTCTGATGATACAAGCTCAGATCTTGATATCGGAACAAAATGTAGCCTAAAACGTACGAGACCAACGAGACATCGTGATTTTCGTCATTACGAGGATGACGATGACGATCATTCGCATATACGCGAGCCAAAAGATGTCAAATGTAATGTCAATGTTTCGAAAAGATTACGCGTGAAAAGTGAGAAAAAAACAAGCGCAACACACGATGATAATCATTTCGATGTGAGAATGATTGATTTTGCTCATACGACTTTTGGCCATTCGTCGAGCTCGAATCTCGTCACTAATCCGACGACGATTCATCAGGGACCTGATTGTGGATTTTTAACTGGTCTTGATAGTCTCAAACGCCTCCTCATGGAGATACTCACTGAAGGCTAATTCGCGATTTTTTTTCCGATCAATCTTTTACTCTTTAGACCGGAAGTAACGATTTTCCCTCGTTTCAATAGCAATTTTTCGCGCGAGAGACGAAGAGCAAAAAAATATATTTCATTAAAAAGAGGGGATGGAAATTCATTTACTTTAGGTCGCGAAAAATGTTCCTCCTTCAATCATGATCAGTCGGTATTGATCGGTCATCGAGTATTCTTGACGAGTATTCACTCGTCAGGTGTGAAAAAAACGATAGGTGAAAGAAAAAAAAATCTCGTGCGGATTTAAATTTCATAGTTTACTTTGCAAATACACAGACATGAAATATTTATTTAAGAAAGAAAAAAAAAAAAATTCACGTGAAATTCGTTCAAACGTCGTTTCGAGACTTTAGTAAAAGAAAGAAAAAAAAAAGTTTACGTTTTGCGTCGTCGCAATGCGTTTTGTACATATTAGTTTAACGTAATGAAAAAGTATATATAGATTAATAAAGTAGAGAACGTCGATGACAAAAAAAGCGATTCATCCTCGGGTCGAGATTTTTGAGCTGTTGTAAAAAAAACAAAAAAAATACGGAAAAAAAAATTATGAAGCCCAAAATGAGATCCCGCAGCGTTTCGTGAAACGTTCTCGTGCATCGTTGCGATGACCAAGAGTCGATTCAGGAACTCGGTGGACCAAAAAAATAATAATAATAATTTGTCGCGCCACACGCCAATGAGTCCTCATATCGCTCTATCGTGATCCAATGTGTTTTTTAGGTGCAAAACAATTGATGATTTAATCGAAGAAAACAAAAAGTTCATTGACCATATAGACCCGCATGTGGTGCGAATTATATTTTATTCTTTAGAGTGTTTTGCGAGCCGCGAATTTTTACTATTCCAGTTTGTGGTGTGTTGAACAGATGCGGTGAGAGAGGGTTAAAGCGCAAAACTGGCCATTCCTATGAAAAAAAAGAAAGAAAGAAAGAAAAAACAAAGGGAGAATAAATGAGAAAAGAAAAAAAATCAATGTGTAAATGAGCAAAACATATTAACAAGTCTTTCCTCAGCAATTTGTTTATTTTCTTGGTCAAGTCTTGTATCATTCGTACCATGAGACGTTCGTTATTGAGTCGATTATTTTTTCATATTTTTTTTTTTTTCAGTCTGACTCGATAAGAAATTCTCATATTTCGTCTTGACCAAGATTTGCCATTTGGATTCTCCATTTTGACGAGAACAAAAAAGAAAACTCAATTTCAGCTTCCAGCTCTTTGCCGAATTGAGTTTTTGTAAATAATGTAAAGTTGAGAGTTAGAAAAGAAAAAGAGATTTAAAAAAATAAAAAAAGTCATTTTGTCATGAGAGAAACGGATTTGTCGTACCAATTGACAACCGAGAATTTCTCTTGTCTCATATTTTGTCGTTAATCGATGAAATATCGTATGTACGTATGGCCAAAATTTGTAGAAAATTCGTTGCTGTATTAGTGAGATGAGAGAGAAGAAGAAGAAAAAAGCAGAAACGAATTTTAATAAATATTTGTGAGAAAACGTTTTAGGAGACAAACACCCACGTCAGAATTGATGAGTATACATTGACGATGTAAATTCTTAGCTCGGACTTTCGAGTTTTTCGTTAAAGCCTTTTATGATGTGTAAATAGCACAATGATAGTTAATCATATACGCCGTACGTGAATTTCGAAGAACCAAAATTTCTTTTGTCAAACGTGTTTTAATTTCGTAGGTTTGAAACTCGAAGCTCAGCACTGAATTTTGTCCGATAATACTGTATATACGTATATATGTATAGATTTTATTGTGTAAAAGGAAAAGTTGTTCTTCAACTCTGCAGTTGTTGATCACCCTTGTCGAATTTTTGATCGTCATTTTACGGTCAATCGCTGGAAAAATAAACACATTTTTTTTTTAGGGGGGCATTTTTTAATGGAGTTCTTTGAGTATTTGACAAAATCATCGGCCAGAATAAATTTATAGTCCCAGAAATAATCTCATAAAAAATCAGAGCTCATTTTTTTTTTTTTTGTAACCCTTTGAGCTTTGATATGCTATTTGGTTCATTTCGCTATTGTTTTGTTTCTTTAACGATTTTTCCGGTCTGTTAATCGCTTAAGACAAATTTTATCGTACAACGAATTTTTGTTTATTTTTCTTCGTGCTCACGAAAATCAAGAATTCGATCTGACTCGAATAGTATTGTCCGAGTCAACTCTTGGGGTTTGTGAAACGCTACTTATCGATGAAAATCTGAAAAATTTGCTAATTGGTAATTTTTTGAGTGTCTGTGAAATTAAATATTGACATTTTTTCTTTTGCCCTATTTAAAAATAAATTTCCAGCCGTATCACAAAAGCGATCATGTTTTTGTCAAAAATGGAAAAAATTCCACGCAACAACGCAAATAATAAACGTTAAATTATAACAATTTTTTTTTTTGAGTTTTCCAAAAAATGCGAGGGCGTCAAAAATTGCCCGAGCTACGATAATTTGCTAGTTATAGATAATGTGGAGAGCAGGGAAAACATCGGGCGATACGCATCTGCGTGTATTCCATTTGAAGAAGAAGAAAAATTGTTTCATTGTCCGTATTATAAAAGTTACAATAAAACAAAGAAAAATTTCATAAAATTATTGCTCACGAATCCTCTTCTTTCTTCTACGATGGAGAAAACAAATTTGTATTATTTTATTTTTCTTTTTATTAACAATTCAATTTTACACATGATAATGGACTCGCATCGCCATGCTTATCGAATACGGATGGCCCTCAAGGAGAGGCGGGGGGAGGGGAATTTGGTCGCACGTAATTGTGGATTTCGGATTTTCGATAATGCAAAGACGTAGAGAATACGAACGACCGGGTGAGTATCATCGAGACACAGTTAGCCCGTAATTATTATTTTTTTTCTTCGTACTTCTCAAAGATTAAATAAAAATAATATTAATCATCAAACTTGATTGAAAATATGAACAACATTATGATCGGGAATAAATACTGACTACATTATTTTTTTCGTATATAAAATAAGTTTCGCTTTGAACGTAATGATATAATAACAATAATAATAATATTCATTTCTATATATGGTTTAGCGTATATATACGTGAGCCATGGTTTGAGAAATCGATCATTTGATTATTTTCTTCTTTTTTTTTTGGTCTTGAAAAATTTTCGTTGCATAACAAAAATACAAATTGGGGATAGATTATTAAATACAATCCATTGTATACGAATTATTCCATATGTTTCTCGATCCTGGCCCCGTAACTAGTATATGGACTTGGTAGAAAAAAAAATACATTTTATCGAGTTGGAATACTACTTTTGTGTTTTGTTTTCGCTCGAGCATAAGATCGCTCGATTAACGAGGAAATAATTCTCATTATTCGCCGGCCATTTGATAATGATGACGCCTCAGTGCCGACAAACGAAGTCTTTCAGTCTCAAGAGCTTGTTCCAGTTCAAGAACACGTACCTGCGCTTCCATCTCGAGCCGTTTTGCCTGATGTAAAGTCAGACCGGACATGTCAAGATCGTCTGAAAAAATAAAACAATAATAAAATAGAATAGAATAACAAAAACATTATAAAATGCTCGATTTTTTTTTGTTTTTCACAAAAACAAAGCTTCCTCTACAAGGCAGCAAAATGGAAAATAGTTGCGCGTCAATTTGAAAAAATAAAAAAGTTTTTTTTATTTGTTTAAATAAATAAGCTTTGAAAAGTACCATTTTCCTCGATAAGTTGTCCACAACTTTTGGCCGTAGCGACTACACTTCCGGTTGCCTGAGTGACTTCCCTCGAAGCTTCCGAAAGAGCGGAAAGATTGCTGCTATTACGATCGGCCTTGACACGACTCGCTACTACGAGCTGAGCAGTCGATGCAGCGATACCCTGAGACGCGACTACGAGCTGTTCAAACTTTCCATTTCCCAAGACAACTTTATCAGCAGCTTCTCTATGATAATATACAACAGGGATGTATTAATTATTGATAAAAAACAAAAAAAAATACAGGTGTATGACGATTAAAAATATTATATTGAGAATATTTTTAATGCGTCGACATGTAAATGACACGAGTCATTTTTTTAAATTGTCAATTAAGCAAAGATAAAAAAACTGCCCCTAGCGATATTAAGAGACGTCTCACGACGCCAAATAATTAAAAATAAAAGTTTTCAAATTATGATGGCGACTTACAGCAAAAAATTAGCCCCCATTCCGATCGCTTTTGCAGCTGAAATTAGTCCCTCGGACCACTGATGATTTCTCTTGTAGAATTCTGTCGCCGAAACCGTTCCCTGTTTTTTTTTAAAGATTCATAATTAGCTCGATACAAAAAAAAGAAATAATAATTAATTCTCTCGTACGATAGCGATTATTTCTCGACTGACCTTTCCTTGAGCGACTATCTCGGTTTGCAATAATCTGGACTTTTGTACCAATTTTCTTATTCGGTTCATCAGCTCTGTGCACGAATCGAGAATTTTTCCATTAACCTCCAGCTTTACACCCGAGTCGGCGGCTCGAGACTTGTTCAGCATTTCCTGAATTCGACGAGAGTTGAAACAAAACAACAAATGCGTGAAAAATACGAGATAAAAAAATTATAAACGTGCTTTGTAATTAAAAATTGTACAAATTTCTAATTAGAAATTTAGACAATCTCTCATAACTTTTCTATCTTGTTCGCAAAGTTCAATGAGGAAACGTTTTTTGACTTTTTCGCGGGGAAAGCTTCATAAACGAGGTAACATAATGCGGAACTTTCAAATTTCCATAGTCAATTATTTCAATCATTACTTAGAACATTTATAAACATTTTCCGAAAATTCAAAATTTTACATTATCAGAACCCTTTTTTTTTTATCGGCACAGAACTCAATATCAAACGTCGTTAAATTTTATAGCATATATCAAGTTTGGGTAGAAAATGGGTCGAACGGGTCATGATGGGTCGAATTAGAGAATTTCTAAACATTTTTTTTCGAATAATTTCAAACAAAAGAAATGCTCATAAAATCTGAACTCTGTCGACTCAATACCAAACGTTATTTAAAACTAGCCCATTTTTGTACCAAATTTCAGCTTGGTATCTCAAAAATTGATCAAGTTGAAAAGTTTAGAGATTTTTCAAAAAAATCAAAGCCTCTTAAGATTTATAATTTTGCTCTTATTTAAACGAAAATCAAATTAATCTAAGAGGGCCTACAGCTCTGTGTGTCAAGTTTCACCGCGATATCCAAAGTCATTTTTGAGTTATTCGCGTTTGAGTGATTTTAAGATGGGCACATAAACGTACTGAGGACCAAAAATACCTGGCGGGCAGTGCCTGGCAAATGACCAGCGGGATATCCAGGCATTTTTGGTCCTCAGCCTACACATCCATCCCATTTTTTTTTTTAATTTGATTTTCTAACTTTTTGGAAAATTTAAGTCCTCTGGCATGAAATCCTCAAAAAATATCATTGTCAGCGAAAAAAATATTTCTCTATTAGGAAAAAATAGAAGAAAGTTTTTTTTTATTGAGCATTAAAATTAATTTACCTGTATTCTACCGGCTGCTTCCTCAATAGCTTTGTCCATATTGAGTAGTTCGTTTTCCACCAAATCGCCAATTGCATCCACATTTCCTCTCGCTTTCGCCAATGTATTTGCCATGGTCGAGATATTTATCAAATGTTCCTTTACCGTATCAATTTGTTCACGAGTTTTTGTCGATTTTTCCTTAATACGAGCAAACATCAATGAAGCTTCAGAAGCGAGGATCTTACATTCATCGGCCAATTCTGCGAAATAAATTTAAAAAGAAATTATAACATACAAAATATATCCTCCAGCCTATTATTTTTTTCAAATCCACATTCCATTCGCATAATCCACCAAAATGGAAATTTGTTAAAGTGATGAAAATCTTTTCAGAATTTTTATCTTATATCCCTTTCATTTCCCATAATTTTTCATTTATTTCACATCTTCTGTCTCTGGCAATTTTTATTTTCCTCTACACTATCTTTCTGTCTATTCTAATATTTTATTTTCAATGATTTTCCAACTATTTCGACACAAAGTAAACAAAAAAAAAAGTTGTCTCCAAAGTAGAAAAAATAAAAAAAAACCTCAATGACTCACTGTCGCCGAGAGCGATATCGGTGGATATGTTTGACGTAGCTTTCGCATGAGTCAGATAAATCGCTAGAGCGTAAGCGACATTTAGCGCATTACGAATCAATGATTTTCCCTGTTTCGTGTCTTCCGCATATTGATCATATGCCCCTTTGAGATCATCCAGCATCTGGCAACTCGGCTTGACAAGACTCTCCAAATAATCCGGTGTACATGTGAGCGTTGATATGGCCGGATTTTCGATTGCGCTCGTGGCACTGGAGATTATACTTTCCGCGGACGATAAGCAATTCACTGAAATATTTGTGTAATTGACAAAACTTATTAGTAAACAAAAACAATCCTAATACTTTTTTTTCTTCTAAATATAGACAAATTGTCATTCAAGATTTTGTCTTAGAATTTAATTTTTATTTTTTTCAATTAGCGAATTAAAATTCTCATTTTTTTTTTAATGAAAGGTTTTTTACGAGAAAGGAGAAAAAAGAAAAGCTGTCAATATCTTACAGAGCAATTCGTAGTAAGCGGCGTCAAAATCAGCCTTTGTTTCGTTTTTCGTTCGCTCGACTGTAGCCTCAAGTTCGGCTATCCTGACATCGAGATCTTCTTTCTGTGCCAGCAAATCGTGCAAATCTCCCTCGGCGACTGCCTTTTCTGACGTTATAAAATCTATCTTGGCTACGAGAGCTAAATTTTCCGTTTTAGCCTGATCACACTGTCTCCTAACTTCGTCCAATTCCGATCTCGCCTGTGCAACTCTCTGCGCTTCTTGATCGGTCGTTGCTTGTCCCTGTTTCAATTCTTGTAATCTTTGCTCAGCCTCGAGAGTTTTTCGTTGTGCCTGTTCCTGGAGTATTTTTATTCCACCGAGCTGTTTGTCCACCTCGGCTTTCTGTCGAATTAGAGTACAAAAGAAAAAGTCAATAAATATTCTCAATGAAATTAATTATTGCAAATTTTCTGTTGCTAATTATTTCTCATATATCGCACCTTTCTGATTAAACTTATGTGTTCCTCTCGAAGTTTCGAATAAACTTCTTTCAGCTTCTGAAATTTTTCATCCAACAAACGATTTTTCTCTGCAAATGTAAAATATTTTAAAACAAAAAAATTTGGTAGCAGCAAAAAAAAAAAAAGAAAATACGATTTTTACCTTCCAATTCACGGACGTTTTGGATTATGTCGACATTTTGTTTGGTCAAGCTTTCTTTTAGTTTTATCTGCTCGCCGATCTCGTTCTCGCGGGCAATTAGCGCGGGCTCCAATTCGCGTATGTGAAATTTCATTTCACTGATTATTCGGTTATACTCGTTGAGTATTCGATGCATCTCTTCTCGTTGTCGTCCATTTTCCTGATGAAGATGCTCTATCAGATTGTCCCTGAGAGATGAAAAATAAAGAAATAGATAAATTTTTTAAATAATTTTCATCTTTGAGGGAGAAAGAAATGGGAAAAGAAAAAACTTGCCTCTCAGCAAGTGCATCCGGCGAAATTGAACCATTTCCTGCAGCGTCCATTTGGTCGCTCGTCATCGAGCTCGTGTCCGATGTATCGATGAGACTGTCGACCGCGGCATCGGCGTCCATTGGCTCTTCCGGTGGTAGCACAACGACCGGCGTCACGTATGTACGAAGTTCCGATTGAATCAGGAAATTCGGTGGATTCTAGGATAATTAAAACATCGTTCGTTCAATTCGATAAGTATTGAAATTTCAAAAGTTCGTAAAAAGTTGCACAACATCCTATTTTGGACATGCTGAGAAATCGGTAAACATCAATTTTTCAGTCGTTTTTTACCCATTGGCTGATTTAGATTTAATTGTAGCGTTTTGAAAATGCCACGGAGGGACTGAAAAAAATGTCCCGTTATATTCATTTTAATATATCGATTTCCCTGGCTTTGAGAGCGATTTGAAAATTCTCGAAAAAAATGTATGCTGTCAAAAAAATGGTGAATACCAGTCCGACCCTTAAAGGTCTCGAAAATTGGGAGAAAATTATAATTGAATAAGTCCCGCGGCATATTAAAGCTTGAAATTATTCCAAAGAAAATGAGGACAAAATAAAGTTGCAACTCCAATCGGGAAGCAAAGTTACAGTCATTTTAGTGCAGCAACTTTTTTTTTTAGCTACAATGAAACGAAATTAATTTTTTTATCCGTTTCGAGACGTTAAAAAATTCTATATTTTCCCGGCTGATCACCAAATAGGCAGTTATTTTCTCGCAATAAAGAAAAAAAAAAAAAATGCTAATCCGCGAAAAAAACGCATTTTTGATCCTTGACGGCAACCAAATTTATGTAACTACCAATCAGGCGTTTCAGGCGCTCACCAAGTTAGACCACCGTGGATTGAATTAGGGCAAACTTTGAAGAAAAAAATGAAAATCTGAAATGTTGTCGGTCATTGGGATCCCCTTAACGAGTAAAATTTTTCGAAAATACACAAACGACCTCGGTCATTATATTCTTTAAACTTAGTCAGAAAATTCATTAAAATTATTACAAGAAAATAAATAAATAAATAAAGTTTAGTGTATAATTTTTATACCTCCGGCAATGAAGGTATCGTGATCAAATGCTTGAAATACTGCATGTGCTTGACGGTGCTGTAGAACGTCTTTAGATCATGAAATTGTTTGTCGAAACGATCACGATGTCCGATAAGTATATCGGGCGGCAGTGCACCGTGTAATTTAAACAGAATTTTCACGCAGTAGTCATACAATTGAGAGGCGTCCTGAACACATGGTATTAACGGTGCCAAGCGACATTGTCCCGATGGCGTCATGGAATTTGAACGTGCCAAATCCAACGAGGCATAAACGGCACGCTGTAGATTCAGTATATCGTCCATATAATCGAACATTTCAACGGACATCTGAAAACTTATTTACAAAAAATTTTTAATAACGGTAGAAAAAAAAATCCCCAACACTCAACAAATATCGCATTTTAACTAATTAATATATGGTAGGATTTTCCTCGCGTTTGACAAACTGGGATTCAAGGATATATTGCACAAAGTGATCAAACTCAATGAAAATTAACCCTTCGTGGTCACAACTGGTCAAAATGACCCGACGATTTCTTTAGGAAAATAGTGACTTTTTTGTCCCTTTACGATTTTTTTTGAACATGTCATTTGATTTCTCAGATATCAATATTTTTTTACATATTGTACAATGTTCAAGGTATGTAACATAATTTTCTGGTCCCAATCGGACGGATAGTTTTAACGCGGCAGCCGTTTAAAAATTGCTCGGGTCAATTTGACCCAGTGTGACCAACTTGATTCAGATCGGAGGTGTGACCACGAAGGGGTTAATAAAATGTGAATTTCGGATATATCTTTTTAGACTTCACATTATGTCCACGAAGTTTCAAGCTCATTCACAGTTTTATAACGACAGACTGCTAAAAATGCTCAAAACCGGAAATTTCTAAATTTTCATTATTCCAACTCTTCTTCTTCGTTATTCCTCTTTTAGGTTTTTACGGCTATTCCATTTTTACTCAATGATTTTCCTACACTCCAATGTTTTACCATTTCTTGTAATTACTTCTGGAATTACGTCGTCAGTTGAGTTGGGTTACTAATGTATGAAATTCGCACGACACGGAAAAAGTGCGGAAAATTTGTGCTGATACAGATGGCTCTTTCGACAGAGTTTGGAGTTTCTGCAGGGAATCACCAAACCCTGGAAAGATTACCTCCTGCTCAGCGATTTAATACGCCAGCCAGGGTGTGGCTGACCGGTCACCGATCCAAGTACTGACCGCGCCCAATGCTGCTTAACTTTGGGGACCACCAGCACCACGAGCCAATAACTTGCCTATCAGCTTCGGGTTTTTGCTATTATTATTATTATTTAAAATAATTTTTCTTAGTATCCTCTAAATGATTTTTTTTTTTCAGATTTTTATCGTGTCGCGAATTATTAAGAATTCTCATCAAACATAAATTTTGATTGGGAATGTGTTGATGAATTATTTCAAGAGTCTCGTGATACTTACTAAATATTTATATCATTTTCACCTATCGCCTCAAGTTCCTCGTTAGTAACTTGTAAATTTCCTGGCAAGCCAGGATTACGTTTGTGAAAATCCAATTTTGTGACGAGCAAACGTATGTAAAGGTGTATCAAACGACCATAGCCCTCGCGTAAATGTTGCCACAATTTTCCAATGTCCTCTAGTTTGCCCCGATGACACTGAGAATCTTGTATAACACGTGGATGTCCCTCGCGCAAAACTTTGTGCAAAACGTGACAAAATTTCCATGCAACGATGCGATTTTCTTGAAGGGGTTGGCGAAGTATAAACATCCAAAATATCGCACCGCTCTTCTCTTGATATGTACCGATAATGGCGCCTTTGATTATCGATAAGGAAATTAAAATAGACAAAATAATCACGTTATTTTTATTTATTTATTTTTACCCCCACGTGCCGAAAGAAATATATTCACTCGACGTCAAATGCTTGTTAAAATTAACTAACTTATATGATCATCTTCATATTCAAATTTTACATTGTTGGTGTAAATTTAAAAAAAAATCCAAATTATATTAAAACTGTTTACCGATTTATTTACTTACTCATGGAAAGAAAAACCAAACTTTAAATTTTATTACATCACGATCAAAATTTAAATAAATAAAAATACAATGACATTGTATAATAGATTCAAAAAAAAAATGCATTTATCATAAGAACTAAAAGAAATGATAGTTAGAAAGCTATAATGAGAATAAAATAAAAAAAGGATACTTCGTACATGTTTTTCTTTGACCGGAGTCTCGGACGGATGTACAGCTTTGCTGATGCTTATGCTCTGAAAAATTTGAAATATAAATATTATTTCATCTTGCATTTGAAGTTTTATTCATTGTTAGTCAGCGGCAAAAGGAAAAGTTGCTTTAATCATCGTTGGAGTTTTTTTTTTTGTCTTTGCAGCAGGAATGTTGCGAAAACTCACCTGCTGCTGCAGTTGTTTGGCAGGAGGCGGTATAACGGGCGGCATGTTAGTCGTGCTTTAATCGTAAATTTTGTTTTTTTTTTTTATGATTATATTAAATTTCTACAGCGTGTTGCTTATGCGTGCAGAGAATCGTTCCGCTTTTCAGGGAGACCGGTGAAGGCCAGATTAGTGGAGCGAAGTGTTAAGCCATCTGCGAGCAAATTTTCTCAATGAGATGAGAAGAGCAGCATCCCAAGAAATTTTTTCCTTGTTATTAATAATATAAAAAAAAAAAAACGTGAAAATTCACATTTCCATATTGGACCATATTCTTCCAGCCGTATGGATTGGGAGAAAATTAATGCAAATTCATATTTTTTCACTTTTTTTAAATTTTCTCTTTAGGGTGAAGATAATTTGAAGTTTACTCGATGCTGAATATTAAAAGATTTTTTGGTAAAACTAAAATTTGATCAAATTAAAAAAGTTATTTTTTTTTTATCAATTTTTCATGGATACAGTACAAAATTTCCTCAAAGGCGGATTTATTTGTCGCATATGTCTTGCATCAATGACTCAAAGTTAGCCGATGGTGGAAATTTTAGACTCTCAATCTTAGAAAAATGT